>JAMPIV010005618.1:0-25000 GCA_024509875.1 Oreohelix idahoensis | reverse complement strand
AACAATATTGTTATGTTATTATGATAGGCGTATATGAGACGAGGACTGTTTGGTGATATATCAGGTGGGAGTTATAGGAGACAATAGATTGGTGTTAGATGAGACAATAGATTGAGTTATAGGAGACAATAGATTGAGTCCTAACAAGGACTGTTTTGGTTATATTTCAGTTGGTTTTATCTGAGATAATAGACTGAAGTTATGTGAGACAATAGATTGAGTTATAGGAGACAATAGATTGAGTCCTAACAAGGACTGTTTTGGTTATATTGCAGTTGGTCTGAGATAATAGATTGAAGTTATAGGAGACAATAGGTTGAAGCAGGAGTCGTATTAGTCTTCGTCTTCATCAATCATATCAGGAAATACAATCATTATACCTAATTCCCCAAGATACAATCAGTAACCTGATACGTTCATATTAAAACAATATATGTTAAATATATATATATATATATATATATATATATATATATATATATATATATATATATATATATATATATATATATATATATATATATATACACAGGTGTATCTGCTGTAGGCCTATTTTCCTACCAGTTTATAATAAATTATATTTACCCTCCAAGATTTAAACAGGCCAGATTTTGACTCGACTTAGCGAAGCAGGCTGCAGGTCAATGCTCTCAGGCAAGCAATAAATCAAGGTTGACAGCTCCTCTCACACAGTCGGTCGTCTCTGGCTTCGTGTTCGGTGTTGCATGTTTTAGCATAAAATCTCGCCCGATTACATAGGCAGGTAAAGTAACTTCTACTGGTTAAGGAACTCGTTTGGTTGGTTCCTGGCGGAGCAAGCTGATTGGTGGTCTGCAGTTTCGTCTTATGCTCGTACAGCTTAATTTTATTCAGTTTTCTTCTGCCATATTGCGTGAACAAGGTGGCCACGACCCACATCCGAAAAAAACGGCTTACGTTTTTTCCTGGCGTAACTTCTTGTAATTTATTCCGGCTCAGCAACTGTGCGTTGATTGGCTGGGCTCTCGACATAGGGATTTAACAAAGTAGTGGGTTTACACAACTCGTTCCACGACATAGCCCCATCCTTTCCTAGCTGTGACCTGTCATAGCTGAAGTGTAAACACCTGCTGTAGTTAATCCTTTTGCGTCTGTCCTTCCATAGTAATAGGGTTTCGACTTAAAAAATCAGCTCCTACATTGTCTCTTCCCGGAATGTAATTCACGGTAAAGGAATAAGGCGCCAGAAGCAGACTCCACCTTAACAATCTCGAATTTAACTTTTTAGATGCAGCCAAGAATGTTAAAGGTTGATGATCGCTTTGGACAATGAAGTGTGTCCCATACAGGTAAGGTGAAAATTTGTCGATGGACCAAATAATAGCCAAACATTCTTTCTCTATGGTCGAGTAGTTCAACTCAGCTGCATTCAGCTTCCGACTGGCGTAGGCGACTGGTAAAAGTTCCTCCGGCTGGGCTTTTGATTTCTGCAAGAGAGTTGCACCAATATCTATACTGCTAGCGTCCGTCCTTAATACAAATTCCTGCGTGATATCGGTAGCGTAAGGATTGGTTTGCTGGTGAGTTTTGCTTTTAGCTCTGTGTAAGCTTTTTCACAATCAGCATTCCATTGGATTTTGTCAGGCTGTCCTTTCTTAGTTAAGTTAGTTAATGGTGCACACAGAGAGTTAAAGTGGGGTATGTACTTCTGATAGAACCCACATAATGACACGAATGATCTCACATCTTTTTTCGTTTGAGGTCTGGGTGCCTTCTTTAACTTCTCTATATTCTTTGGGTCAGGAGACATATGACCTGTAGAAATAGTGTGACCTAGGAATTCCAACTCCTTACAACCGATATAGCACTTGGTTGGACGTGCAGTCAATCCAGTTTCTCTCAGCCTGTCAAACAACATGGAGAGCGCTACTATATGCTCTTCAAATGTGTTTGTAGCAACAAGAATGTCATCCATAAAGTTAGTGATATGGGGATTTTGTAGAGGTTTAAATAATTCCCTCATCATTCTTGAAAAGATACTGGGAGCATTTTTCAGCCCAAAGGGAAGTACATTAAACTCGTAGTGTCCGTCTGATGTACTAAATGCCAGCATTTTCCTAACTTCTGGTTTCACTGGTATTTGGTAGTACCCCTTCGATAAATACCTAGCCTTACTCAGTGTAGAGAATAGCTGGTTGGTGTCAGGTAATGGGTCCACCTGAGATTCTGTGATAGCATTAAGCTTCCGGTAGTCAATACATAACCTGTGTTCACCACTCGGTTTCCTTAATAGCACCACACTTGAGCTATAGGGAGATTCAGACTTTGAAATAATTTTCTCTTTTAAGAGATAGTCAATCTCATCCTTGAGTGCTTGTGCTTGCTATTGTTCAGTCCATGTCCGCAACAATGCTTCCAGTGGACCGTGTATGGGGACGGCAACGCAACAACGTTGCCGGACCCACACCTATTTCTATTGTAAGGGGCAGTATACCGAAGTGGGGCCTGTCTCCATCAACTGTTTGGTACAGCCCTGGTTCCTACCTCCTATGGTTCGGGTTTGTTTCTGCAGCTTTTTTAATACTGGTTGCTGACTAACCAAATTTTCCAAATGATCCAGGCCATGGTGTTCCGACAAATATCTAGTCGGGGTGGGATGTCTCTCGTCCCCTCTCTGTACAATACGGAGAGTTGCCATGGTTACTGGTGTAACAGTAGACTTGTTGTGATTTTGTTTTCTCTTTATCACTGCATCTACCTGTTGTTTTCTCTTGTGTATTTTCTTTGTGGGCCTACGTCCGCAACAATGCTTCCCTAGGTCCTGTAACTGGTCTACACTTCTGAAAGAGGTTACCTGGTTACATTCTGAACAGGATTTCATATACCGACTTATGTCTTCAATTATTCCTGGCCAGTAATATAGCAATGCTATATTTTGACCAGTGGCCCCTTTTCCTCTGTGACCACTGCCTGATGTAGCATGCTCTTGCTCCATAATTTCCTCCCTGTAGAATCTTGGCACTACCAGCTGTCCATGCCTTTTAGGTCCTTTTCCAGCTTGTCTGTAGAGTAGGCCATTTTCCATATAGTAGTCTCCTTTCTCTGGAGGGTTATGGACCTTTGGCAATGTGTCAAAACAAGGCTTCAAGGTGCTATCTGCTGTTTGAGCCTTTTTCATCTTTGTACGATGAATGTTTAATGGATCTCCCTCCTCCTTTTTGGTGCTCGACCTGGTATGGTTTGCTGCCATGACTTACTTACTTAGTCGTTCCCCTTCTACCGTGAGGTGTAGAGGTTTGGAAGAGAGAGCGCCAGACTATCCTATCGGCTGTCTTCTTCCTGGCCTGGTTCCATTCTAGCCCTCGATCCTTCAAAGATTGTCTAATGTTGTCCTCCCAGCGGACTCTGGGTCGTCCTCGGGGTCTGGATCCTTGGCTCTTTGTTTCTCATGCTTGTCGTGGTATCCGATCTTCTCCCATTCTGCAGACATGGCCAAACCATCTTAATTGGGACTGTTCTACTTGGGTCTGCAGGGCGTAGGATTTAAGGCCTTGACGTATCGTCTGGTTGCGTACCATGTCTCTTCTTGTTACTTCAACCACCTTCCTCAGATACCTCATTTCTGAGGTTTGGATCTGGCTTTTATGGGTTGTAGTCATTGCCCATGACTCGCATCCGTATGTCAAGACTGGGACATAGGTGGAGAGGTATACAGCCATCTTCGTTTTCTTACCAACCTCTCTCTTGCTGAGGAATCCTCGATTTATGGCCTGAAAAAGTCTCCCAGCTGCTGCTATTCGAGTGGCCAACTCTTCTTTGATGCCTCCCTTTCGGTCTATAATAGCTCCGAGGTATTTAAAGTGGTCGACCTGCTCCAGGACCTGTTCTCCCAGCTTAATCTGTTTTCTTTCTTCTCGTGATATCACCATGGATTTTGTTTTAGAGCTGCTTATGACCATCCCTCTCTTCTCCAGCTCTTCCTTCCAGACTTGCAGGTTGGATTGGAGATGTGCCTCTGATTTAGCAATCAGGGCAACACCATCAGCAAATGCCAGCTCCGAAATATAGACCTGTCTCATCTTCCAGTACCCCACTGAATACTCTCTTGTTCTCTCCTTACATGCCTTGATGACATCGTCCATAAGGAGTATGAAGAGGTAAGGTGATAGGATATCACCTTGTCTTACACCAGTGGTGGTCCTGAACTCTTCTGACTTATGGTTTGCTGTCCTCACATAATTTCTGCAAGACTTGTAGAAGCTCTGTATAGCATGAATCAGAGGTGCTGGAATATTCTTCCTTGCCAAACAGTCCCAAAGTTTGCTCCAGGGGACCCTGTCAAACGCCTTTTCTAGATCTATGAAACAAAGATGCATCTCACTCTTATACTCAAGGGCCTTTTCACTCAGCTGTCTGAGTGTGAAGATTAGGTCTTGAGTACTTCGGTTTGCTCGGAATCCGCACTGGACCTCATCCAATTGTGACTCAGTTAGGCGTCGGAGTCTCTGCTCTAGGATTCTAGAGTAGATTGTACCAGGGACACTGAGAAGGGATATGCCTCTATGGTTTCCACACTGTCGATTGTCACCCTTTTTGAAAATTGGTGTTATGATGGCAATCTCCCAATCCTTTGGTATGGTCTTGTTGTACCACGCTGCCTGTAAAACCCTTAAGAGTAATAGGTCGCCTGATGCTCCCATGAACTTAACCATTTCTGGTGTTTATACCATCATGCCCTGCTGCCTTGCCCATCTTGATTTTCTCCAGTGCAGCCTTCAGTTCTTCCATCTTTATGTCATCTTCACCATCATTGGTTTTCTCTTCTGTGCTAGTGTTTATCATTTCTGATGCTTCACCATGCTCACCATCCAGGAGTTCTGAGAAATATTCTTTCCATCTTCCCATTACTTCCTTCGGGGCAGTAAGCAATTTGCCTTGCTTGTCCTTTATAAATTTGAGAGGGCATTGTTTTTCCTTTCTCATGTTCTTTAGGGTCTTATAGAACAATTTCTGGTTTTCTTGTGCATCTTTTTCTAGCTTTTCTCCAAATTCTTCCCAGGACTTCTGTTTTGCTGCTAGCACTTTGTTCTTTACTTCTGTTCTGAGTGTCACATATTCTCTATATTTTTCCATTTGTCCTGTTGTGTTTTTAGCTCCTAAGTATTGTTTCCATGCCATTTTCTTCTCTCTTATTTTCTCTTTGACTTCCTCTGTCCACCAAGGTGTCCTCTTTCTCTTGTTCCCAAGTCGGACTTCACCGCATGCTTCTGCAGCAGCTGTCTTTATGATATCCTTGAATTTAATCCAGATGGTTTCCAAGTCATCAGGTTGTTCTTCTGTGTTTCTCACCGCTGTAGCAATAAGCCCCTGATATCTGGTCTTAATTTCTGGCTCTCTCAGCTTGTAGGTCCTAATGCTCATTTCTCCTGCTCGTTTACTTGGTTTCTTGCGTGATGTTGGGCAGTTCCTAGGCTGAGCAACTCTTTCAGTTGTTCTTTTGATTGTTAGCAGGTAGTGATCACTTCCAATTTCTGGCCCCCTCCAGACTCTAGCATCTCGGACATATTTGAATGAGCTTCTCCGAACAATGGCATAGTAGATCACTGACTTCTCATTCTTTGTTGGTTCACATCTAGTGTATGCATGTATGCGCTTATGGGAAAACTTTGTGTTTGTAATGATCAGATTCTGCTCACTGCAGAATCTAAGGAGTCGCTTTCCATTGTCATTGAGAGTATCTTCTCCATATCTTCCGATAATTCCACCCCATCTAGCATGGTCATTTCCAACTCTGGCATTAAAATCTCCGAGCATGATAACTTCATCTAGGCAGTCATCCACTGTCCTTTGAAGCAGCTCGAAGAATTCCTCCTTGACCTCTGCTCTCTCATCCTCATTTGGCCCATACACTATGACCAGGTTGACTATGGTTGCTCCTTCTTTTAGTTTAACAACCATAATGCGCTCCGAGACAAAGTTCCATCCCTTGATACTATCTTTTTGATTTTGGGCCACAATGCAACCCACGCCCCCTTTAGCTCTTTCAGACATGGGTACACCACTGTAGAGCAGCGTGTTGCCATCGAGATCCATGACTTCTTGTCCTTTTTTCTTTGTTTCCGTTATAGCCAGGATTTCTAGTTTTGCTTTCCTCATCTCTTCCACCAGCTCCTCTTCCTTCCCATTTATACTTCTTGTGTTCCAAGTTTTATAAGTCGTAGTCCGTAGTCCGTTCCAGTTCGTCGCCTTTAGAATCAGTCCAGTTTTCTCTCTTGTGTTGCTAGTAATCGTGGTTTAAAGCAAACAGGTGATTGGTCTGTTGTGCCTTTGCATGGTGGAGGGGCTGCCTCCTTACGGCCTTCATGCAGGCCGCCCTCCTCCTTTTTCATCCGGGCTCTGTTCCTTGTTCCATGATAAACTTCCTCATTTCTTGAGGCATGGACTCTTTCAATTACTCCATCATTACCATTTCTTTCAGATCCTGACACTTTCCTAAACTACTCCATTTTTCCAAATAGGTTTCCAATCTAGCAGAGAATTGGTGATAGTTTTCTCCTGGAAGAAGTTTAGCTGTTCGGAATTTCTTTCTATATGATTCTGAATTTTTTTCATATCTCACAAGCAATGCCTGCTTCAGGATTTCGTAATCTTCCTGGTCATCTCTTGAGAGCTTCAAATATACATTGTAGGCCACACCTCTCAATCCCTGAGATAGTGTAAGACTCCACTTTTCTTTCACTAAGCCATAGGTAGTGGCAAGTCTTTCATATCTATCCAGGTATGACTCAATGGCGTCTTCTTTCTCAACAAATGGGTCCAGATAAAAATTCATGGCCCCACTTGAGGGACTCTGGATGGAGCTATTCTCAGAGTGAGGTGAGCTACCCCCATTGTTGCCAGTATTTGCCTGAATTTCAAGCTCTTTTAATCTCAACTGATGATCTCTCTCTGCTTGTAATTTCCTTTCCTCAGCTTCAATTTTCTTTGCCTCATTTTCAGCCTCCCATTTCTTGGCTTCAATTTCTAATCTTTTGGTTTCTTTCTCAGCTTCCAGTCTTTTGTCTTCTCTTTCAGCTTGCAACCGCCTTTCTTCAGCCTCAAATTTCTTTGCTTCTCTATCAGCCTCTAATTTCTTTGCTTCAGTCTCTAATTGTCGGCGTCTGTGTCCTAATGGATATGAACGCAGTTTCATAATCCAGATATACCAGGTTCGAAACCTGCTGCAGGCGGTTTGGTAGCAGATCGCTATGTGTGGATTTTTAACAATGGTATAAGCGCCGTACCGTTCAGAAAGCAATGGCAAACTACTGAATGAAAAAATTGCCTAGAAAAATCACAAACAGCCAATAAAAGCTGAGGTTGATTGCCACGTCCTGTAAAGGATAAGCAACTAACTTTTTTTAGTCTCTAATTGCAACTTTCTTTCTTCCTTATCCATGTGTTTGTCCACTTCTGTTGTGACATACTGAGTGAGAGCATCACCTGTCAAATTTAATTCCTTACCCATCTGCATGATCGCAGTCCTGAACTTCACTAGATCAGCCATGGCGTTACTTAGATAGGGTATGTATATTTACTATAACCAAATTATTGTAATAAAACTTAATTAATTTAAATGAACACAAAATTTCCGTGCAATTTTGTGAGCATCAACTATTTTACTGAGTACTAACTGGTACTCCTCCTAAGAAAATAATTTTAAAAAAAAATCCTATCATGATTTTCTCAAAAAATTTTCCTTATATTATTTATAGGTGGCACAAGATAGAATGTAGATAGATGAATAGACTAAGTATGGCTCAAGATATACAGAAATATCCCAGGAACGAGCCCCCAGTGTGGCGTGAGGTTTTTAATTGCTTTAAGATCAGTATAGTACTGACAATTACAGAAATAGAATTTCTGCAGAAAATGGTGAAGTTCCAGTGTCTGAGAGGAATACTTGTATCACAAATTAGTTACGGCTGTGAATGTTCTGATCTCGAAAAATTAGTAGAGAGGAGACCGACATAACTTGCCACCTCTGCTGTGTAACTAACTGTGATATTAAGAGAAGGAAACAGATTCTACTTAATAATGATAAAATTGACAAGCCTTCAAATACAATTTCCTTATTATTTATTTAGTATAAACACTATCTACTGTCGTGCTGAAGGATGGATGTTGAAAAATGGAATGTAATGGATTTGTAAGTTTACAAATGATTTATATATATATATATATATATTTATATATATATATATATATATATATATATATATATATATATATATATATATATATATATATATATATATATATATATATATATATATATATATATATATATATATATATATATATATATATATATATATATATATATAACATGTCTTCCAATTATGGGAACAAACATTATAACAGCTGTGCTGTTATTCAATTATAGTACAGGTATCAGCTGTGCTGTTAATTACGTCTATAACAATTATTAGCTATGCTGTTAATCTTGTCTCTTTCTACGCTAAATCACTTTCTCGTCACTGACACAAATTTTTGCTCACAATGCTGACAGAAATGGTACTAATGTGTACTCATCTCTCTAAGGTCTGTTCTTCTTTGTTTGGTTCTCACAACAACGGCTGAGGATCGTTCCTTTAGCCCACCCAAGACCGAGGGGGACCAAAGATGTAGATTCTGTGCAATCTCTATGCTCCTGCGGAGTTCCAGGCAGCTGGATTGACGACCCACGATCTCAGTTTTGACGACACGAATAAAACCTGTAACAAGGAAAAATAGGGGCTAATTTCTGTCCTCAAGCCCACCTATTTCTATTGTATATGATATGAGCGTGCCTCATGTGTCTGCATGTAGGATGAATGACAACATGGCTCATTATGAGTTAGCAATAGCGAGACAAGACAGTTGTCTACTTGCAAAACATTCTTTCTGATAAGCTAATACATGGGTACATTTAATAATATAAATTCAATACATGAATACATCCAATAATATAAATTCAATAATTGAATACATTCAATACCTGAATACATCCCATAATATAAATTCAATACATGAATACATCCAATAATATGTACACCTAGGTGTGATACAACCATTTCCTTCCCCCTATAATATAACAATAGGTTGAAGCAGGAGTCCTATTAGTCTTCGTCTTCATCAATCATATCAGGAAATACAATCATTATACCTAATTCCCCAAGATACAATCAGTAACCTGATACGTTCATATTAAAACAATATATGTTAAATATATATATATATATATATATATGTGGTGAAGTGGGATGTTATAAATATTTATAGGGGACTTAGTGTACTGACTGAGATCAGCTGTGAAGGTATATATATCTAATAAGAGTAGTGTATTATATATAACCTTACTTGCTACCACATATCTATATATCTCAGTCAGAATTATTCTGGAATAGTGTGATGACTACGTTATGTGTCTAGGGTATGTGTATGATGAAGTGTAAGTCACAACAACAGACAGATAAACAATTTAATTTAATCCACTACTCTTAACAACACTGTGACACTCACATACATATAACACTCTATGAGAATATCTTAAAGAAGTCACTCGTAACTTTTCAAATAACAATATGTATTCATTACTGGCATGAATGAATATGTGTCCTGATTCAACTACAAGGGAACCAGGAATCACAATCAATTTAAATTACAAGTTATGTACAGAATGTATTTAATATGAATATTGTAGTGACATATATTATTACAAATATTCTATGTGTGTCAGTTGTGAAGTAGTAAAATGAGGTAATACTGGTTTTGTTTTGTTCAAGCTCTGTTGGTATTTGTCATCATGACTTCAATAGTTTGTCTTTTGGGACTAGTATTGGAGATGTTCTCAGTTCCTGATATTACGACAATTAAATTCCCCTCTAAATGTTATTTTTATAAAGTCATTTCAAGATGAGGGGACATAATGTTGAGCTCAGCTGGCCAAGTTAGCTTATCTGGCGTGATGGCGGCAGGAAGGGACTCCTCTGCTCGAATTCTCCTCTGGGCTCTGGAGACACCTCACTGATAGCTAAAAGGACCAAGGAGTATGCTGTCCGACACTGGATTCAGCAAAGCTCTGACCAGGTGCTGCTCAGTACCATCAAGACCACTGTCCCTGAAATCAAGAAGGATGTACCTTCTACTTCATAACTAACTTATACTCTCTTTTACACTGATCACAATACAGCACAAACATTGAGTTCAGAGCGTTAGGCCAACTGTCAGCTTCATTCTGAAGTACTTTATACCAGCATTAACCTCCTTAATGGTTACTACGCCTCTGCAATTCCAGCATTATTTCTTTCTAGTCAATCATCTAGGTGTCAGTGTACTGTTTGGCCATTCCATGCCGTTTTACTTTCCTTCGACACCCTCTGTTCAGGCTGGAGCATTATAGGCTTTACCTCACGTTTGCCACTGAACTACACATATATATACAGGCATAAATCAACAATACACATTCAATTTTCATTAATAGATACTGAATGGTTCAAGCTTACCACAATTTCATGGAAATAAACACAGATACGTTGATTAGCAATGAATTCTGGCACAATTACTGGCACAAATTTCCATCTGCTTATGTTCCAGGCTTTTATTTTAGCAAAATTGTGAGCTGGCTTCAACGCACTGATGCTTTATCAAGCTTATTTAAACAAGTGGTTTCGAACTAACGCTCCCAAGTGATTATATCCAGCGAGTCTAGCCAATGAGGCCCCGTTTCGACAAGTGTTTGAAAAAATGTTACCTTTCCCCGTTTCCCCTAACAACGAAAGATAGTATTTATAGTCCGACCAATCGTGGTTAGGCTTTCATTTGTTGCGCTCCAATCAATTGGGAGTTTACATGGTAGGCTATTTATGTAACGTAAGGTTTTTTCAAACACGTTATAAAAAAAAAATTTTATGAGCAGAAATGATTCCATGCTGTCAGGCATCCTCACTATTTTATTTTGGGTATAATTTATTAATTCCTGGACTATTTGCGTAACGTTTTACATATTATTTGTCAGCAAGCCCTAAGGAACCCAAATATACCAATTTGAAAGAGCTACGTGGCTGCGTTCAAAATATGTATTTTCTACTTCCTGTTTCGAAGATGTGCTGTCTGGGTACTGTTATGTTTTCAACCGTAAACCCATCTATTGTTATCTTTCCTAATAAGCGTTTTTTATGATTTATAAACCTAACTCTGGGAAAGGGTAGTGTATTTTATCACTGTCCGTCTGAAAAAAATTAGTGCATGTAGACTTACACGCGTGATGGCAGCATTTGTGTATCGCGCGACGCGTGTTGCATGCGTTCCTGATTTTCAGCCCTCCCCTCTCTCTTTATCCTTTTGTCCATCTGTTCGTTCGTTTTGGTAACGCAGTGTAGAAAAAGACATGAATGGAATTTAAAATTTAGGTCAACTTGCATATTTCAAGGTTTTTCTTAGAAAGGCAGCACATTTTATTGTGTGTTTGGGAAACGCGTGTATGTTGCAGAAGGCCTTTAATATCAACGTGAAACATTACAATTTGCTTACGCAGTAGAAAACAAGGGGATTTCGAGTACAGTCTTTGTGACAGCACTGTTCTTTACTATTATTTCTGGGGTTTACGGTGATTCTCATCACACGGATGGCGGCTTAAAAAATCCGCTCCCAAATTGGTTTTTCCAGATATATACTCAATGCTAAAATTATATGGAGCCAAAAGTAAAGACCATCGGAGTAACCTAGAGTTCTCATGCTTAGCCTGTGCTAGAAACGATAAAGGTTTGTGATCTGTTTGCAACTTAAATGCCTTCCCATATAGATAAATATTGAATTTCTTTATTGCCCATATTACTGCAAGACATTCTTTTTCGCTAGTTGAGTAGTTGATTTCAGCTTTATTCAACTTTCTGCTAGCATATGCCACTGGGCTTAATTCCCCATCCAATGCATCTGATTTCTGTAGTAGAGTTGCACCTAACCCAATATTACTTGCATCCGTCCTTACTATGAATTCTTGACTTAAGTCAGGTAATTTCAAAATGGGTTTACTTGTGAGCTTTTCCTTCAATTCTTGGTAAGTCATTTCACATTGTGGTGTCCATGTAATGCGATCTGGATGTCCTTTACGTGTCAATTCCGTTAAAGGTGCACATATGGAATTAAAGTTTTTGATATACTTCTGGTAGAAACCACATAATGAGACAAAGGATCTCACGTCCTTCTTGGTTTGTGGTCTCGGGGCTTTCTGTAGTTTTTCTAAATTCTTTGGGTCAGGGGTCATGTTTCCCTGATAAACTGTGTGTCCCAAAAATTCCAATTCTTTACATCCAACGCAACATTTGGTTGGTCGGGCTGTTAAATTTGCCTCCCTAAGTCGATCAAACAGCATGTTCAGAGAGTCAATGTGTTCCTCAAATGTTTCTGTTGCTATAAGGATATCATCCATAAAATTTGTTATACAGGGATTATTCAGAGGATCCAATAATTTTCTCATCATTCTAGAGAAGACACTAGGCGCATTCTTCAATCCAAATGGCAATCTATTAAACTCATAGTGTCCTTCTGAGGTACTAAAAGCTAGGTATGGTCTAACCTCAGGCTTTACTGGAATCTGATAGTATCCTTTACTCAGATCCACTTTTGAGAAATATTTAGCTTTATTTAGTCTGGCAAACAGCTGATTTGTATCCGGCAATGGATCCACCTGTCCTTCTGTAATAGCATTCAGTCTCCTGTAATCTATACAGAGTCTATGTTCTCCAGAGGGCTTCCTTAAGAGTACAACACCGGAACTATACGAAGACTCACTGTGCGAAATAATTCCTTCCTTCAACAGATAGTCTATCTCTTCCTTCAAAGCTTTTTCCTTAGCAAACGGAATCGAATATGGTTTCATACAGACAGGTGTGGAGTCTATGAGTTTCATATCATATTCCAATAGGTTTGTATGCCCTGGTCGGTCTGTTAACACCTCTGCATGATTATTTAGAACCTGTTGCACTCTCTCTTTCTGAGTTTTCGTTAAATGTGTACTGATTTTCACCTGTGCTGCTGTCTCACAGGGGTGTAATGGATATTCAAATGATGAAAGTGGTTCCTTTTTCATCTCCATGGCGATGGACAAGGTCAACAAGTGTGTCTCTTCCTGATCTTCTCTTTCCAAATATTTCTTCAGGAGATTCACATGATAGATTTTTTCTTTCCCCTTCTTATCTATCTTATAATTTGTTCTAGACACCTTCTCTAGAACTGTATATGGACCCTGCCATCCAATTTGTAACTTATTCTGACTCCCGGGCAAAAGAAGCAGTACTTTCTCTCCCACAGCCAAATTTCTGTCTTTCGCCTTCCTGTTATAATAGGCAGCATGTTTCTTCCTGGCTTGTTTCAAATTTTCATTGGCAAGTTTCCAGCCAGTTTTCAACCGAGTGGTCAGCTCATTCACATATTGGTATGAAGATGTAATGTTTTCCTCTGCCTTTTCATCAGTCCACGTTCTTAACAAAGCTTCAAGTGGACCTTTTATTGGCCTTCCAAACAATAATGTTGCCGGGGCCATACCGGTTGAACTATGGGGTACCTCCCGATAAGCAAAGAGGGCGGCGTGCAGGTACTGGTCCCATGTATCTGGTTTTTCGTGTGCCAACTTTCTCAGGATCGACATCAATGTGCCGTTAAATCTTTCCACTTGGCCGTTCCCTTGGGGATGATACACACTACAATGGAAGTGTTTGGCCTGAAAGATCCTGAAAACTTCTTCAGTTAGTTTCCCCTTGAACTGAGAGCCATTATCAGTCAAGATTTGATTGGGAAAGCCTAACCTTGTGAAAATTGTGAGCAATGCCTCTGCCACATGTTTAGAATCAATCGATGACAGGGCTACTGCCTCTCCCCACATAGAACAAGTGTCCACCAGAGTCAGAATGTAGCTGTTCCTTCTCTTGGTTCGGGTGAGAGGTCCCACAAGATCCACGGCAACTCTCTCAAAGGGTGTTCCCACTATGGGCATTTCCCCCAGAGTTGCTGGTGCAGTCCAATGTTTAGGTGCTACTCGTTGGCACTCTGGACAGGATTTTACATATCGTTTGATATCTTCAGTTATTCCTGGCCAGAAATAGTGACAAGCTATTCGCTGTCCTGTTGCGCTGATTCCCATATGACCACTGAAGGGAATCGCATGCCCTAGTTCCAACACTTTAGTCCTATATGAAGTGGGAAGGACCAGCTGTCCGTGACCATTGGATTCAGATCCAGCCTTCCTATATATCAGTTTGTTCTTCATATAAAACTCTCCCTTGCCTGGAGGTGTATGAGATTTGGGCAACTTCTTGAAACATGGCTTGAGTGTTTTGTCCTCAGCCTGTGCCTTCCTCATCTCATCTGGGTGAGTATTTATGGGATTATCCTCCTCCTTCTTTGACTGTGATCTGGTCTGCACTGTTGCCAATATCACAGGTCTCTTGGGATTCCCCAAGAAGACATATCTACACCCCAATATTAGAGGGTAGATTGGCTCATTTATCACTGCTGCTTTTATGATTCCTTCCACATATCGCGTTTTCACTTTTATTCGGGCGACGGGAAGTGTCATGGTAGCTACATCCTTGGTTGCAGTTTGAATCTCCACTGTTTCTGTGGTGTATTGATCGGCCTGCACCAGGTGAGAACTCACAACGGAATCGTAATCTAAACCGGTATCATATAAACATCTTATAGTGACACCATTACAGATGACATCTTCACACACTGGGGGGTGGTATGGTTCCTGTAATTCTTCAGGTTTGCCCTTCTTTTCCTTTTTCCCCGATGTCATAGCAGCAAAATGAGGAGGTTTCCTTCTACAATGGTCAGTGTCATGATTGTTCATCTTACAATTTTTACACCACCTTTTTCCTTGGTTGAAAGATTTTCTTTCATCATATTTCCTTTCATCGAATTGTGGGAATTTATTTTTATTTTCATACCGTGGCCTATCAAATTGGTGCTTACCTTTATTTTGATCCTTAGGATCAAATTTATTAAAGTTCTGTGGTGCCCTAAAGTTGTCCACCTGTTTCTTTTTATTACCTGTTACCTCTGCTTGAGCTGCTTGATACCTTTCAGCAACATTTAGCAACTCATCCAGCCTCTCTGCACCTTGTTCCATGAGAAACTTTCTCAGGTCTGGAGCCATGGACTCTCTTAATTGCTCTATAAGGACCATTTCCTTAAGATCTTGGGTTTTCCCCAGAGAAGTCCATTTCTCCAAGTATGTCTCTATTCGTGCAGAGAACTGGTGATAGGTTTCACCTGACAGTAGTTTAGCATTCCTAAATTTTTTTCTATAGAATTCTGCATTCTTTTCATACCTTAACAAAAGAGCCTGCTTTAGCATGTCATAATTTTCCTGATCACCTCTGCTCATTTTTGCAAAAACTTCATAAGCTGCCCCACGAAGTCCCTGAGATAACTTTAAGCTCCACCTTTCTCTCTCTAACCCATACGTGGTAGCTAATAGTTCATACCTATTTAGGTAGCTCTCAATATCATCGTCTTTCTCAACAAAATGATCTAAATGAAAATTCATAGCTGAGGTTGAGGCTCCTTGAGTAACCGTAGCATCAGAGGCAAAGGGACTGGCACCATTTTCAGGAGCATGGCCTTGAAACTCAAACTCCCTTAGTCGTAATTCATGTTCCCTTTGTAATCTTTTATCTTCTGCTTCCCTTTCTGCAGCTAATCGCTTGTCTTATCTTTCTGCAGCTAATCGCTTGTCTTCCCTTTCTGCAGCTAATCGCTTGTCTTCCCTTTCTGCCTCCAATTTCTTAGCCTCAGCCTCAGCCTCAATCTGCAACCTCTTAGTCTCAGCCTCAGCTTCAAACTGTAACTTCTTAATTTCCTTGTCAGCCTCTAACTTTCTTTCGGCCTCTTTTTCTAATCTTCTTTCTTCGCGTTCAATAAATTTGTCACATTCCGTCGTGACATAGGCAACCATAACTTGCCCATCTAATCCTAACTCTTTTGCAGTCTGAACCGCAGCAGATCGAAATTTGGCCAGGTCCGCCATTGTCTATCAGGTAAGTTTATAAAATGTCTAACCAACAATTTAATCTCTAAATATCTAATGGACAACACAGGCACCGTGAGCTCAACCTTATTCAATTCCACCCAAGGATACTTTTTAATTCTTATCTTCCCTGAAGTGAATTACCCCCAATATTTTTAATAGTGAAAGATTCAAAATCCCAAGAGCGAGACCCCAATATATGTGGTGAAGTGGGATGTTATAAATATTTATAGGGGACTTAGTGTACTGACTGAGATCAGCTGTGAAGGTATATATATCTAATAAGAGTAGTGTATTATATATAACCTTACTTGCTACCACATATCTATATATCTCAGTCAGAATTATTCTGGAATAGTGTGATGACTACGTTATGTGTCTAGGGTATGTGTATGATGAAGTGTAAGTCACAACAACAGACAGATAAACAATTTAATTTAATCCACTACTCTTAACAACACTGTGACACTCACATACATATAACACTCTATGAGAATATCTTAAAGAAGTCACTCGTAACTTTTCAAATAACAATATGTATTCATTACTGGCATGAATGAATATGTGTCCTGATTCAACTACAAGGGAACCAGGAATCACAATCAATTTAAATTACAAGTTATGTACAGAATGTATTTAATATGAATATTGTAGTGACATATATTATTACAAATATTCTATGTGTGTCAGTTGTGAAGTAGTAAAATGAGGTAATACTGGTTTTGTTTTGTTCAAGCTCTGTTGGTATTTGTCATCATGACTTCAATAGTTTGTCTTTTGGGACTAGTATTGGAGATGTTCTCAGTTCCTGATATTACGACAATTAAATTCCCCTCTAAATGTTATTTTTATAAAGTCATTTCAAGATGAGGGGACATAATGTTGAGCTCAGCTGGCCAAGTTAGCTTATCTGGCGTGATGGCGGCAGGAAGGGACTCCTCTGCTCGAATTCTCCTCTGGGCTCTGGAGACACCTCACTGATAGCTAAAAGGACCAAGGAGTATGCTGTCCGACACTGGATTCAGCAAAGCTCTGACCAGGTGCTGCTCAGTACCATCAAGACCACTGTCCCTGAAATCAAGAAGGATGTACCTTCTACTTCATAACTAACTTATACTCTCTTTTACACTGATCACAATACAGCACAAACATTGAGTTCAGAGCGTTAGGCCAACTGTCAGCTTCATTCTGAAGTACTTTATACCAGCATTAACCTCCTTAATGGTTACTACGCCTCTGCAATTCCAGCATTATTTCTTTCTAGTCAATCATCTAGGTGTCAGTGTACTGTTTGGCCATTCCATGCCGTTTTACTTTCCTTCGACACCCTCTGTTCAGGCTGGAGCATTATAGGCTTTACCTCACGTTTGCCACTGAACTACACATATATATACAGGCATAAATCAACAATACACATTCAATTTTCATTAATAGATACTGAATGGTTCAAGCTTACCACAATTTCATGGAAATAAACACAGATACGTTGATTAGCAATGAATTCTGGCACAATTACTGGCACAAATTTCCATCTGCTTATGTTCCAGGCTTTTATTTTAGCAAAATTGTGAGCTGGCTTCAACGCACTGATGCTTTATCAAGCTTATTTAAACAAGTGGTTTCGAACTAACGCTCCCAAGTGTGTATATCAGCGAGTCTGGCCAATGAGCCACGTTTCGACAAGTGTTTGAAAAAATGTTACCTTTCCCCGTTTCCCCTAACAACGAAAGATAGTATTTATAGTCCGACCAATCGTGGTTAGGCTTTCATTTGTTGCGCTCCAATCAATTGGGAGTTTACATGGTAGGCTATTTATGTAACGTAAGGTTTTTTCAAACACGTTATAAAAAAAAATTTTATGAGCAGAAATGATTCCATGCTGTCAGGCATCCTCACTATTTTATTTTGGGTATAATTTATTAATTCCTGGACTATTTGCGTAACGTTTTACATATTATTTGTCAGCAAGCCCTAAGGAACCCAAATATACCAATTTGAAAGAGCTACGTGGCTGCGTTCAAAATATGTATTTTCTACCTCCTGTTTCGAAGATGTGCTGTCTGGGTACTGTTATGTTTTCAACCGTAAACCCATCTATTGTTATCTTTCCTAATAAGCGTTTTTTATGATTTATAAACCTAACTCTGGGAAAGGGTAGTGTATTTTATCACTGTCCGTCTGAAAAAAAAATTAGTGCATGTAGACTTACACGCGTGATGGCAGCATTTGTGTATCGCGCGACGCGTGTTGCATGCGTTCCTGATTTTCAGCCCTCCCCTCTCTCTTTATCCTTTTGTCCATCTGTTCGTTCGTTTTGGTAACGCAGTGTAGAAAAAGACATGAATGGAATTTAAAATTTAGGTCAACTTGCATATTTCAAGGTTTTTCTTAGAAAGGCAGCACATTTTATTGTGTGTTTGGGAAACGCGTGTATGTTGCAGAAGGCCTTTAATATCAACGTGAAACATTACAATTTGCTTACGCAGTAGAAAAACAAGGGGATTTCGAGTACAGTCTTTGTGACAGCACTGTTATTTACATTTATTATATGTATTTATTAGGCTTTATATTTACTTGATAATTTATATATGTGGATTAGAATATTCCACGACAATATATATATATATATATATATATATATATATATATATATATATATATATATATATATATATATATATATATATATATATATATATATATATATATATATATACACAGGTGTATCTGCTGTAGGCCTATTTTCCTACCAGTTTATAGTAAATTATATTTACCCTCCAAGATTTAAACAGGCCAGATTTTGACTCGACTTAGCGAAGCAGGCTGCAGGTCAATGCTCTCAGGCAAGCAATAAATCAAGGTTGACAGCTCCTCTCACACAGTCGGTCGTCTCTGGCTTCATGTTCGGTGTTGCATGTTTTAGCATAAAATCTTGCCCGATTATATAGGCAGGTAAAGTAACTTCTACTGGTTAAGGAAAGCGTTTGGTTGGTTCCTGGCGGAGCAAGCTGATTGGTGGTCTGCAGTTTCGTCTTATGCTCGTACAGCTTAATTTTATTCAGTTTTCTTCCGCCATATTGCGTGAACAAGATGGCCACAACCCACATCCGAAAAAACAGGGCTTAAGTTTTTTCCTGGCGTAACTTCTTGTAATTTATTCCGGCTCAGCAACTGTGCGTTGATTGGCTGGGCTCTCGACATAGGGATTTAACAAAGTAGTGGGTTTACACAACTCGTTCCACGACATCTATTACCAGACAAAGGGGTCCCAACTTATTTCGCAAAACGAAATAATCTCCCCTTCTCATTCTTAAACACCTTACATAAACTAGAAGACTACCATGAACTGACACTCGTGCGTTTTCCCACCTCACGCTGACCAGGGCCAACAGTGAGTGCCTTGTCAGCTGGGATTTCCAGACAAATGTCTCAAACTGCGCCGAGGAGATGTCAGTTATCGCGCCTCACCTGAGCGCTCAGCCGATGCAACTCGTTGTGGCAGGTGAAAATGCAGACAAAATGTCGCCTATAGGTCTGGCGAAAGCGAATATTCACAGTTTCGTCCACTACGCAATAACCTCCCGAGCCTGGCATCTACGTAATAACATCACTAGTGCGTTTCTAAATGAGAACAGACACTCGGCGAAAGTTTGAATGGGAAAATAGTAATGTTTAAGTCGCAAACGAACGAATGCGAAACATTACAAAACGCATAGAAGAGTGATAATAAAATAGAGGACACGGGTGAAGAAAAGAAGAGTATATAGAGAATTTAATGATCATAACTCTCTGTGACACTCAGGACATCCATGTCTTTGTGTCTTTGACTCTTTGTTTCTTTGACTCTTTGTTTCTTTGACTCTTTGCTTCTTTGACTCTTTAGTGCTGCTATTATCCGTGAAGAGTACTAGCCGTAAGTGTTTCTCTGTATCATTAGAACTGCTGCCGAAATTTTTAGTTCATCTGCTTCTCTGCTCAAACTACTTGAAAATGTCCCTGTTCCTACTGAAAGATTTTTTTTTGCGAAATGATGCTCAAGCAGAAAGATTCCTCCACTTCTATTTTCAGCTACACTAGTTGCTGAACCATCTGTGTGTGCATTGTTCCAACAACTCTTTGGGTTGTGTTCTTCCATTCATTTTATAGTAAGGGCCCTCGTGTTTCAATCTGCTTATTATTTCTCCTATCTCAGAAATGCTCTTAATTTAATTTTTTTATCAGAGTGCATTGGCCTGGCAGTTCTGGTTGTATTTATGGTATTTACTCTCATCTGTCTTTGTTGAGTCTAAAACGTGTGCCCGCTTGGGTCTTCCTTTTTCCAGTCAATTTATTCTCTGCTACTTTGAATGATCTAAGTGCCTTTTGAATGTTCAACTACCTGGTGGGCCGGCTTTCTATTCTATCCACAACTGGTTGTAATCATCTATGCTTTTCTTTCTTTTTATTTTCCAGTGAGTTTTGTCTTCATGCCTCTTGCTATGATTCTCATGGTTTGGTTTTAGAGACAATCAGCTTTTATAAAGGTTTGATTTAGCTTCTGTTGTCCATGCTGTAATGTCATAATCTAGACATGGCCGCATTGACCTAGTTTTTTTTTAAAAAGAATATTACCATCAACAACTAAGGTTGTTCCAACAATTAAAAAAAAAATTGTCATCCTTTCCTTCCTTGCATCTGGTTTATTCCCATAATCTGCACTTTCCGCGCCAATTTACATCTCATCATCATCAGTTGCCATCTCCACAACGAAGGTTGGCTGTAATGGATCTCCAACGTCTTCTGATATTTACATTTAGGGGTAGATTATTATCATTTAGCTGCAGTTTCAAACTCAGTGGTTTGTTTAAAAGAGACAATCTGTGCAGATTTATCTTGGCTACCCATGTTCGGTTACCACTTATGCAATGATAACGGACCCTTCCAGCACGCGAATGCTGGTTGTGATGATATGTTCTTCAGAGGTCCACCAGTCTAGATCTTGAACTGATGGGCGCTTTAGGAGATTCTGTATCATTTACCGTCTGCGTAAAAGGAACCGCACATGTGACAAGACTACACCACGGTTGGACGGCCTGCTTTAATGTCATATTTTGCTGACCTGTCTTTGCATTTGTACTTCGGCAGTTATGGCATCAAGGTATTGACTAATATATTTATACATTTATATCGATTAGAAAATTAAGAAAGAATATAACTGTCCTCTCTTTGTCGCTCTCCATCTCTCTTTCTGTAAATAATCTGTAGCCAGGAGCAATCGGGCAGTGGTCGAAGGCCCACAGCAAAAGGGGGCTCATTCGACAGATGCAGAACCAATAATCTATGTCGAATGGGTTGTTAGGGGGCAATTATCTTTATTGCACGGGGGACCCGGTTCACTGTCAGTCCATCCTTGTCTGAAACCACAATGTGGTTTAACTTTACACTTGTCAAAGAAAGTTGACAGCCTCAGGAAATCGCGCAGTGGTTGTTGCCTTATGGAGGCTCACTTTTAGGACATCGTCCTCTCTTTTTAGGAGATATATTAGCTATCCACTGGATTCTTTGTTTTTTTCTTCCCCAGCTAGACATCCCCACAACTTTAAATGTTTCTTAAAAACACTCTTGCATATGCATATTCATTTCTTGCTCTATTACCCGAACCCATTCTTTCCACTGCAGTTTTCTACCACTGATTCTCGTTCAAGCGTAGAAAGGTGTGAACAAATAATGTCCCCATTCTCTGGGAATAGAACTTCGACATTAATGTTACAACAGCTTGACAACTTTTCCGATTCTGTTACTGGGAGTCACACGGACTTCCGTATTGTGTTTCTCCTATTTTCTTCTAGTTTATACTTTCCGTGAAAGATATTACGAATAACTGAATTATGATAACTGACTGTCCATCTTTATTGTATGCAACAGATCTGGTAAACTCACATGAAAGCCTGGCCAAATACTTCAACGCGTGAACAACCCAGGATACTAGCCCATTGCAACATCACAGACAGCGAGGAGGCAGACAAACTTGCTAAGGAAGGAGGAGCGCTACAACAAAATAATATATGTACAACTTATGAAATGTCAAAAACAAATATAAAAGCCAAAAGTCCAAATGGGAATGAGAACCCCCAGGCTATACAAAAAATGATGCCTATCATCAGCTATCTAGGCGAGACCAGGTTATCATTTTCATCAGACGAAAAAATATACAGACAGACAGATATACAGACGACAAAGTAGTCAGACAGATAGACATGCGACAAAGTATACAGACAGACACATATACAGACAGATAGACAGACAACAAAGTATACAGACAGAAAAACAGACAGATAGACAGATGACAAAGTATACAGAAATACAGCCAGACAGACAAATAGACAGACAACAAAGTATACAGGCAGACAGATAGACAGGCATGCATGCAAGCAGATAGAAAGATAGACAAATAGACAGACAGAAAAACAGACAGACAAACAGACAGACAGACAGATAGATAGATAGATAGATAGATAGATAGATAGATAGATAGATAGATAGATAGATAGATAGATAGATAGATAGATAGATAGATAGATAGATAGATAGATAGTGCAGTCACAAAATACAAATATGAAACTCCTAGCATAATACAGAAGTTGTCGTGTCTTGGGAGCAGAATAAAAAAGATACGATCAAATTTTATCAACTGTTAAATGTAGCACTATCACAAACACGGAGAACTTCAGAGCCGCAAGCAGGTATGTTAAATGAAATCTAGTTCAAGTATGTATCATCTAAATCTTATTCGGATTTCATTGGAAGTCGATATCGTTAATTCTTCTGTAGTTCAAAAACTGTTGGGTACCAAAAGGACAGTATGAAGTCATATTGTAAAGGAGTAGGCGTCGTTGCAATCGTGTTGCGAATCTTATTAGAAACAGAACAATGCTAATAGATGTGTGTGTTACTAGATCTGGAAATACAAATTTACAAGTCGGCGAAGGACTGCTAGCTTAAAAAGCAATGGCTCGAATAACGCCCTAACCAACATCTGTGTATACAACTCTAAAGTTAGATAGTATTTTTAGGGCCGCGGGCGCCGGGCGGCCATTTAAAAAAAACCCACACTATAGGTCAACCTTTCTCAAGTTTTTTTATCCTGGAGGATCCTTTGAAATAATGTTCAGGTCTCGGGGAACCCCTGCATGAATACAAATTATTATATCTACACTTTATGGTACCTTAGCGTGGTCAGTAAGTTGTAAATATAATAATCCAATACAAATTATTATATCTACACTTTATGGTACCTTAGCGTGGTCAGTAAGTTGTAAATATAATAATCCAATACAAATTATTATATCTACACTTTATGGTACCTTAGCGTGGTCAGTAAGTTGTAAATATAATAATCCAATAACAATTATTATATCTACACTTTATAATACCTTAGCGTGGTCAGTAAGTTGTAAATATAATAATCCAATAAAAATTGTCAATGCTCTTTTAAGTATAGAATGATTTTTTTCTGTTGATCTGTTTATTTTCGCCAATTTATTAGCCTATCTTTTTGTATGGTGCCCCTTCCCTACAAAGGATTTCAACTCTAAGCAAATGTCAGTATAGTAGGTAGAACAAACTTCAGTTTTTCCTTTTTAAAAATTTTCTACTTGATTTTGTTTTTTTACCTTATGAACGTAGGCTTAAAAGTCTTATCAGAAATGTCTACTCCAAAAGATGCTAATAAAACATGAGATGTCCAAGAGTTAACACGTGCTATTGCACATCGGGGATACTCGGTTGTCGTAAATTTAGAGAGGTTTGAAAGATATTTATGATCCAGCCTGAGTAGAGTGGATGGTGGGGGAGTACGTGAGAAATAAAGGTGTGAGAATAGATTTCACGAGTGAATAGTTTAAGGAGAAGAACTGTCTCTGGAATGAGAAGTTTCTCTAGTCCAGCCTATCTATACGATTATCTTTTAGTATAAGACAATCTTGCACCTCCCTATATATATATATATATATATATATATATATATATATATATATATATATATATATATATATATATATATATATATATATATTGTCGTGATTGAGTTAGAGTGTAGAGTATCTATCGAGTTGGACAATAGTATTGAAATCGACAAGGGATAGTGGACTGACAGCGTTATAGCTTACACATAGATAAAGTGTAATAGGAGGTGGACTTGAGACAAAGCTGGAGAAGAGTTATTAAAGTTATTACTCTCTCCAAACCCTCAACACACTTATACTGTCTAAGCACCTCCTGCTCTCACTCTTTTCTCTTATCAAAATAGAGATTATAGTAAAGAGCTTGAAACAATTTAATTATGGATGGAAGGGTCGTGAACAGCGCATTAATAAATGTGTAAACTTTATTAAAGAAGAAAAGCATTAAAATAATGCATCTCATCACAACAACATAAAATTGCATCAATAATCAAAATAATCATCAATAGTCATCAATAATCATCAATAACCACAATAATGCAAATACACACCCACAAACACACACACCACCAGTCATAAAAACCTGTAAAACACAGAGAAATGAAATAAACTGAGTGTCAGCCCGTCCGCTTTCGTGGGACCAAATGCAATAGTCCAGAAAGTGTCTTACATGTAGATCCTTCAAGGCGAGGGAATAAAACTTTCCTTTTTGGTACTATCATTGGTGACCTCTAATTGCGCGAGGTGGGCTGGAAGACTCTATTTACCTCCGGTTTACCAAATGAATAAACTGAGCGACAGCCTGTCCGCTTTCGTGGGACCAACTGTGCTAGCTCCAGAAAAAAGTCTTTACGTAAATATATACTCCATGGGTGATGGAATTGACCTGTAAAACTTTCCTGTAGGTGCTAAACGTTGGTGCCCCTAATTGCGCGAGGGGGGCTGGAACTCTGTCTATCTTTTGCTGACCAAATAAACAAACTGAGCGACAGTGTTGGTGTCGTTTTCATAGTGATGAATTGAAACGCGA
>JAMPIV010005617.1:100000-115783 GCA_024509875.1 Oreohelix idahoensis | reverse complement strand
TCTATGTTTACGAAGATGTTGCTTGTTGGTGGACTGTTATGTGTTTCAACACTGTAAACCTATAATGTTGTCACTTTTCTATTATGAGTCTGATTTTATTGATTATATTAAACCTAATCTGGAAAGGGTAGTGTATTTTCTCCTACTGTCCGTTGCAAATAAATTAGTGCATTGCTAGATTTACACGCTGTTGGTTTTTGGTTGTAAATTGTTGGTTTTCGCGCAGTCGAAAGCGGGTTTACTTTGTTCGGCTTTCTGTCTACCCTTCTCTCTTTTTATTCCTTTAGTCTTTGTTCGTTGTTTTGGGTGGTAAGCTCAGTATATTCAAAACGTTGGTTAGGTTCATTTAGGTTCATTTAGCTCAGGAGCGTCTTCAATGCTATTCTCCAAGAAACATACAGAACCACGTTTCATTGAAGAGTGGGTGGTAAGTATACAGTAAGCTTTTTTAACTCATCACGTGAAATGCGTTACATTTTGAGAACGACGAGAAAAAACAAGGGGGATTTCGCATGTACATTTCTTTGGGAACAGCTATGTCAATTCTACACAGTGTCTTTCTTTAATTAATTTAATATTTGTTAGGTTCATAATTTACCTTAATAATTTTATATATGTGGATTATTAGATATTTACTTGACATATTGCAGCAATACGCTACAAAGGAGGCAGACAAACAAAAGGTTCGCCAGATGTTTTTTTACTTTTAGTTCTTTTTTTGCATTCTGTTTAATATGGTTTTCATTCCCAAATGGCGGTTTAAACCTAAGACCGGGATTATGGAAAGAATCGGTTATAGGGGAATAACCGTGAATGAATATAATTTATTCGAAGTTTTGTATTCTATGACAGATCGAGGCAGAAAGGGATGTTTTATTTTTAACCAGAAAATATTTGCTACAAAAATAAAATCTACCCAGCCAGCCAATAGAATCGCCTTGTCTCTCACATAATATTGCCGCTGAATGTTAAATAAAAAGGGGAAAAGACGGAAACCAATAATTGGGGATATTTCTTTGAACGACAGAACCAGCTCTTCCGCCACAATTGACCAGTGAAGCCGATTGCATGGATTGGTATTACATTAATAAGCCTGTATGTATCATGACGATTGTGGGTAAGAGAATTAAGTTAAAACAAATATGTTAATATAAAATTATAAATTGTGGTTGAACTGGAAGTGATATAGTACAGTGTCAAACATCTCATTGCTGTTCGAATGTTTCGTTGAAAGAGACAAGCTATTCTGTTTGTCATCAGTACAAATTATGTCGATGTAAAGTACACTTTTATTGGCCAGTGGAACCTTGAAGTGACACTCAAACACTCGCCATCAAGATGTGCCCCCCGGTAGTTAATGTACGTTACAACGTTCTCCTCTACCACTCTAGTTACATATTGGGAAAAGTGATGTGTGTGTGTATAGGTGTAATCCTGTCCCTATGCCTTTTCTTCGCTTCTTCTTCCTTCTTTCTTCTTAGATTAGTTTCTTTTTTTTTTACCCCATAAGGCCTATTTTTTTATATTGATGATGTTTGTGTAATGGACAACAATATTAGGAAAGTCGGAACTCTGTATGTGTTGTAATGTTGTTATATTATTGCATAAAAACCATTTGTCACTGACTGAGTCTTCCTTTCCCTGTGTTATCATCACTTATTCTGAACTGCCTCACTAATCTACAATCTGGGTAGGAGGATTTTAGAACCCGATGCTATGTAAGACCTCCTACATTTCAGGTCAGAGGTATCCTGTCACTCATCTTGTAGCAGAGAAAGTAACATTGGTGTTGTATCCTAGCGGTGTATGATTTGTTAAAAAGCACCCTGTACCTACATCAGTTGGAAGAGTGGAGACCCTCAGTGTGGGGCGTCTCCATCTCATATTCTGGCTTCAAGAAAATGTCGGAAGCGAAGAAGTTAAGTCATATTAAACAAGACTGACTCGCAGCGCATTGGCGTACCACACCCCAGTTATATAGTAGTAGTGATGAAAAAGTGATGATTAAATTAGTCTGGAAGCAACATAGACTTTAGTCAGTGTGACATTCTCAAAAGCTACATAACATAGAAATAGTTTGAACTCAAGTGATCTCAATAACATTGTAGTCAGTGTGACATTTTCAAAAGCTACATAACAAAGACTTTATTTTTAGTGATTGACTTTTATTTGGTGTAGATACATGCAACATCATCAGTGTGTTTTTATTTTTAGGGTTTGTGTTTACACAAACAAAACTAAACAGATGACTGTACATAAATAAAATTAAGAAAATTGTAGTGCTGAGAATGGGGTATTTCTTTTAAGACCAGACTCTTCTCTGGCAACTATCCTAGTATCACCTGATACACCTGGTTGTCTTATTCTTCATAATTGAGAAACCTCTCGCGACAATGATGTACATTCTAAGTATAATACCTATATTTTCAAAGCAGTGTAAATGTCCCTATAAACATAGTCACTTTAAAATTAATGTAAGTTTTCAAGCTTTAAACCAATGTAAATGTCTATGTGAAAATATTCATTTTAAAGTAATGGAAGTTTCAAACTTTTCAATCAGTGTTAACATAAATGAAAACATATTCAATTTATATTGTCAACATTTTTCAATCAGTGGATATATATATGTAAACAGACTTTATCTGTATTATTAACCTTTTCTTTTAAATGTCATGTAAAGCTAAACCTTTTCTATTTAAATGTAAAGGAAGTTTTATCCCGAGAGATTAAATTTCTTTCTCGTCGAGAGTAAAGTCTGAGTAATTGGGATGGTGGTATGGGAAGATAGGAACCCATAAATATGGGGTGGAAAACGCCACACTCAGAAGAGCGTTTCGTTCTATTTTTTTACCATAGTTATTGGTGGTACCAGCAGAAAGTACTATCTCTGGAACAAGAAAGGAACAGTGGCCTAAGCTTTGAGACGAAGGACACACGTGGTAGACTCTCCTTGACGTTTCTGGGAAACGAGCTACCCCCGACAACCTTGATCAGAGACGAGCGCGAGCAGAGTGAAAATAACCAACCCATCAGAAGGAGCAGAACCATTATTGGCAGCTAAGTTCAAATATTTGATGCCACTTGAACTTTTTGTAATATCTCACATTCCCTAAAGACTGTGATGATAACTTTTCTTGATCCATAACTATTCAAATTATTTCCAACTGTTAAAACCTAAAGTGATTATTAAATGTTTTTTTTTTTAATGCTACAAATTTAACTTCGATTTAATCATTTTAAAGTTACTGCATGTTTGTCTCAGTAAAATTACTACACACACTCTAAACAGAGCTATACTAGAATAATAGAATTTCACTGAGTAAATCTGGGATGGGGTGCTTAAACAAGCTGAAAGTAATAAGTGCTTAAATCCTCCACAAAAGCGTCGGCAGAATTACAGTTTTAACATACTCAGCCAAAACAGTATTGTTCTCGCCTATTCTGAATATCTTGTGAAGACTCCCTTTGTAATAGAATTGTTATCACCCTTCTATCTACATCTCTGCCAAGAGTAATCTTGTGCGAAGGTAGATACCTTTGAAGCCCATATTAGATACTCTTGAGTTTTGGCCACTGTTGGACCACTACTGCAAAGCAGGGGAGGCAATACCGTAACTGAACCAGACAAGTGCCAGTGGAACAAGAGATGAGAAGAAGACGATGGCATGGATAGGACACACACTGAGGAAACCTGTTGATTGCATTACAAGGCAGTCCTTGTTCTGGAACCCCCAGAGCAAGAGAGGCAGAGTTAGACCAAGAAGCACATGGAGATGAGAGCTGGAAACAGAGGTCAAAATGATGAGGAGAACGGGGAAAGAATTTGAGATGATGGCACGTGACAGGAGGACTTGGCATATGTTTGTTGAAGGCCTATGCTCCTTGGGGAGCGGAGGAATGAATTACAGACTGGCGGCAGACTTCTTTGACACTGGAATTAAGAACCTGGTGCCATGATACCAAAAATGTGTTGAAGTCAATGGTGACTATGTTGAGAAATAATGTAAGTGGTTCACTTTTGGCTGCAATAAATCATTTTTATATATGATGGTTTTTTTTATTATTTTATACCGGGAATTACTTAAAAAACGCGCCTCGTATTAGTCGCTTTGTACGACATGCCTAAAATTTTCCTTATTGCATTTCCATAATTTTAGATTACATTTGTTAATGCGGCTGCACGCAGACAATCCCAGATGTTACGCTTTTGTGTGTTCGTGGGGAGGGAGACGGGGAAGGAGGTTCTGAAATGTTGTGGGTTTTTGTTACGCACATGTTACGGAGAGGCTGAAAATGTCAAAAATTGCGTTACGTAATTTCCGAACGACCCTTGGTGTGAAGTAAATATTAAAACCCCTTAGTTACTGGGGCCCGAAAGAGGGGACAAAGTATAGTAACACTGTAACCAACCATGTGTAAGAAGCGATTAATATAGGTTGAACATGGGATCGGTTACCCCAACCCGTAGACAAATGTAGCCGCGAAAACTATAACGCACAACAGGGACAGCTCAACTAAAGATTAAAAGTCAAGTAAGGCCAATTGTATGGATCTGAAACAAAACAACAACAACAACAACAAAATAACAACTAGTAAGTTGCATACTTTCATAAATGGGTGCTTGCGTAGACAAGAAGTATGGCAATAAGTACGACAAAATCACCAACGTGGAACTGATGACAACAACCAGACAAGTAACAGTGGAATAAGAGATCAGAAGAAGACACTGGAGATGGACTGCACACACACTGAATAAACATGTTGATTGCCATACAAGGCAGTTCTTACTCTTGAATCCTCAGGGCAAGAGATGTAGAGGCATACTGAAGAAAGCATACAGAAGAGAACTAGACTCAGAAATAAAAATGATATAGAAAACATTTAAACACTTGAGTTAATTTTACTCGGCAGGACTACGTAGCATGTGTTTCTTGAAGGCATATACTCCGCGGGGAGTGAAAGGGCACTGATTAATTAACAGAATGCTCTAACAAATCTGTGGCCAATGTTCTAAACAATGAAAGAAGCAGTCAACGCATTTACAAATTACTTGTGCTCAAGCCGAGGCTTGACTTATTCAAGAACAGCTTAGCTTACTGTGCTGTTCATCTTCAGAATTAATACGTACGTTCTAAAATCCGAAAAATACCGTAATAGCCAGAGTGGATTCGGTAACGCCGTCACTACTTGATAGAAGGGGATGCAGAGAACTAGGACATCTTTTACGGATAAAAGAAAACTGAGCACTGGGACCGGAGTCTGATACTATTAAGATGCCAATCTTCTGTGTCACTCACGATGACATGTACTAAATAAATTACCTTAGCAGAAGGACCAGGACTGGCACCGCATCATTCAGCATGAAGGCGACAGCCTGGTGATCAGTGCAGGAAAATTAAAGAAGCGATAAATGATTACATGGGAGAGTGCTGGTGCGGAAGCCATAGGAAATGACGACACTGCTACAAAAGTTCAACTGAAAAAAGACTGAAAATAGGGACGGAAGTCATGAAATTTAGTTTGAGGTAACGGAGACAAGGGAGAAATCCGGAAAGTATTAATAAAATACATAGTTCCGCTGAACGCGGAGTGTACAGAAAGAAAACAAACCCTAGATAAAAACGTGGAAGGCGAAACAAAACAAACACTACATACATTACCAACACCACATTATATACCCATACTATTTCCCAAATAGGGTTTAACAACCGTATTGCATACAATCTATCTATCTATCTATCTATCTATCTATCTATCTATCTATCTATCTATCTATCTATCTTTCTATCTATCTATCTATCTATCTATCTATCTATCTATCTGTCTATCTATCTATCTATCTATCTATCTATCTATCTATCTATCTATCTATCTATCTATCTATCTATCTATCTATCTATCTATCTATCTATCTATCTATCTATCTATCTATCTATCTATCTATCTATCTATCTATCTTATCTATCTTATCTAATCTAATCTATCTATCTATCTATCTATCTATCTATCTATCTATCTATCTATCTATCTATCTATCTATCTATCTATCTATCTATCTATCTATCTATATATCTATCTATCTATCTATCTATCTGTGACAAAACGGGGCGGCCTTATCGATCTTGGTTTTTCTCCGGCAGTATCGGTACATTTGTGGTACTGATTTTTATTATGTGCTCTCAATTATCGCACTTTTCTTTCTTTCTTTCTTTCGTCGTTATTTTTTCTCCTAAGTAGCATATATTTGATATTTTCAAAACATTCGACACTCCCCTCTGTGATGTCACCTGTTGTTACCCGGTCATCCTGGCTTGCGGTAAGCAACTGAGATAAGATAGTCGCCGGCGTGTTTAGATTGAACCGCTGATAAGACGACTCTGTTGGTAACACAGATGGGCAGACACGGAGTTTTGCGTACTCATACGACAGATAACGAGATTACTGTCTGTGTGACACATGTGGGCAGACAAGTGTGACATAATCGCTTCCGGGCCGACTTGTTATGACAACATTACTTTCTAATAAAGTAATAAGTATTACAGCTTACCCATGTTGTCAGGTGTGTCTACCGATCTGCCTGTAAGTTTGTACACAAGGGCATCGGACATCATATTGCCATATATGGGAGACGTGACCTTTGCAAAATTTTTCCATGTCGGAAATATTTTGAAAGTACCACACCCGACCTGTTTGAATATGATTGGAGCGTTTATTTAACTCCATAACAAACGAAGGCGTGGGAAGGCAGGGAATATAGTCTGACCATTTTCGCAGTTTTATTTCACTGTGAATTTCACGCTCGCCAAGACAACATCAGACCTCGCAAGAGTGAAGATTAGATTCATAATTCATTTTTTTAACCGGACCTTTTATTGGAGAACCAAATAAGACTTACAAAGCACAGGAAATCTCTACATTTTAATAAGGAACACTAGGAATACGAAACTGAAGAAACACACGGAGTCAGAGAAGGAATCTATTGTCAAATTAAAGACACACCAGACGCGTGTAAGAGACCGACTCGTCTCTTTTATTCAACTGAGCAGCAAGTCTGTAGCCAAGATTGGCTTATTGGAGGTACCCGCAGAAAGTACCATCTCTGGAACAAGAAGGGAAACGTGGCCTAAGCTTTAAGACGAAGGACCCACTTGGTAGACTCTCCTTGACGTTTCTGGGAAACGAGCTACCCTCGACAACCCTAATCAGAGACGAGCGTGAGCAGAGTAAAAAGAACCAACTCATAAGAAGGAGCAGGACCGTCATTGGCAGCTAAGTTCAAATATATGCTTCCACTTGAACTTCTTGTAATATCTCACATTCCCTAAAGACTGTGATGATAGTTTTTCTTGATCCATAACTATTTAAATTATTTCCAACTGTTAAAACCTAAAATGATTATTAAATGTTGTTATTTGTAATGTTACAAATTTAACTTCGATTTAATCATTTTAAAGTTACTGCATGTTTGTCTCAGTCAAATTACTACACACACTCTAAACAGAGCTATACTAGAATAATAGAATTCCACTGAGTAAATCAGGGATGGGGGCTTAAACCAGCTGAAAGTAATAAGTGCTTAAATCCTTCACAAAAGTTGTCGGCAGATTACAGAATTAATGTGCTCATCAACAGCCATCATTGTTTTCGCTTATCTGAATATCTTGTGAAGACTCCCATGTGATAGAAGCTTTACTACTCTTCTATCTACATTTCTGCCAAGAGTAATCTTGTGTAAAGATAGACTCCATTGAAGCCTATAATAGATACTCTTGAGTATTGGCCACTGTTGCACCCCTACTGCAAAGCAGGGGAGGCAATACCGTCACACTATCTATCTATCTATCTATCTATCTATCTATCTATCTATCTATCTATCTATCTATCTATCTATCTATCTATCTATCTATCTATCTATCTATCTATCTATCTATCTATCTATCTATCTATCTATCTATCTATCTATCTATCTATCTATCTATCTATCTATCTATCTATCTATCTATCTATCTATCTATCTATGGTATCTATCTATCTATCTATCTATCTACCCACCTAACTAACTGCCTGCCACCTGCCTACCTACCTCTCTGCCAGTCAGTCAGTTAGTCAGTATGTTTGTTTCCTATCTTCTGCACGCTACATTGTCAATGAATGTCCTCAAGCAAAAAGAACACGCCTAAGAATGTGTTACCGCTGACCGATATGCAACACTGAACAAGTTGTAAAACAACCCCAGAGACGTAAAGATATCAGTTATCATCTTTACCCCATACCAGCGGGAAGCTTTTGTCACTTATGTCGGCACCAAAAATTGATATGCCACACGGCATATTAGCACAAGCAATAACTGCTAGGTATCGTGTTACTGCACTACTAGTCTGTCGTTTAAAAAAATATTTCTTGAGCCCAAATACCTTTTATTATCATTTCTTGTGCGTAATTCATAACCTTTGAACTTTCAGTGAAGCTACTAAAAGGTACAGGTAGTCTCATAGCAGATACTACAATAGGGGAGTGAAGAGTTAGAGACTTCACTATGTGTGGTTATTGATAACTAGGGTTGCTGAGCTTGTCGGTCTTTGGCATCCAATGCCAGGTTGAAGAGTCTTTGACATCCTATTTAGGAACCATATAATTTAAATAAATATTCTTTGACATTATCTACATTGTAGATCTAGACTTTGTCTGTGGATAGTTTGCCATTCTGAAAGTTGTTGAGTTGGAATCGTGAGCACTAGTTTCTTTCGGCAGCATTCTATTCCTGCCTGGAATGCATTTAAAGGATCTTCAAATTTGATTTCATGCCAAAACGGGGAAGACGGGGCATACCGTGCGTTCCCTGCCCCACCCGGTGCTCTCCAAATTTGCAGGGCTAAAATTCTGCGCCCTGACTCTGGGCTGTCCCTAGGAATCGTCATGACCTACACAAAACCAGCTTCCTCTCCCCCCCCCCTTTTTTTTTTACCCTTGTCACCTATTCATTGTCAGATCCTCAGCATACAGTCAACCGGGTAAAAGCCGGAGTTAGGTCTAGAAATGAAATGATTTCCCCAAGCTGAATGTGCAGGGCTGGGTTCTCAACATTTTTCACCGCAGGAGATCATGGCTAGAGCCTACATTATGCTACGTCCGGCATCTAGAAGTGGGGTAACAAGTTCCCTTTTTCGCGGCATTTTCCTTCCCTAACGCAAGAGCAACGTCAGGTACTCATTCACAACTGCGTAGACTAGAGCGTGACGATACTTTGAATCAAACCCTGCACCTTTTACTACTATTTGTAATAGTAAAGTAAATCTAATTAAAATCAATTAAAATAATACCGTTTTCTGCATCATAAAATGTTACATTCATATTATTGAAGCACTGAACCCACCGCGGGGAGACTTCTCGACACTTCCCAGATCTAAGGGTCTTTTATATTTGGACATGCACCCTAATATAACCCACTAGGTTGAACGGGACGCGCCTCGCCAAAACAAGGCAAAAGTTTTACACAAAAAAAAGAGACTTCTCGATCACCCTGTATTATCATCTAATTTTCTGAATGTCTATTCTACGGAACGCCACCGTTGTCTACTCACTGCGTGTTTCACTCATACGTGATCTTGTTGTCATCATCAGTTCCACATTGGTGATCTTTTCATACCATTTCAATCCTTCTTTTCTATGAAAGTACACATTTATAAAAGTCCCTAACTTTAGGATTATATTTTTATTGTTGCCAATGTTTCGTAGCCATCCAATGGGACTGTCTTAAGATGATAGTTGAAGATTCTTAATTTTCACGAAAAGTCCAACTTCAAATTATGCGCTCCTCAGCATTAATTCTCACTTGAATAATTCTTCTTCTTCTTCTTCTTCCTCGTTCGCCCTGAAAAGGACGGTGGCTGCGTTGTGTCTGTTTGCGCCTAAGCTGTGATATCTGCACCTTTCGGTCGACACATCTGACTTCTGCACAGCATTTTTTAGGGACCGGGTTTGCCTTTCCATTTCGATCCGCACTCGCTCAGCCAGACTGCACTGCTGCAGACTGTTTCCAGGACCACCACGTGGAGGTGGAGTGCGGTCTTGACCAGCTCTGATTCGCTGGTCCTGACGCAGGCAGTCAAGCTATGAGTCGCTGACTGCATTCACTATTGCTGCATCTTGGGGTCCCAAAAATATGGAACGCTTCACGAATTTGCGTGTATAATGACTCCCTATTATCCTACGACTGTTGATTTTTATTTCCACATGAGCCGAGAAAAATAAAGATTAAGCCATAAAGAAATCGGTGATAATATCAGATTTCGCCCAGCACGCACGTACGTCAACAGGAAGAAATACTCACCCCATTATACACGTGATATCAGTATCCACTTGGACCAACGCAAATCACTTTGCTTGTTCGTGGTAAAATCTGAGGACAAAAATACACCAAAGCGGATATAAAGGCAATATAATTCGTCTTGCTGTTATGTTAAAGAAATAACATCAGATTGTGAAAGTGGTCTAACCACAAGGCGATATCTGGTGTCAGCAACAACAAAAAAATTGGGTAAGGGTGATCTCATACCAGATGTTGCGGTAGGGGAATGAAGTATTAGAAACTTCTCTATACCTGGTCTCAGCTTTTATGAGATGCGTCGACCAGCTCCGTTTCACTCTGTCTTTTCTGTGTGTGTGTTTTTTGTTTTTTTTTAAATAAAGTTTTGCCTTGTTTTGGCGAAGTGCGTCTCATTTAACCTGGAATTCGTCTGTTATATTAAGGTGCATATCCAAATAAAAATAGATCTTGCGGTGTGGATTGTGTAAAGTTTGCCTTAGCCTTCTCTAACTTATGAGCAGAATCAGGTACCCATTTATAGCTGGGTGGAATGAACGGTGACGGTGCCAGATTTCGACCCCGGTAACTTTGTCAAGATAATCCAGCACTCTAGACTCACCGTCACTCGACCTCAATATAAGCAAACCACCACCTTATAAACAAATAAGACAAGGACGAGAAAACGTATTAATGTGCTCTAGCTACTATTTCCTCAATCTACTTGTTTGTCAGCATGCATTAGCAGCAACAACAACACAAAATCTCAGTATTTATAATTTAAACCATTATTCGCCTCTAGAATGATTGTCTAATTTTGTCCTCCCAGCGGACTCTATATTTATTTTAAATTCCAAATAATATGAATAATTGCCAATACATAAAAGTGGCATCACATATCCGGAAGATGACTTGGTGTCGTTCCACAACTTGCAATCACTCCGTCGTGTTGTGTTCTCTGTCAGTTCTGCTCGTGATCCTCATCATTTAGCCGTGTTGGTAGACTGAAGGTATTCGTTAGCTGGACATGCGCTCTAATTTATCCGGCGGAGCTAGTATCGTATCGAAGGCTGTGCGTGGGCCCGGGAGTCTCGTCATGTAAAATAAATTGCTACAGACACCATTTGCTGCAAGAACATATGAATAATGTAGTACAAGCTTTCTGTAAGTCGACTAGCTGTTGTGGTGGATACAGGCTTTCTGTAAGTCGACTAGCTGTTGTGGTGGATACAAGCTTTCTGTAAGTCGACTAGCTGTTGTGGTGGATACAAGCTTTCTGTAAGTCGACTAGCTGTTGTGGTGGATACAAGCTTTCTGTAAGTCTACTAGCTGTTGTGGTGGATACAAGCTTTCTGTAAGTCGACTAGCTGTTGTGGTGGATACAAGCTCCTTATGGAGTGAAAAGGGGAAAAGAGGAAGACGACCTCGAGTCTAGATTGAACCGAAGCCACCTTCCCAAAAGGATGTACTATTCCTAATTTGCAGGACGAATGACAAGTTTCTTCCTATTAGTACTGGTCCTATTCTGTGAACCATATAATTAGAATCACTTCCTATATCTAAACTATACACCACCAAGGCTGAGACTGTTGGAGTTTGGCATCAAACGTGGGACTAGCAGAGATGGACGTGAGACAGGATGTATCCTCCGAATGTACAACCAGCGCGCTACGGGTACAATTAGCATTCATACTCTCCGACATTTGCTGAGGGAGACTGAGCACCTGTGGGTTTGCCTTGAGTAAAGTGAGGTCGATTCTGATTAGCAATAACAAAAACTGTTAACTCTTCACTCCTGTCTGGCTAATTTATGTGAAACAAGTGTCAAGAAAACAGTTAACTGTCTTGCTATTATACGATGCTGTCACATTAGTATTACCACTCAGCGTGAGATCCTGTTTGTTCTGTACGTGATTTCATTGTGGGCAGCCATGTTGGCTATCTCTTGTAACGTCAGTTTTTTCCCCCACTGTAGATTTTTATTATATTTGTCACATAATTTTGTTCGCTCTCTTGTCCTCTCCGGCAGTATTGAACTACTTTTATTGTGCGTACTAATTATGTGCACTATTCGATTGTCGGACAATTCAATTTCCTGCCTTCCGACAGTATTTGGTATTTTCGAGTCACTGTTTACACTCCTTCCATTCATTTGAGTCGTGTTTGTTTACCTGAGAGCTTGATACAAATCAGACCAGATTGGCTGGCAAGGTAATTTTTGTGTAGTGACCCAGCGTTAAGTTTCACAGGGAGCGCCAGTCCATTATCGGAACTGGTGACAGATTACAAACACATGAATGATGTTAATAAACTTCCGGACCGACATGGTTGACCAAGATGTTGCAGGGGGATTGCGAATTTAAACATTACAGAGAATAGACGGATATAGCAACTCCTTATATGGAAAATTGACTTTTTTGAATTTTACAAACGCAACAGTCATGCAGAAAGTTCTATGAAGAAAGTCATCATTACACGAACTTTTGAATGTATTGTGTCACAGAATATTGGGTCTATCTCTTTTCCTCACGGCAGTATTTAGTTACTTTTTGTGTACTAAATTACTTGCATTTCCGTGGTCGGCACTTTTCTTTTCATTCTATCAAGCAGATATTTTGTGCTTTATAATCATTTTACAATCCTCTCAGTGACAAGTCGTAATGTCTGTTTGTTTACCTGTGCATCCCTGCTGCAAAAGGAGACGGATGAGATCATATTAACCGACAAACGTGTTGGACAATATCGGGTGTGCCCGACATCAGGCTACGGATTAGCACTAAAATCGCCCAGCGAATTTGTTTAAACGCTGATAAGGCTGATGTGCCTTCCTCGACAAGATGAGTAAATGAAGAATTTTTCTTGCGCAAGCGACGGGTAGTTAGATTACTCACCTGCGCGACACATATCTGGACAGACAAGAATGACATAATCGTTTCCGGTACACTTTGTTACAAAGACATTACTTTATATGAAAGTAATATGAAGTTATTTGTAAACATTGCTGAGAGAGAATCGAGGAAGATGAGGAGAACAGCGGTAAGACGTGGAGTACAATGGATGGGTATGAACAAAAATTCGAAAAAATGTGATTCGTCATACGAGGAAAAAAGACAAAGAAAAAGAAAACCAGATCTACTCACAAAGTCACAGAGCTATTCTATAATAGAAATAATACCCCAGACGAGTGTTTGAGTCATCTTTATCAAGCTGCCAAGACTATTCTACTGAGCCAGAAGTCTAATTCCCAACTAGTTTGGGGTAAGTTTTAACACATTTTTATACTTTGAATTTGACATGTTTAAACTTGCTGATGGTTATACAAGTCCTTACGAGGCTGGCAACCTCAGCATGTGAAAATAATATATTCATGAATCACCACAGCAAAGCGCTGGCGATTGCTTCGTGTTAGTTCTCTCAGGGAACCAATAGCAGAGGTAACCCTAGACTCCAAGTGGAGAAAGGAGTGGATGATGATGACATCAAAGATATATATATATATATATATATATATATATATATATATATATATATATATATATATATTATATATATATATATATATATATATATATATATATATATATATATATATATATATATATATATATATATATATATATATATATATATATATATATATATGTACTGAAGCACATTAAAAACGCACCACCTGTATAATCCAGGAACAGAGTGTGAAATGTAAATATAAGTGTTTACATGTTTACATATTTGGAATCTTTATTCATTTTCCTATGAATCCATGCTGGTCATTAATTTGTACATTTGATTGTTATGAAATTCATTGCATTCTGTGCAGGAAATGGAGAAAACCAAAAATGTAACCAATAAAAAAATTCATTCACACTATCCTCAGTATCTGGTATGTCCACCGTGTGCTTGCAAACAAGCTCGGCAGCGGCTCCGCATGGAACGCACAAGTCTCTGAAGGAAATTCCGGAGAAGCAAGTCCCATTCACGTGTAAGAGCAGCTTCGAGCTGTTGCAGATTAGCTGGAGAACCTTGCCTGTAGACTCTGCGTCCAAGCTCGGCCCACATTTGTTCTATAGGGGACATGTCTGGTGATAGGGCAGGCCAATCAATCGTCACAATGTTCTGCTGCTTTAGATATTGCTGCGTAATGCATGCGGTGTGCAAACGTGCGTTATCCTGCTGGAGAAGCTGCAAGTCTGGATAATTTGTGAACGCAGGAGCAACCAATGCATCCAGAACCTCATCTCGATATGTCACAGCATTAACATTTCCACGGAAGACGTGAAGAGGCAAGCGATGATGAAAACTGAATGCTCCTCAAATCTGAATACTGCCACCTCCAAATCGGTTGTGCTGACGAACACAGCAATCTGCAAAGCGCTCTCCACACCGTCGCCAAATCCGCATACGTTCATCAGCAAAGGATATGTTGAATCTGCTCTCGTCTGTGAATAGGACAGCATTCCACTCCAGTCTAGTCCATCTGATATATGTTGCTCTGCCCATTGCAGGCGCTGCTGACGATGTCTGTGAGTCAAGTTTGGCCCAACATAAGGTCGTCTTGCAGTAAGGCCTGTATCTCTGAGTCGTCGTATGACTGTCATTCGTGAGACTTACCCACGTCTACCCACTATTGCTCTTGCTGTTTGACTTGCCGGGAGAGAACAATTCCTTAGGTGAATTAGCACAATATGACGATCTTGCGCAGGGGTAGTAACTCGTGGTTGGCCACTCCGAAGTCTATCCCGGGCACTGCCAGTGGTTCCGTAACGTTCATTGAGACGTACAATAGTGCTGTGGTGGCAATTAATCCTTCTGGCAATGGCCCGCGAGCTCATTCCGGTCTCCAACATACCAATGGCTCGTTGGCGGTCGTTTTCAGATAGTCGTGGCATTTCAAGCACATGTACTGGGTGTTTTGTCTCAACGGCCTTTTTATACCGAGTATACTGCCACAACGCGTACACATTTTCAGGGTCATTGTGACAGATTATGATAATAGATTTCATATTATCTATCTTCTTTTATTATCTATCTTCTTTATCTACATTTGTCTTTTTTACTTTGCCTTCGCCTACGCCTGTTGGTTAACCCTAAACCTCCAAATACTCTGATATCTGTCTTTTTCTGATTTAACACGCACAGTTTATTGCGTTCGTTAATTCCTTTGATGTAGATCACCAGCAGACTTAATTAGCTATGTTACCTGGAGATTTTTCGGCAACGATTGGAAAATCGTTGTAAGAGATTAGACAAAGATCAGAAGGATAATTACTTTTAGTACTAAGAGCAGATAACTTTGGAACTAAGTGGTAGACAGCGTTTATTACTTCCCTTGTAAAACTGTTCGTTAGTGAAGTAATTAAACACGGCGTATGGCCAGATCAAAGACGAGCTTCGCTCGATGACCATGTCTGCAAGTAATAAAGTAATTAAACACGGTCTGGTCAATTACGTATATGCCTGATTTTAGCGAGAACGTGGAGTTC
>JAMPIV010005617.1:90000-95000 GCA_024509875.1 Oreohelix idahoensis | reverse complement strand
TACATACATACATACATACATACATACATACATACATACATACATACATACATACATACATACATACATACATACATACATACATACATACATACATACATACATACATACATACAAACATAAATACATACATACATACATACATACATACATACATACATACATACATACATACATACATACATACATACATACATACATACATACATACATACATACATACATACATACATACATACATACATACATACATACATACATACAACTTTAATAAAACAAAACCATAATACATATATTTTACATTAAAATACATAATAAAATAATAAAAATAATACAAAATAATTTTCAAAAAAACATACAAATACAATAAATAAAATACCTACCATAATACATACATACTTACAATTAAAATAAATACCATACAACATACAATAAATACATAAATAAATAAATACATACATAATACTCAATAAAATACATACATAAATACATACATTATCACATCACAAACATACATAATACATACATACATACATATAAATAATAAAAAATTACAAAACATACCATAAAATACATAATAAAATAAAATACATACATAATACATAAATAAATACAAAATAAAATACATATAAATAATAATTACATACATAATAAAATAAATACTAAAATAACATATATAATACATAAAATACCTTAATATACATACATACATACATACATACATACATACATACATACATACATACATACATACATACATACAAACATACATACATACATACATACATACATACATACATACATACATACATAAATAAATACATACATACAAACAATTCAAATGTACATAAATAATCATAAATACATACATAAATAAATACAATAAAAATACATACAAATATAAATACCTAATACATAATAAAAATAAACTCAAAAATTTCTTCAAATACATACCATTACATATTCCATACTTAAAATAATATACCTTACAAACATAATACACAAATACATACATACATACATACATACATACATACATACATACATACAATACATAATCATACATATAAAAATTAAATACATAATTATACATACATAAAAAATACATAAAATAAAATAAAACAATACAAAATAATAAAACATACATAATTATCAAAATACCAAAAAATCAATAATACAAACATAATAAAAATACCTATAATCATAATAATAATACATAAAAAAAAAAATAAAAAAAAAATAACATACAAAAAAAATTTAAATACAAACCAAAACATTACATAAAAAAAATAATACATTCACAAACATAAAAAAACATACATAAAAACTAAAATACAACAATCTACATACAACATACATAAAATAAAAACAATAATTTAAATTATATTACATAAAAAACATAAATAATACATACATACATACATATTTCAATCAAACATAAAAATAAAACATTTAAAAAATATTACAAAAATAAAAATTAATACATACATAAACAAAAAACAAAATAAAATTACAAAAAAATAAAACATAAAAAAAAAAAACAAAAAAAACAAAAAAAAAAATAAACAAAATAAATTAATACAAAAAATAAAACATAATTTATCAAAATAAAACAAAAAATAAAAAAACAAAAACAAAATAATTAAAACAAACTACATTACATAATATAATAAACATAATTAAAACATTACATACATTAAAAAAAAAAATTAAAACCTTAACACTTTACAAAACATACATATTCATACATAAATACCATTTCACAAATACATACAAAACTAATATACATAATCATAATAACTAATAATTTACCTCATTCATACATACATTATATACCATACACCCTACCTAAATCAATACTTTTTCAATTTTTATTATCCAACCCCTTAAAAAAAATTAAATCAAAAAAAAATCCTATCCCATCAAACTTTCTCACTATAAAATCAAAAAACCCCCATATCATTAATAAAAATCTTAAAAACCAAAAACATATCATACAAAACCTCCAATTAAAACAAATATTTACAAAATAATAACAATCATACATACCCATAAAAAAAAATCCCAAATTCTACAACCTATTTTAATAATACCACCTCCCCATAATAATAAATTTAAAAATTTTTACACTCAACCAAAAAATAAAATCTTCAAACCTCTCCAAAACATTATCAAAAAATCCCTTCCCAACCCAATTAAAACTACCTTTCCATCAACTCTTAAAAATCCAATAAATACTCCTCTTACCTATCCAAACCTTCCATTACAAAAAATTCATATACCATATTTCTTTAACAATAAAACTTCCCAATAATAAATAAAAAAAAAAAACCAAATTACTAATACCAAAATAACCTTCCAAACTTATAACCTTATTTTAAAAAATACTACCATTACTACCTAAAAATAAACACAATTTAACTTATTACTTTTATAAACACTAAAAATAATTCCCCTAAAAACTTGGGATAAAAAAAAAATAAATCAATTTTATTTAAATATAATACAATTACCTCTAATTACAAATTCTAAAACCTTACAAAATCTAATAATACCAACTCCTATCCATAATAAAAACAATATAAAATTCATATCATTAAAATTTCTACATACCAAAATCAATAAAATTACCCAATTTAATCAACCATACATCAATAAAAAAATCCCCAATAAATTTACCCTTAATCAAAAAAATCTTATATTATAATTAATTTACAAAATCAAATAAAACATACATTCATACAAACCAAATTAATCATACAAATTAAATAATCATTATTTCAATAAAAAAAATAATTAAACCCCATAAATTAAAATAAAAATTAAAATTCAACTTAAATAAAAATCATAAATTAATATACACTTTAAATCCCTATTTTAATATATAATACATCAAATAATCCCACATATTCTCCAAAATCAAAATATTTTCCTTATATTTACCTCTCCCTACAAAATCAAATCTCAAAATTCCATCATCCAAATAAATACTCTCAAAATACCAAAAAATAATATTTCCGTTCCTTCCAAAAAAAAATTAACTAAATAAAAAATAAAACCCAATTAAATTAAAAACATAACAAATTTATTTTAAATCATTTTTTCCTAATTAATAAAATTCAAAATAAAAAATTCATTTTAAATTCCCCAAAATAATATTATAACACCTAAACTTAAAAAATTTAAATAACCCTAAATTATAAATCCATTACCATAAAATATTAACCACATAAAATACATTCAATAATTTTAAATAAACTATATATCCATATCCTATAATTAAAAAAAAAATATTCACAAATTTTTTAACTTATACATATTATTAAAATTATAAAAAACTAATTTCCAAAAAAAATTTCAACTTATTATAATAATCAAATTATTATCATATACTTAATAAATCCTAATCACAAAAAAAATATCAACCTCATAATTAATAACAAAACAAAAAACAAATCCAAAATAAATCACATTATATACCTAAAAAATTAATCATCTAATCCAAATAATATTAATTAAATTCAAAAAAATAATCCTATTTTAAAAAAAATCATAAAAATAAAAAAATTTAAAATAAACATTAAAACCAAAAATTTTAACACTTAACCTAAAAAAATTTAATTCATAAAATATCAAAAAAACATAAAATAAATTTACCTAATTCTAACATAAATAAAAAAAAATTAATCTCTTAAAAAAAAAAAATAAAAAAAACAACCACATACAAACTCACCACTCATAAATAATAAAAAAATTCAACACATACCTTTAAACAAAAAAAACACATATATTAATTAAATACAAAAAAAAAACCATAAAATACAATAAAAATATAAAAAATACAAAAAAAAAAAAAACTCATTAAAAACCATTATACCTAATAAATTTATAAACATTCTTCAAAAAAAATTAAAAAACTCAAAAACTAATCTAACATAAAAAAATTTTACTCATAAAAATATTACAACCTTATAAATTCAAAAAAAAAAAATACTTTACATTCCAATTAAAAAAAAATCTAATAACCAAATAAAAATAATACCTATCATATAACAAATTTCCCATTAAAATTACCAAATCTTTAAAAACCAAAAATACATAATAAATAAAAATTAATATAAAAATAATAATCAATTCAAAAAAAAAAAAATCCAAAATCAAAAATTATAAAATAATATAAAATTAAAAAAAAAAACAAAAAAATCCCTTATAATTAAAATAAAACAAAAAATCAACTAAATTTTAATTAATATTTAAATATATTAATTCTTATTATATTTTTATGCTAATCAATAAAACCTCCAAAAAATCCATTTAATAAAATAAAAAAAAAATAAATTAAAAAAAAACAAAAAAAAAAATTAAATAATAAATTACCCAATTAAAAAAAATAAAAAAAAAACAAAAAAAAAAAATAAATAAAAAAAAAAAACTTAAAAAATAACTACAATTAAAAAATTAAAATTATAATAAAAAAAAAAAAAATTTTTCAAAAAACCAAATTATAAAATAAAAAAAAAATTTTTAAAAAAAAAATATACCCATAACAAAAAAAAAAAAAAAATATAAAAATTTTAAAAAAAAAAAATTAAAAAAAAAAAATAAAAAAAAAAATCCAAAAAAAAAATAATATTTTTAAAAAAATAAAAACTAAAAAAAAAAAAATAAATCTTCTAAAATAAAAAATTAATAAAATAAAAAAATAAAAAAAAAAAAAAAATAATTTAAAAAAATTAAAATACAATTTTATATAATCAAAAAAAATTACTCATTATTATCAATTTTTCTAATTAAAAAAATAAAAAATAAAAACTAAAAAAAAAATAAAAACTAAATATTAATATTGCCTAAAAAAATACTTAAAAAAAATACCTAAAAAAAAATCATTTTAACTATTTAATTAAAAAAAATAAATTTATTATATAAAAAAAAAAATAAATATAAAAAAAAAATAAACATAAAAAATTTAAATTTAAATAAAAAATAAAAAAAAATAAAAA
>JAMPIV010005617.1:0-85000 GCA_024509875.1 Oreohelix idahoensis | reverse complement strand
TAAGTCGAAAGGCTTTCAGATTACCAAGTTCGTTTAAACCATTCTCATTTTGGAACTGCACCCAAATCTTCTCTAACGGACATCCAGTTATTAATAACAATATAATTTTGGCAGCTTATTATCTTTGAATTTTACACAATGGACTTTTTTTGATCTATAGTCATGGCTTGATAAACATTTATTACACAAAAAACCCCTTCCACCTTTTTACGATTTAAGCCCTATAATACCAAGTTATTTCATAAATTTTTTTGCTTTAAGAGTCTGTATTCCACACAAACAAAATAATTTCCAGTTGTTTCATACCAACCAAATTTAAGAACTTGAATACTAAAGGGAGATATTCTTTGCTTGACAAAATCTCCCTCGTAAGGTCACCCTTTAAAGTATATAGTTCCTTTCCACATTCTTCACCTCCCTAATTTCTTTTTTTTCAAGAAAAGTTTTTCCTAAGAATCGTTATACGACATATATTTTCCTTTTGTCCCTATGTTTGTTCCGCATTAACAAGCACAAATTTCCAAAACCCACTAATTTTTATTTACTCCATTCTTAAAGTTAGTGACCATCTCTTAATCCATTGACCACGCTTTCATCAAATTCCTAATGTCATTACATCATAATATGAAGCAATTTTTAATTATCCAGTACATGGGGGAATGGTCACCAAAACCCTAAAAAATATGTAGTGGACATCACCTAAAATCTAATCCAAAAGATTGACCCAATTTCCATATATTAACTTTCCAAACAAGTAAATTTCTCCCCAATATAACACTTATCTGAAATAACCAATTTTATTCCAACAATTACAACGGGGGTCTATTGATCACCCTCCTACATTTCGATGACTCTAACATGTACCATGTTTAGTTTATTCCTCTGCACATTAACAAGAGAGTATCAGCATAATTTATACCATACGATTTTAGTTTTTTATCAAAGTGATAACCTAACCACATTATAAAACATATATAATAGATCCATAACTTTTAACCCCCCTGGATGACATAATCAACCTTCAGGATGTCTAATTTTTTATTTTCCAAACTGAAAAATTAAAACAGCTTTTCAATGTAATCAATGGACCACCAATTTTCACAATTAAAAGGGTACAAACAATTACACACCGGGCCACAACTACCCCCATTAAGAAAAAAAAATCCCCGGACCAAATTACTTAAACCTTATTAAAAAAACAAATCCCCCCATCAACTAAATTTTGCGGGGGGGAATATAAAAACCCCAATTTTACCCAACGGGAACCCTAAAAACATCAAAGAAAAACAACAACCAAAAATTTCCGGTTTTAAATCACAAAAACAAAACACTATGTTTTTTTTACCTTCACCAACTTACAAGGTTCCTTGAAATTTGGGTGGAACTTGCTGGGTGGCCACTACAAACAACACTCGTTATACACCTAAGCCGCAGATTTAATAATATGGTTAACCAATTCTCCGAGGTCTTGACAATAACAACTTCAAAACCAACCAACAAGTTACAATGATCAAAACTTTTAAATAATACAAATCACTGCCTTGAAAAAAAAAACAAAAAAATTTTTAGGGATTTTTATTTCCAAACATTGGTTTTCATGTGTAAAAAAAAGACGCGGCATTAATACAAAACCCAGGGACTGAGATCAAAACTGTTAAGGTACACGGTCTTCTTAATATAATTGTATCAAATTATTTAAAAACTCAAAGCACTTAACTAAACATTACTTGTACCATACATAGGAATTATGTACTTTTAAACTCAGTGTCACAAAATTTTTCCCAAAACCCCTATTAATTCACATGATTCTAACTACGTAAAACAAAACTATGTTGTATTTTACTATAATCATTAACCACTCAATTTCCACAAACAACCAAAACATGTGTTTATTTGAACTAATACGAATTTACATTTACAACTACCTAAAACACACCAATTGACCCAATTACCCACTAACTGGGGCACCTCATTTTACACCTACACTAATGTACCACACATTTTATTAATGGTTACCCATTAACCCATAAATGACATATCTTACACACCAATTTCAAATTTTCTAATTATTCACAACATCACTATATTATAACACTTTTCACACCAAATTATACTAACAAAACCACCTGTTAACTATTCAAATTTTCTAATTATTACCAAACATGAATTAATTTTATACCACAATTTCATTTTTACATTAACAACTTCTTCACTTTCAAATTTTTTTAATTACAACTTTCCCTATATTCAAGATCTGTTCACAATAACAAAAATTTGGGTCAACTTTAATCAAACACCAAAACACCAATACCCCAACAAAACCCATTTCCCATGGACCCCCACAACTAAAAAATGTGTGAAAAGTGATACAAACACCCCATTAGTGTACAGTTTTTTTCCCACCATAACCCATGTATATGGTTCTGGGGACTTGGGCTATTTTGGAATCAACCAAACTATCTATATAATGTTTTCCATATTCTGGGGGCTCAACCCAAAATGTTTGTTTTCGGATTTGTCTTTATAACCAATATATGTGGTAACACACAGTTCCTTCTACTTCTTTTGGAAATACAAGGGGGATACAAACAAGAAATATTATTGACTCTTTGTTATTGGGCCTTCTCCAAACGGCAGGATTTTGAAGTTTTGGCCTTTTGGGGAACGATTTTTTAAAACAATATGTATGGCACCCCACACTGATTAAAACACAATAACAGTTATTAATTTGTGCTATGGGGGGGGGTGGTAAATGGGCTCTTAAAACGATTCTATCCATAACAACTTAACTTTACATTCGAGGGCACCTCCACACCGTGTCATAAAACTATTCGGAAACAGGATTCCCCTATAGCTTAAATAAAGTTTAACAAGTCCGGTCACATCTTAAAATAAAGACCAGATGTCACCACACAACAATTATAGCACAAAAAGGAGTACATTTTCGCCGTCAAAAATCGATCATTGTGGAAAGGTTAGTATCATGATAACAACCAAGCGTACTTCACATTTAAATTGTAAATTTTTTTTCCAGGGGTAACCAATACCAAAGCAAACAAATCTTTCTATAACATTGAGAACATTTCCCTACACATTCCAAACCACCAACATAGTCTTAGAAAACAATGTTCATCAGTGAAAAATCCAATCTAAAAATATAAAAGTCGCTACAAATCGGATTCTAATAAATCCTCTGCTAGTTACATTGCATAAATATACTTGTCTTATAATTAATCAAATAAAATGGTCTGTTTTTTTACTTGTGTACAGGCGCGATCACTATATAAAAAGTATTAAAAAAGAAGCGCAAAACATCATCAACACTCAGACAGGGCAGGGGGCCTTCAATTTTAAAAAGAAGAAAAAAACAAGTGGTCATACAAACACAAAATAATCTCCAACAAAACACTGAAAAGCATTGGTTTGCAATTTCAATTCAAATTTTCTTAAAAATTTATTATTGATAACTATGTCAATATTAATATTTACCTCACCAATTCCACGGAATCAATACACCATCAACCTATGAACCCTCATGATATATGTAGACCCTATTTTGTTATGGGCCGGGGGTCACCCGAAGGCTTTTATTTATGAAAAATGAGTAACACTGAGACGCACTACTAAACCTTTCTCTGGTTTGTGAAGTAAATAGTTCTGGCAGTTTCAGTAAAAACCATAGGTAATGAACGGCTGCGTATCCTTAATGCCCTCTGTATGGCTTGTACTGCTAGGGGGGGGGTCTAACGCAATCGTGAGAGCTCGGTCTTTGTTAAACCAAGTCCAAGTAATAAGTATTAAAGATTTCTCCTGAGAATATCTTGTTATGCTTTGCTTTAACCAAGAATGAGGGAGTATTAATAGCAAATAATGAAGTGACAATTTTAAAGCTGCCTTGTTTTTCTAGGGCATTAGGGGTCAGCAGATAGTAATGCGGATTTTAACACGTTTAAAGACCCATTTCCCGATACAAATGTTGGGGAGTTAGAATACATTAAATGCCACCCGGGGGCCACCTGATTAGTCTCCCAATGCGCTACTTTTGCTTTTCGGGCATTATAATTTGGTTAAGTCCCTAGACTCAGGGGGGGGTAACGTTAATGGGGTCTAGGGGATTATCCCAGGGGGGGGGGGGGGGAGGGGGGGGGGGGGGGGGGAACGTAATTTGCGTAAACACAAAAAAATAAACAAGCTAATTGGATCAACGCGTTTTAACGAATAATGTCATGTATTTCTTTCACCTCAAATAAAAGAAAAAAAAGGGGGGACAAAATTTTCGGATGTAACAGGGGGTTATCTGTAAAAAAATAAAAATAATAAAAAAAAAACCTAAAAATAAACAGTAATTCTTTTGTAGGGGTTGTCAGTGGTTTTTTTTTAATAAATCCAACTTGTTGTGACCCATCTAGAAAAAACTAAAAAAAAATTTTGGGTTATTATTATTGTTTTATTTATGTGCTTCATCTTTTGGGGTGCCCCACTTTTTACGGTCTCGGGAGCTTGGGGGGGGGTAGGGGGTCCAATTAATTACTTATTTTGTTAATCCGCGTGAGGGGGTGGGGGTAGCGTGGTAGGTACGGCAGTAATTAGGTTTTTTATGTTTTTTTGCCGCAATTTTTTTAAATCGTGTTTGCTTGCGTTTCTCCTTTTCCAAGCCTCATCCCTCCTTTATCTTTCTTTCTTTTTTCTATTTTGTCCCTAAGGGGTCAATTTTTTTTTTGATAACGTTATTTTTATAGTGTTTTAACATGAATGGAAATTCTTACAATCTTTAGGTCTTTTCTACGCGATATACTCAAGGTTTTTCTTACGAAATGGAGTGAGTAAACATTTATAGTTGTTGTTAGGGGAAAGCGGTGTGATTGCTAGCAGAAAGGTTTACTGTCAAGTGAAACGTTACCGCAAATTGCAGACGAGGAGCAAAACTAAGGGTGGATTTCGAGTACAGTCATTGTTTGACCAGCATGTTCTTTACATACTTCTTTCCTTTTATTTAATTTATTGGTTAGGCTTTTATTAACTCGTTTACGTTTAATTTATATATCGTGGAATTAGAATTTCTCACTGACATCTTCCCTCTCTGCCGATCCGTAATTCTGCTTCGATGCCCAGAACTGCAATGTCTGCAGAACTAGTTTCCAGTGAACCACAACCATGTGAGGGTGGTAGTAAATACGGTCTTTGATCCAAGCTTCTGGTTCGCTTTGGTCCTGATGCAAGCGCAGAAAGAAAGCTATATGGGCTCACGCATGACTTGCAATTTCCCATTATCTGCTCGCGCATCTTTCGGGTCCGGGACAGGGTGGGATTAAGATTGATTTGTGAGCGTCACACTTAACGATAATGGGCCTAGCTTTTATGTGGGCGAAATTGTGATGTATGGGGGAGGGGTTAAAATGAGGACTCCCAATTGCAAATATTTTTTTCTTTTTTTTTTTTTTTCGTTTTTTTTTTTTGGCAAAACATTTTGAGACGTCATTGGTATGTGAACCAAGCCACTTAGGACCGCTTACACACGATGGCGTTTTCTTGACGCGCGTTTCTCACGCGTGACGATGAAATGTATAGTAGTTAGTGTAGTATACTGGATTAGGTAGAAGTTCAGTGCTTTAGAGGATATGGGATTATACAGGTGCTTCAGCCGAACGCGAGTAACTGTCGTGTAAATCTCGGTACTTCTTTCAATTCGTCACGCGAGAGAAAGACGTAATCGCGACGACAAGAAAAGACATCAAACAAAGATATAAAAACGGCTCTTGTCATTAGTTGGAAAGCTGCACTAAAACGTCGTTACCGCCTACTTCTTTACCTTACAAGACGGTACTTCAAAGAAAAAAACTTATCTCATTTCAAATTGGTGTGTATTTTGAGTTGTCAAGTAAAATTGATTCTAGGCAAATTTGGATATTATTTTTTGTGTCAACTATTATAGTCTTGGGCCGATAATCGTATCAGGACGTTCTGCCTATTTATAATGAAATAAAAAAGAGATCATGCTCAATACCCACCTTCTGTTCACGATTACCTTGCTTACTATATTGGCCTAGTGTGCGGACTGTTTGCTGTCCTCCAACATACCAAGCGGTTGCCACTCAACAAGTTCTGTAGAGATTAAACCCAGATTTTTCTTCTATAAAAAAATAGCTTGGAAAATACCAGGTGGTTGCTTTTTTATGCCCTCCAAATACACGGGGTTGAGATGATGTTTACACCAATCTTTTAGCTGCATAACTCGATTTATGCACTAAATAAGCTGTGTGTCACAATGTGCTACCAAGTTTTGTATTTTATCTTCTCTCATTTTTATTTTATTTGTTTCATTATGTACAAAAATTCACAAAATTATATAATAGATTTTGAATTCTTATTAAACATACCCAATATCTTCTACATGGCCGCACTTTAGAGCTGCCGCGCTTCGGTGACATTTTGGTTGAGCAATTGTGTGCTGTCCTGGAAACATTCTGCTTGCAAAACATTTTCTCTTCAAATGGATCAGCTTGTTGCTAATAACGGAGTAGTATTAGTTCTGCCATTGAAAGCGCCGGGGACAAAACTGTAATCTTCCGCTTTTAGTAACTATTTGTCTTGGGTGGACAAGTGCCTCTTTTTGCGTTTGATGGAAAAAACTTGTTTAATGTCTCAGAGGTTTTGCTTTTTGGCTTGGCTTCGAAGTTTTTTTTTTCATGTTGCTTCTGTCGGGGGTTTTGTGTGTCATATAAAGCTGTTTTGGTTTTGGACATTAGTTATCGTTACAGAGAACAGGCCGTTAACATGTAATCGCAGCATCGCAACTTGCCAAAGTCTGGCTTTATTCAATGCCTTTCAGGTTCGCTGTCATGTTAGCGATTCCTCACAAAAAAGTTTCCTTCTGATACTCCATTGGCTTCGCACTTTTTTTACTGGGTTATGGTGTGTGTCGTCATGCGCGCTCGGTGGGGACTGAAGAAATAGCGTGTGAGGGGAGCTCTGTCGCGTCGTGTGGGATGTGGGCGACGTGTATCTCTGTGTAGGGTGGTCTATAGCTGGTGTAAACGAGTCAAAAAACAATGTCACTGATGTGATTAAAAACTAGAATTAAATTTAATTGGAATAAAAAATATATAGCACATTATTTTTTACATTTAATTATATATAAATATAATGTATAATGCTCAGTGCAAAGAATATACATACATTGTAAATGCCAATTGTCAAATATACCCAGATTAATGCAGATTTAGAGAAGAAAAAAAATACCCAGATACCCAGGCGTAAGCCAAAAAAAACCCTGATCTAGTAAAAAATACCCAGCTGTGGCAACACTGCTCACAACAGTTAAAACAAAAACGTATTTTTTCATACACCGAGAAACGACACTTAACACAAACACACTCACACAACACGCGCGCACACGAACGAATACAAAGTTCCGATCTTTCCAGAATATCGAATGTCAAAGACATAAAGGGCAGAAACGTTTGTTACCTCAAACAGGATGCTGATTTTTTATAAAAGATTACGTCCCGTCGCGTGCCTCTTCGTGTCACAGTGTTTTATAACTAGTTGTTTTGTGGGTTCTTATTTCATAACCATGTTTCACAATTTTTTTTTTTTTTACAGAGTAGAAGCAACTGAAATGTGTAAGAAGTAAATGAATCAGTTATTGGGATACTATCTATTCAAGAAGCTAAAGATAATAACTACCTTACTTACTTAGTCGTTCCCCTTCTACCGTGAGGTGTAGAGGTTTGGAAGAGAGAGAGTGCCAGACTATCCTATCGGCTGTCTTCCTCCTGGCCTGGTTCCATTCTAGTCCTCGATTCTTCAAAGATTGTCTAATGTTGTCCTCCCAGCGGACTCTGGGTCGTCCTGGGGGTCTGGATCCCTGGCTCTTTGTTTCCCATGCTTGTCGTGGTAGCCGATCTTCTCCCATACTGCAGACATTGCCAAACCATCTTAGTTGGGACTGTTCTACTCAGGTCTGCAGGGGGTGGGATTTTAGGCCTTGACGTATCGTCTGGTTGCGGACCATGTCTCTTCTTGTTCCTTCAACCACCTTCCTCAGATAATAAATACCGATGAATGTAAATGTGGCACCGATAAAATGGCTGCTGAACACCTGCTTCAAATACGCCCAACTAGTAAGGAACAGAAAAAGCACGTGTGATCGTCAACAGAACCATTTCTAGAAATGTAGATAGCAATAACCTCTAGCTGACCACTGCTTTATTTGAATATATTCAAGTTGACAACTGATAGTGTACGAAGAAGAAGAAGAAGAAGAAGAAGAAGAGAAAGAAACATTTGACTTCCTGTTTTGAAAATCACCTTTATTGTATCGTCACGCATTGAAGTGAAACCAGCCGAGAAACAGAAAGACACGTATGCCAAGTAAAAGTTGACGGAAAAATGTAGTCCTATAGTAGATATTGTCGAAGGGGAGTTACATGTTAGAGACTTCACCATATTAGGTCCGGCTTTGTGTGAGTTGGGGGGGGGGGAGAGAACCAGCACCCTACCTCGGTGCCTTTGCCTTCTCTAATCATGACCAGAGTCAGGTATCCATTTACAGCTGGGTAAACTGAGCGTGACGCTTACCAAATTTCGATCCCGGGACTTAGTAACTGTCCTTGAAGAATACGGCGAAGGATACCAATAGAGGGAAATGTAGAAGGTAGCCATGACAGTAGGAGATAAATGGAAGCATGTCGTCAGTGGCTTTTCATACAATTGTGCATAGAAACAGTTTAGTACGTAAATAAGCGTAACACTTAACTCTGTTTCTTCTACAGGGTGTTCCACGAAAAAGCGGACCGTGACGTCATGGAATGCTGACGTATTGTGTCGGAAGTAGTGTGAATGGCCAAGTAGTCCTAGCGTTGTAGAAATGTGACGTCCTAACAGTTGGCACTCTACATTTTTTGGCATTAACGACCGACCCTGTTGTACGCCATTTTGAGATCAACTTCTGTATGCTACTCTTTGCAGGAATTTTAGAACCAGAAAACGTTGATGCAAAAATTTCAGATGTTTTTTTGAATGATCCCGTATGGATATAATTCTCAACAATAGCTATCCTTTCTTGCAGTGAAAACGGCATTGTGATAGACAGTTTATTTAAACATACACGATGGTTTTCAAATACTCACGGTCCAATCACGGAAAATAATTTAGGTCAATTGCTTGCGTACCCTGATTACCCCCAGAGCTATGCCAGCGGGAGTTTTACTCCTGGAAGGTTCTACCAAGCTGGACAGGTTTGCGCGGGAAGGGGTCAGACAAAGTGGTCCTCCAGGTTGGGGGTTTTAGCATAGGGCTGACACCCCTGTCTATGTAAAAAAAAAAATTGAAGTTACGGAAATAACAACGTATAAACAAACTTTGCTGCGGGACGGACACCCGTAGTCTGAGGCTCGTATGACTGTCAGTGAACCAGAGTTGGGGCACTGTACGAAGGATGGCCGCCGACCGAGCAAAGTGGAATCAATTTGTTGCTACCCTACAAGACGCCACTAGGCGTGATGACCACTGATTGCTTTGACGGTCGGCGGCTAAGGACCAGAGAAGAAGAAGAAGTACTACTTAGAACCTTTTATAACCGACATATTTGTAAACATTGACAAATGCTGAAAAATCTGCCTACTTTCACTTTGTGAAGGGGGCCGCTTTTTCGTGGAACACTGTATTTGGAAACCACGTTGTACAGAAGTGTACTTGACTAGGAAAAAATGGAACAGCTACTTAGTTTAAGTAGAATTGTTAAATAAACTCTGAATAAAAACTCCACACAACGAAATTACTAGGTTCCGAGATCGTTATTTGAAATATCCCTTAGGCAAACACACACAAAATCAGTCCCATACTACAAAGGTTTTCAAACTTTTTTGGTCCGCGGCTCCCTTGACCTGTGCATACATCACCGCGGCTCCTCTCTATACTATATATTATATATAAGCACTTGTACCCAAAAAGATATTAATGACTTCTGAATGTGCATATTTTACACCAGCATCCGCCATGATGACATCAGAGTTAGTGATCAGCTGTTCGTAACATAGACCTGCTCTGGAGTTTTATGGTGCATTTGTCAATAACTTCTAGTACCTAATGATACGTATTGGTACATGTAATAATACCTCGGCGCAAACATTTCGTCCTACGAAGATCTATATTTATTGATGGACCTTGTCTCATAATATCGAGCCCAACACTTTTCCCAAGCCACCGCGACGCCCTTAGCCGAGGGCCGCGACGCACAGTTTGAAAACCTCTGCCATACTATATTCTTTATATACAACGTGTTTCCAAATTATGTATACACATTTCGAATACGTATAACTCACGAATAACGTAACATACAATTTTGCTATTTTGCAAGTGAAGAGCAGAATAATGTCATTATATTATTACTCGTGAAGTTTAAATTTTTTTTATTTTAAATAGAAGGTTGAGCTCATCTCAAAACGCTCACATGTGAGGGACCTGAGATATTAAATCAAAACTGCATGTTTCACTATTTATTTAGTAACAAAACAGAATTGCTGTCAGTTGTTTATCGCTGTGAACAATGCATTGTTGCAGGTTGTCAACACTTTGAACATTTATGATTTTAAATGTGAAAATGCTATAATTCTATCTCAAATGAGTTGTCAGCATTCACAATGTATATACGTAAGTTGGAAACACCTTGTATTATGTTTATGTTTGTTTTGTTTTATTTCAAATATGAAGAATGGTAAAGGGTGTGACGGTATTGCCTCTCCTGCTTTGCAGTATTGGTCCAACAGTGGCCAAAACTCCAGAGTATCTAATATGGACTTCAAATGTGTCTACCTTCGCATAAGATTACTCTTGGCAGAATTGTAGATAGAAGAATAAAGATGCTCCTATCTCAAGGGAGTATTCACAAGATATTCAGAAACGCGAAAACAATGCTGCATTAACTGAGCACGTTAATTCTAGGATCTGCCGACAACTTATGTGAACGATTAAGCAATTATTAATTTTAGTTCGTTAAGCACCCACTTCTGAAATACTCAGTGGAATTCTTATTATTCTGGTATAGCTCTATTTAGAGTGTGTTTATTAAATTGACTGAGAAAAACATGCAGTAAATTTAAAATGATTGAATAAAAGATAAATTAGTATAATTACAAATAAGAGATTTAATAATCATTTAGTTTTAACAGTTTAAAAAAATTGAATAGTCTTTAACAGAAAGTGTTCATCATTGAAGGATAGCAGGTTTTATGAAAAAAGTTCACTTTGGCAACTTATAGGTGTCACTTAGCTGTCAATAGTGTGGTGAAGTGGGATGTTATAAATACTTATAGGGAACTTAGTGTACTGACTGAGATCAGCTGTGAAGGTATCTATATCTATTAAGAGGAGTGTATTATAGATAACCTTACTTGCTACCACATATCTATATATCTCAGTCAGAATTATTCTGGAATAGTGTGATGCTACGTTATGTGTCTAGGGTATGAGTATGGTGAAGTGTAAGTCACAACAACAGACAGATAAACAATTTAATTTAATCCACTACTCTTGACAACACTGTGACACTCACATAAATATAACACTCTACAAAGATATCTTAAAAGAGTCACTGATAAACTTTCAGATAACAATATGTATTCATTACTGGCATGAATGAATATGTGTCCTGATTCAACTACAAGGGAACCAGGAATCACAATCAATTTAAATTACAAGTTATGTACAGAATGTATTTAATATGAATATTGTAGTGACATATATTATTACAAATGTTCTATGTGTGTCAGTTGTGTAGTAGTAGTAAAATGAGGTAATACTGGTTTTGTTTTGTTCAAGCTCTGTTGGTATTTGTCATCATGACTTCAATAGTTTGTCTTTAGGGACTAGTATTGGAGATGTTCACAGTTCCTGATTTTAAGACAAGTAAATTCCCCTCTTAATGTTAATTTTAAAAAGTCAGTTCAAGATGAGGGGACATAATGTTGAGCTCAGCTGGCCAATTCGCTTATCTGGCGTGATGGCGGCAGGAAAGGACTCCTCTGCTCGAATTCTCCTCTGGGCTCAGGAGACACCTCACTGATAGCTAAAAAGACCAAGGAGTATGCTGTCCGACTCTGGATTCAGCAAAGCTCTGACCAGGTGCTGCTCAGTACCATCAAGACCACTGTCCCTGAAATCAAGAAGGATGTACCTTCTACTTCATAACTAATTTATATTTTCTTTTTACACTGATCACAATACATCACAAACATTGCGTTCAGAGCGTTAGGCCAACAGTCAGCTTCATCTGAAATACTTTATTCCAGTATTACCCTTCCTAATGGTTACTACGCCTCTGCACTTCCAGCATTATTTCTTTCTAGTCAATCATCCAGGTGTCAGTGTACTGTTTGGCCATTCCATGCCGTTTTACTTCTCTCCGACACCCTCTGTTCAGGCTGGAGCATTTTAGGCTTTACCTCACGTTTGCCACTGAACTACACATATATATACAGGCATAAATCAACAATTCACATTCAATTTTCATTAAAAGATATTAAATAGTTCAAGCTTACCACAATTCATACGAATAACACAGATACGTTGATTAGCAATGAATTCTGGCACAAACTGGCACAAATTTCCATCTGCTTATCTTCCAGGCTTTTATTGAGCAAAATTTTAGCTGGCTTCAACGCACTGATGCTTTATCAAGATCATTTAAACAAGTGGTCTCGAACTAACGCTCCCAAGTGTGTATATCAGCGAGACTGGCCAATGAGCCACGTTTCGACAAGTGTTTGAAAAAATGTTATCTTTTCCCGTCTCCCCTAACAACCAAGATAGTATTTATAGCCCGACCAATCGTGGTTAGGCTTTCATTTGTTGCGCTCCAATCAATTTGGAGTTTACATGGTAGGCTATTTCTGTAACGTAAATTTTTTTCAAACACGTTAAAAAAAAATCTTATGAGCAGAAATGATTTTATGCTGTCAGGCACCCCCATATTTTATTTTGGGTATAATTTATTAATTCCTGGACTATTTGCGTAACGTTTTACATATTATTTGTCAGCAAGCCCTAAGGAACCCAAAAATACTAATTTAAAGGAGCTACGTGGCTGCGTTCAAAATATGCAATTTCTTCTACCTCCTGTTTCGAAGATGTGCTGTCTGGGTACTGTTATGTTTTCAACCGTAAACCCATCTAATGTTATCTTTTCTAATAAGAGTCTGTTATGATTTATAAACCTAACTCTGGGAAAGGGTAGTGTATTTTATCACTGTCCGTCTGAAAAAAAATTAGTGCATGTAGACTTACACGCGTGATGGCAGCATTTGCGTATCGCGCGAAGCGTGTTTAGTGTTCGGCTTTCTGCCTCTCCCTTCTCGCTATCCTTTTGTCCATCTGTTCGTTCGTTTTGGTAACGTAATATAATTAATGTTAGGATTAATTTAGGTCATTACGCAGGGCCTCTCAATGCTTTTCCAAGAAATACAGCACACGTTTCATTGAAGAAAGCGGGTAATAATACAGTAAGCTTTTATATCAACGTGAAAGCGTTACAATTTGCAGACGAAGCAGAAAACAAGGGGGATTTCGAGTACATTCCTTGTGACAGCACTGTCATTTTACCATTGCTCTTCTCTTTATTAATTTTATTTGTTAGGCTTCATATTTACCTAATAATTTTTATATGTGGATTAGAATATTTCATGACACCTCCCCTCTTAAAACAGACATTATATGTCAGTCCTTTATTCTATATACACATAGAGAAATTTATTATTATTTCTGGGGTTTACGGTGATTCTCATCACACGGATGGCGGCTTAAAAAATCCGCTCCCAGATTGGTTTTTCCAGATATATATTCAATGCTAAAATTATATGGAGCCAGAAGCAAAGACCATCGGAGTAACCTAGAGTTCTCATGCTTAGCCTGTGCTAAAAACGATAAAGGTTTGTGGTCAGTTTGCAACTTAAATGCCTTCCCATATAGATAAATATTGAATTTCTTTATTGCCCATATTACTGCAAGACATTCTTTTTCGCTAGTTGAGTAGTTGATTTCAGCTTTATTCAACTTTCTGCTAGCATATGCCACTGGGCTTAATTCCCCATCCAATGCATCTGATTTCTGTAGTAAAGTTGCACCTAACCCAATATTACTTGCATCCGTCCTTACTATGAATTCTTGACTTAAGTCAGGTAATTTCAAAATGGGTTTACTTGTGAGCTTTTCCTTCAATTCTTGGTAAGTCATTTCACATTGTGGTGTCCATGTAATGCGATCTGGAAGTCCTTTACGTGTCAATTCAGTTAACGGTGCACATATGGAATTAAAGTTTTTGATATACTTCTGGTAGAAACCACATAATGAGACAAAGGATCTCACGTCCTTCTTGGTTTGTGGTCTCGGGGCTTTCTGTAGTTTCTCTAAGTTCTTTGGGTCAGGGGTCATGTTTCCCTGATAAACTGTGTGTCCCAAAAAATTCCAATTCTTTACATCCAACGCAACATTTGGTTGGTCGGGCTGTTAAATTTGCCTCCCTAAGTCGATCAAACAGCATGTTCAGAGAGTCAATGTGTTCCTCAAATGTTTCTGTTGCTATAAGGATATCATCCATAAACTTTGTTATACAGGGATTATTCAGAGGATCCAATAATTTTCTCATCATTCTAGAGAAGACACTAGGCGCATTCTTCAATCCAAATGGCAATCTATTAAACTCATAGTGTCCTTCTGAGGTACTAAAAGCTAGGTATGGTCTAACCTCAGGCTTTACTGGAATCTGATAGTATCCTTTACTCAGATCCACTTTTGAGAAATATTTAGCTTTATTTAGTCTGGCAAACAGCTGATTTGTATCCGGCAATGGATCCACCTGTCCTTCTGTAATAGCATTCAGTCTCCTGTAATCTATACAGAGTCTATGTTCTCCAGAGGGCTTCCTTAAGAGTACCACCCCGGAACTATACGAAGACTCACTGTGCGAAATAATTCCTTCCTTCAATAGATAGTCTATCTCTTCCTTCAAAGCTTTTTCCTTAGCAAACGGAATCGAATATGGTTTCATACAGACAGGTGTGGGTCTATGAGTTTCATATCATATTCCAATAGGTTTGTATGCCCTGGTCGGTCTGTTAACACCTCTGCATGATTATTTAGAACCTGTTGCACTCTCTCTTTCTGAGTTTTCGTTAAATGTGTACTGATTTTCACCTGTGCTGCTGTCTCACAGGGGTGTAATGGATATTCAAATGATGAAAGTGGTTCCTTTTTCATCTCCATGGCGATGGACAAGGTCAACAAGTGTGTCTCTTCCTGATGTTCTCTTTCCAAATATTTCTTCAGGAGATTCACATGATAGATTTTTTCTTTCCCCTTCTTATCTATCTTATAATTTGTTCTAGACACCTTCTCTAGAACTGTATATGGACCCTGCCATCCAATTTGTAACTTATTCTGACTCCCGGGCAAAAGAAGCAGTACCTTCTCTCCCACAGCCAAATTTCTGTCTTTCGCCTTCCTGTTATAATAGGCAGCATGTTTCTTCCTGGCTTGTTTCAAATTTTCATTGGCAAGTTTCCAGCCAGTTTTCAACCGAGTGGTCAGCTCATTCACATATTGGTATGAAGATGTAATGTTTTCCTCTGCCTTTTCATCAGTCCACGTTCTTAACAAAGCTACATATGGACCTTTAATTGTGTGGACCTATTTGTCCATGCACCGGTATGGTCTCTTCCACTTGAAGCTTTATAGTGATGATTTTTCCTCCCAGAATTTTCATGCACAAAACGACCGCTACCAATTTTTCTTTTGGGGCTTTCTCCCCTCTTAAAATTCTTGATGAGAGATTTCCTCTCTACATCTTCTTCCTCCAGTTTGTTTAAGTCCGATTGAGGGATTGTCGGCTTATCCTGGGGTAAGACATCTTTTTGCACTCTCCGCATAGTGGCCATAGTAAAACAGTTAAGTGAAGCTTGTCCGTGAAAAGGGGCTTCCCATTCCATTTGGTCCACTTTATCAAATCTATTTTTCTTTTTATTGTCAGGCCTGATTTTGCCCCATGGCGTGTCCAGGTCCTGATCCATGTTCCCACTTGTGGGTGTTCCCTCATGTGCTATGCTACACCTTTCTACAAAATTTTCAATGTCCCATCTTGCTTTGGGCCAATAATAATTGTGAGCCACCTTTTGAATGATGGTACCTATCTTCTCATGGTCCCCATCTGGTTTCACATGTAGGCTCCTTATTAATTCTGTCCTGTATCTTTTTGGAAGAACCAGCTGTCCGTGACCATGGGATCTAGTTCCGGCCTTCCTATACATCAACTTGTTTTTCATGTAAAAATCTCCCTTGCCTGGAGTTGTATGACAAGTTGACAATTTTCTGAAACAAGGCTTGAGTGTTTTATCCCCAGCCTGTGCCTTCCTCATCTCTTCTGGAGTGGTATCTAACATAATATCCTCCTCCTGTCTTGAGGTCGACCTGACCTGAAGGGTTGCCATATACACAGGTTTCCTTCTGCAACGGTCAGTGTCATGATTGTCCATCTGACAATTCTTACACCACCTTTTTCCTTGGTTGAAAGATTTTCTTTCATTATATTTCCTTTCATCGAATTGTGGGAATTTATTTTTATTGTCATACCGTGGCCTATCAAATTGGTGCTTACCTTTATTTTGATCCCTAGGATCAAATTTATTAAAGTTCTGTGGTGCCCTAAAGTTATCCACCTGTTTCTTTTTATTACCTGTTACCTCTGCTTGAGCTGCTTGATACCTTTCAGCAACATTTAGCAACTCACCCAGCCTCTCTGCACCTTGTTCCATGAGAAACTTTCTCAGGTCTGGAGCCATGGACTCTCTTAGTTGCTCTATAAGGACCATTTCCTTAAGATCTTGGGTTTTCCCCAGAGAAGTCCATTTCTCCAAGTATGTCTCTATGCGTGCAGAGAACTGGTGATAGGTTTCACCTGACAGTAGTTTAGCATTCCTAAATTTTTTTCCTGTAAAACTCTGCATTCTTTTCATACCTTAACAAAAGAGCCTGCTTTAGCATGTCATAATTTTCCTGATCACCTCTGCTCATTTTTGCAAAAACTTCATAAGCTGCCCCACGAAGTCCCTGAGATAACTTTAAGCTCCACCTTTCTCTCTCTAACCCATACGTGGTAGCTAATAGTTCGTACCTATTTATATAGCTCTCAATATCATCGTCTTTCTCAACAAAATGATCTAAATGAAAGTTCATAGCTGAGGTCGAGGCTCCCTGAGTAACCGTAGCATCAGAGGCAAAGGGACTGGCACCATTTTCAGGAGCATGGCCTTGAAACTCAAACTCCCTTAGTCGTAACTCATGTTCCCTTTGTAATCTTTTATCTTCTGCTTCCCTTTCTGCAGCTAATCTCCTCTCTTCCCTTTCTGCAGCTAATCGTTTGTCTTCTCTTTCTGCCTCCAATTTCTTAGCCTCAGCCTCAATCTGCAACCTCTTAGTCTCAGCCTCAGCTTCAAACTGTAACTTCTTAATTTCCCTGTCAGCCTCTAACTTTCTTTCGGCTTCAAACCTTCTTTCTTCACGTTCAATAAATTTGTCACATTCCGTCGTGACGTAGGCAACCATAACTTGCCCATCTAATCCTAACTCTTTTGCAGTCTGAACCGCAGCAGATCGAAATTTGGCCAGGTCCGCCATTGTCTATTATGTAAATTTATACAATGTCTAACCAACAATTCAATCTCTAATGGACAACACAGGCACCGTGAGCTCAACCTTATTTAATTCCACCCAAGGATACCTTTTAATTCTTATATTCCCTGAAGTGAATTACCCCCAATATTTTTAATAGGGAAAGATTCAAAATCCCAAGAGCGAGACCCCAATATATGTGGTGAAGTGGGATGTTATAAATACTTATAGGGAACTTAGTGTACTGACTGAGATCAGCTGTGAAGGTATCTATATCTATTAAGAGGAGTGTATTATAGATAACCTTACTTGCTACCACATATCTATATATCTCAGTCAGAATTATTCTGGAATAGTGTGATGCTACGTTATGTGTCTAGGGTATGAGTATGGTGAAGTGTAAGTCACAACAACAGACAGATAAACAATTTAATTTAATCCACTACTCTTGACAACACTGTGACACTCACATACATATAACACTCTACAAAGATATCTTAAAAGAGTCACTGATAAACTTTCAAATAACAATATGTATTCATTACTGGCATGAATGAATATGTGTCCTGATTCAACTACAAGGGAACCAGGAATCACAATCAATTTAAATTACAAGTTATGTACAGAATGTATTTAATATGAATATTGTAGTGACATATATTATTACAAATGTTCTATGTGTGTCAGTTGTGTAGTAGTAAAATGAGGTAATACTGGTTTTGTTTTGTTCAAGCTCTGTTGGTATTTGTCATCATGACTTCAATAGTTTGTCTTTAGGGACTAGTATTGGAGATGTTCACAGTTCCTGATTTTAAGACAAGTAAATTCCCCTCTTAATGTTAATTTTAAAAAAGTCAGTTCAAGATGAGGGGACATAATGTTGAGCTCAGCTGGCCAATTCGCTTATCTGGCGTGATGGCGGCAGGAAAGGACTCCTCTGCTCGAATTCTCCTCTGGGCTCAGGAGACACCTCACTGATAGCTAAAAAGACCAAGGAGTATGCTGTCCGACTCTGGATTCAGCAAAGCTCTGACCAGGTGCTGCTCAGTACCATCAAGACCACTGTCCCTGAAATCAAGAAGGATGTACCTTCTACTTCATAACTAATTTATATTTTCTTTTTACACTGATCACAATACATCACAAACATTGCGTTCAGAGCGTTAGGCCAACAGTCAGCTTCATCTGAAATACTTTATTCCAGTATTACCCTTCCTAATGGTTACTACGCCTCTGCACTTCCAGCATTATTTCTTTCTAGTCAATCATCCAGGTGTCAGTGTACTGTTTGGCCATTCCATGCCGTTTTACTTCTCTCCGACACCCTCTGTTCAGGCTGGAGCATTTTAGGCTTTACCTCACGTTTGCCACTGAACTACACATATATATACAGGCATAAATCAACAATTCACATTCAATTTTCATTAAAAGATATTAATGGTTCAAGCTTACCACAATTCATACGAATAACACAGATACGTTGATTAGCAATGAATTCTGGCACAAACTGGCACAAATTTCCATCTGCTTATCTTCCAGGCTTTTATTGAGCAAAATTTTAGCTGGCTTCAACGCACTGATGCTTTATCAAGATCATTTAAACAAGTGGTCTCGAACTAACGCTCCCAAGTGTGTATATCAGCGAGACTGGCCAATGAGCCACGTTTCGACAAGTGTTTGAAAAAATGTTATCTTTTCCCGTCTCCCCTAACAACCAAGATAGTATTTATAGCCCGACCAATCGTGGTTAGGCTTTCATTTGTTGCGCTCCAATCAATTTGGAGTTTACATGGTAGGCTATTTCTGTAACGTAAATTTTTTTTCAAACACGTTAAAAAAAAAAATCTTATGAGCAGAAATGATTTTATGCTGTCAGGCACCCCCAATATTTTATTTTGGGTATAATTTATTAATTCCTGGACTATTTGCGTAACGTTTTACATATTCTTTGTCAGCAAGCCCTAAGGAACCCAAAAATACTAATTTAAAGGAGCTACGTGGCTGCGTTCAAAATATGCAATTTCTTCTACCTCCTGTTTCGAAGATGTGCTGTCTGGGTACTGTTATGTTTTCAACCGTAAACCCATCTAATGTTATCTTTTCTAATAAGAGTCTGTTATGATTTATAAACCTAACTCTGGGAAAGGGTAGTGTATTTTATCACTGTCCGTCTGAAAAAAAAATTAGTGCATGTAGACTTACACGCGTGATGGCAGCATTTGCGTATCGCGCGAAGCGTGTTTAGTGTTCGGCTTTCTGCCTCTCCCTTCTCGCTATCCTTTTGTCCATCTGTTCGTTCGTTTTGGTAACGTAATATAATTAATGTTAGGATTAATTTAGGTCATTACGCAGGGCCTCTCAATGCTTTTCCAAGAAATACAGCACACGTTTCATTGAAGAAAGCGGGTAATAATACAGTAAGCTTTTATATCAACGTGAAAGCGTTACAATTTGCAGACGAAGCAGAAAACAAGGGGGATTTCGAGTACATTCCTTGTGACAGCACTGTCATTTTACCATTGCTCTTCTCTTTATTAATTTTATTTGTTAGGCTTCATATTTACCTAATAATTTATTTATGTGGATTAGAATATTTCATGACAAATAGTAGTTTCTGCTCACGCTGATGGTTCTGTGCAGATAGGTCACTGGCGTTCTCACGTCTCTGGTCAAGATTACAGGTGCAGCACTTTTCAAGTACACTCAAGAAGTAACTGCCAAGCTGGTCCCTCGTTTATACGTCAGTCCACTTATACCCTCACTTTGTTCCAGAGATTAGTACTCTCCTGGTACCACTAACAACCCAATCCTGGCTCACGGACCTTTTGCTCAGATGAATGAAGTTAAGGCACTTGATTAAGCCTCTTACATGTGTTCTTGGGGTCGTTACGTTTTATAAGATAATTCCCTCTATGACTCCATGTTTCAGTTTTCTCAGCCTTCCTTATTAGAGTGGTTATCCTGGGCTATGACTGTTCCACAAATTCCGGGCTGATAAATGGAATTTCTGAATTCTAACTTCTGGCAAGTCTGGTTGTGTCTTGGCTAGCGTGAATCTCACAGTGAACAAGATTTGAAAAGCGCCAGGTTATTTTCACTGTCCTCCCCCGCATCTCTTTATTGTGGGGCTACTCAAAAGATCCAATCATTTTCAAACATGCATGTTGGAGGGATTTCAAAATATTCCTGACATGGAAACATTTTGAACGTAATGTAGAGGTCACCTTTCCCATATATGGTATGAAAACATCCGATCCCTGGCAGGCGAACTTACCAACACGTCTGTAAACTCATACGACAATGTGTTTCAGATGTAACAAATTATTAGTATCTAAAGTAATCTTGTCATAACAAGTCGGACAGGAAGCGATTAGGTCATCCGTGTCTGTCCAAAACGTGTCACCCAGACAAGTAATCTCTTATCAGTCACGCACCCTGGCCTTATCAGCAATTAGACAAATCCGCTGTCGATTTTCGTGTTAATCGGTAGCAGCCAAGGTTAAGTACATGAGAATATGCATGTCGTTCCAATATTGCATCACTTGCCTACTGTCTCAGCAGGGATGGGCAGGTAAACAGACAATACGAAATATACTACAGGGAGTGTAAGAATGAAAATACCAAATATCTGCTACACATAGCAGAGAAAGAAAGCTAGTGGGACAATTGAAATCACGCAATAAAAATCAGTACAAAATTGTAACTGATACTGCCATAGTGAAACAGAGATTGAGAAGGGTTGCCCCATTCTGTCACAAATGGCTCAACAAAGAGCAGTGTCTAATTAACAGGTTATGCTACGGGACAATGGAAAGAAAAAATCTGAAGATGGTGTTCACTTAACAACGACTGCCCGTATTATTATAAGAACTGGATTCAGAAAGAAATTATTTTAGAAGTACAGTGTACGCTTGCATAACGAACTAATCAGACGACAAAATTTCACACAACAAACTGCCCTCTTGACCAGCGGAAGGAAAAATACAAGATGTGGGAATCTAATCTATCTAGGGCGGGCTTTAGGCCGATTACGCTGATTCTTCTTTGTGGAGTTCCCATGGGGGTCATTGGTTTAATAGGGAAAACTTGTGAAGACATGGCGTGCGGAGTTCTTCATGAGGGACTGCTTGCAGAACCGTTTGGGATAGGGGCGGGAGTGCGCGGGGGTGCCTCTTGTCTCCATTTCTTTTCTTATTAGCAATAGACTGGGTTATGAGAACATCAACAACACACAACAGAGGTGGAATCCAGTGGACTCTGACTGAGCGGTTGGATGACCTGGATTTTGCTGATGACTTGGTTCTTCTGTCACATGGCCGTAGTCAGATGCAGGACAGGTTGAAAACGCTCGATGGGAGGTCACGGCGATTGGGTCTGGTGATACACAGAGGAAGGACAGGGATAATGAGAGTAGATGCAGGTGGTGAGAACAGGGTTGAACTTGAGGAGGCACCGGTGCAGGATGTGGGGTCGTGCGCATATCTTGGCAGCAGTATGGACAAGGTTGGAGGGACGGACAGTGATATCAAAATAAGAATACAGAGGGCAAGAGGAGCTTTCATTGCGTTGGGAAATATATGGAGATCAAGAGAGATTGGATCCGGCACGAAAATGGGAGACTTCGGCTGAGGTGTGAGGTCGGTCATGTTGTGTAGCTCTGGGACATGGAGAGCGGCAGAGACGGCGGCCAAAGGGCTGCGGACTTTCATGGATGGGTGCTTGCGTAGAGTGGAGGAATTGGAATGGTGTGACGGGGTTGCCGGCGTGGAACTGATGACAAGAGCTGGACAAGTGCCAGTGGAACAAGAGATGAGAAGAAGACGATGGCGATGGATAGGGCACGCGCTGGGGAAGCCTGTTGGTGGCATTGCAGGGCGGTCCTTGTTCTGGAGTCCCCGGGGAGGGAGAGGCAGAGGTGGGCCAGGGGGCGCGTAGAGGAGAGAGCTGGAAACAGAGGTGGGAATGGTAGGGAGAACGTGGGGGGAGCTTGAGATGATGGCACGTGACAGGAGGACTTGGCATGTGTTTGTTGAAGGCCTGTGCTCCTTTTGGGAGTGGAGGGTTGTGAATGAATGAATGAATGAATGAACGCTGATTCTTTCAAATCGGCTGCACCTTTAGGAAGACCGGGCACAGGGCTGACTTTAAGCCGATTTTACTGATTCCCTAAGCCTGACCTCGCGCCCTAAGTAAGAGAAATTTACTAATGGATGTAAGCGGTCCCACTTAATTGATCTAAAAACGCTTTCTACTTTTCACCAATCAAGTTGGGCCCCGCATTTTCTAAAGCAGCCTTTCTAAACCTGTATGTCCTGGGGGAACCCTTGAAATAATTTTCAGGTCTCAGGGAACCCCTGCATAAAATTTATTATCTCTACAACTCATGGAACCTCAGCTTGATCTTTCAGTTGTAAACATAATAACCTATAAAATGGTCAATGCTTTTTTGAGTAGAGAATAACTTTTTCCGTGGATCTGTTTATTTTGACCAACTTAAAAACCCACTGTTTTTGTGTGGCTTTCTCTTCCCACAGAGGATATCAAATAATGCAAGTCAGTAGAGTAGGTAGAAGCAGCTTCAGTTTATCCTATTTTAATTTCCAATTTGATATTTTGTTTTACCTTATCCAAGTAGGAATAAACGTCTTACCACAAATTTCTACTCTACGAGGTACTAAAGAAGTATGGCATGCGCAAGAGTGAAAGGGAACATGGTCCTGTTGCGCACCGCTATACGGGGCTGCTCAGTTACTGCTCGCCACTGCGAGTGCTAACATCGTGTGACAGTCCAGTGGCCGTGGTATGTTGCTTATTCACCTGTTTAGTGTGAAAATATTCAAATGCTCAATTGTTAATGTTACAGTGAAATGAAAGGCTATATGTCTCAGATGAAAATTCCCACTAATCCTTTGATGCGAGTGAAAACCTCAATCACCAGGTTCTCAGACTAACTCTGCTGTTGATTACCGTATTTTATAGGCCATTACAACCACCACAAATGTACACAACGCTATTGGACAGCACAACGTTTCAACGTCACAGTAACTACTCTTAAAAATATATCAACGACTGATGCAGCGTTTTCTAATCTTTAATGGTGAAGATTCCAGTACACATCTTTTGTTCAACATTGAACAACAATTTCATCTAAACAATGCTTTGGCGTGTCCTTGGTCGTCTTCCTAGAAGCTACAGTACATTCTAAATTGTCGGTCTTTTATATCAAGTCTTAAGCTGTCTAGACAGTTGAGTCTTCAAGTGCTGCTATCAACTGTTTGGGAATCCCTGATCTAAAATTCTCACATGGAAGTTCTATCTTTGACTTTAATGTTCCTATCAAAATATGGCTGCTCGAAAATCACTGATATAAATTCTCTATAGCAATCTGTATTAAAAGTAGTTGCTCTTGTTTCAAAATGATACTGCAACGGTTCTCATCTTATCATGAGATAGACATCTGCAAGAATTAATTTGTAATGATTCACGTCCACTTTACTAATTTGAGAACCGCTCTCTTAAAGTCTTCCCAATGATTTTTACTTGAATGTTCTCTTGCTAAATGATCAGTGTTGCAAACGTGATTGTTGCATGTGTGTGTGTGTGTGGTTTGCATTAGAAAGTATGCTGTTGAAAGTGGCTGCTTCATTGTTGAAAAGGACACAGGACCCAACATCCATAAGCCACACAGGCTACCACTCATAAAGGGGTGTCGTGTTGATGGATGAGTTGCTAGACATTACAATCATAGATACATGGTGTAAGACCTCCGGGCAACGCCGGGTAGGTCCAGATGTAGATAAAGATATTATATCAAGTGCCACTGATAAATACCATCAGTATCTGTCGGGCTTACAGGTAGCCGACCAAGGGTGGGTGTATAGCTGTCTATGGACGCGAATGCCGTGTAGTATTAATGTAAGTCACTAATCATCCACCCACATCGCTGCACACATTGAAGTAACTACTGGAATGTCTACACACTGTTTATTGTACAAGACAGGTCACGTGAACATCCTGGCAAACAGTGCCCAGGTACATAATAACAATTCACTGTCACGAATTACAGTTTGAAAAAACATCAAGGAGACACATCGTCTACCTACACTCTCCATCTTCTCTTCTCCGGCGATATAATAGATGCCGTATAAAGTTTCTGGCTCTAGGCAATGTCAATAATCGGTTCGCCTTTCATGGCGCTACAACAGATGCCATATAAAGTTTGAATGGCGTCTATATGTACCAGCCGTCCCCTGGCTCTTCAGTACTATAAATAATCTCTTTCACTTCTCCAATAATCAGTAAATAAGCCGCATGAGTGGCGGGCTTCCATATAATATGCTCTGTGCGTCCTCTGACGAACAAGTCATATAATTCTTTGCCAATATAAGCCGCATGAGTGGCGGTCTTCCATATAGTATTCTCTGTGCGTCCTCTGACCAATAAATCATGTAAATCTTTGGCAAGATAACAATATCCATATACTCATAAACTCTCCTCCGCACCAGGAGAAAGTCACCTCAATATCAGCCAACCATCTTGGGCTGATAGTATTATAATACAAAAAGTCTTGGCAATGTCAAATAGTTTAAAGGGTATTTTTACCTTCCCTGTCATCCAAGAATAAACCACAATAAACGTACGCCATCCTTGGGTCTCAGAAATATGTCAGAATAATAGCCGGGGAAAAACTCTCAAAACATTCTTATCACACAGAGGACTTCGTTCCCCGATTACACAGGCTGAGAAAAATGGCTGACCTCCCTGGTCAAGTGCCAAGAGCCGAACTGTCACGAGATATCGCATATCAGTTCCCGCTCATCATTCACGCATGCGCCGATCAACGCGTGACGTGAGTTTAGCTCCCACGAGCTAACGTTCTCGAAAACTGTTCAAGAAAATCTTAAATGACCAAATAGCAAGTCAAGGGAGACAACAACTAAATCCAACCTGTCTCAAAAAATATTATAACCTGTTAGCTCTCTTGGACCATAGTATAAAAAAGTTTACACAGAAAGCTAAAACAAACTGACTTTAACAGTCTACCGCACCCCCCGGTGAAAAAAAAATGATAACATTTTTTTTTTGAAAACATACGTCGAATAAATAAACAAATGAGGGCGGTAGCATACAAATATCTAGACATAAGTATACGCTAAATAAAGTCATAAACACAAGGGGAATAAAATAAACCAAAATGAATGCAGATAGAATGCCATGATATCATAAGGAAAAGTAGAAAAGTGACGAGTGAACAAAGAACAGATAGAATGCGAAAGGAAAGAGAAAGGATGTAGGAAGCAATGCTCCAAGAATGAAGGAGACAAAATTATTACATGGTAATCAAAACTAATGCATATCAAAAATGAATACCATAGAAATATAGTAGCGTACATGACACTCTACATTCACTTACACACCCCAAAAAAATAAATAATGAGCATGATAACCCAGACAACGAGCTCATAACATAAAAATGATGCGCCTATAAAGGGCAACAAAATTTACAACGCCACATACCAGGCTATTACTGACGCACAAAGGAGCGTCGGGAGATAAAAGTATCTCACACTAAGAGAAAATATTTTCTCATAGTACTAATATTATATAAAAAAGGAGCTGCTGCAATCACACAATAAAGTGCTGGCAACATTACAATGCTAGAAAAAATCACATACATATGACTTCATATATCCCAAACAAAAACTACAATATCAACATGTCTCGCAATGATAAATTACAAAAATAGAGGTGTCATTACCATATTATACTTATAACATAGTAACCTACAATAGTATCGTAACACTAACATCATAAAACAATATCTTTTATCATAATATCGTATACAAATGTACAATAATGTAAGCTAATTAGCAAGTACAACTAAGAGATGACTTCCGAAGTCCCAGAACATTCTGTATTCAAGAGGGCACCACAGACATCTAAAGTAGCATCAAATGCCAAAAAGGTAAATAGGGACGTCAAATCTTGAAATATCTGGCAAACTGTTGAGACTCTGCATATAACAGCACTGACTCGCTGGGAAAGCTTACGCTGTGAAACAATACAAATGAGAATCTCTGTTTGATAACCGTAGGATTTTATAATATACAATAGTTAATTTAAATCTCTACTTATCAAATGTGGCCATGTAAACTTCCGGCCTTTATATGGTGATAATCAAACCTTCTTCCGTTACACTAGAGACGGTAACAGAGAAATTAATACAAACTGTTTACAATTGTTAATTAAATAGAGTCAAGTAAATGTACACACAGAATGTTAATGTATAACAGTGTATGATGATGTAGAGAATAGTCGTGAGTATACACATGATACCCACGTCAAAAGGCAAATCTAGAATATGGTAATGACGACTAAGAGCGTCATGATGGTTAACCATCTGAGATTTTTCGCAAGACAAAGTAAATGCAGTTGACCAATGCGTATATCTCACAGGCTGAAATGAAGTCATAGCCTGTGTACTGGTCAAGGAAGAAAGCAAGAAGCATACAATAAAGATGCAAAAACCGACAGCAGTAAACTTGGACCTACGTCGAAGTTTAAAAGAAAAGTTGTAAGTGCGACAAAAAGTCGTAAAAGACGAAGATACTGAGCTAACCGGCCCAGTAAGAAAAGTAAAGAAACTCATAAGGTATAGATATGTACTAACAATTAAGTTCGTACATGTAGCAGCACAAACACTAGTCATTGCAGCAAAGAAGTTGCAATCAACATGACTGGATATAGATTCAGTCGTAGTGATAAAGTTAGTATCTGAGCCCGACAAAATCGAAGGATCTTCTTCTACAATAGTAGTTAAAGAGGAATGAAAGTTAGAGTTGCGACGTACTGAAGTATGTCGAACTGGGCTAAAAGAAGCACTAACATTAGTATGATGAACAGTTGTATCATCAATACTGCAAGATTTCACCAAAATAGCAGAATGTATAACGTGAGAAGATTTTTGCATAGTCCCTAAGGGAGAAGTAGTAAGGCTATGTTGCCGTTCCCAATGAGGCAATTTGTACAGGCGTACAAACCTTTACCACATGTATCTGTCCGACAGTAAGGTCGGCGACAGGTGCTCTGAGCTAACATGCGTGTCTGTAACCAGTGAAAAATGGTGTGGCAATGTGGACTATGGCAGTCGGAAAAGTCTCAACTGTCCCACCGAATGTCACACATTTCATCATATTACCTGTTTCACAAGATGGATGTACTAGAGACTGTCTAATTCCAACAGTTGCGCATCCAGAATAAAAAAGAACTGAGACAGGATTATTATTCACAAACCCCTTATGTAGAGTAAGAGACCGTCTTCCGTCATGCGCCGCTAAGGCAGGAAGAGGAGGTAGAGGATGACCGCAACTCAAGGTAGTTATAGCTGTAGGTTGGAACAGAGTTGTGCATTCCGGGCATTGAGATGCCCTCTCGAAATCGAAAGCAGAGCAACCAATAGCATTAGAGACACCACTATTATTATTACCTTGATCATTCACAACCTGAGGTTCTTGTTGAGCAGAGTTAGCATGGTGACATGATCTATTATTGTTGTGTTGCGATCTACCGCGACTATTATTTCTTTTGTAATTATTGTTATTTGCTCTATTGGAATTATCGTTCTGATTCGAACCCCAGTTTCGATAGTTGCGATTGTCATTCCCCCTTTGATCAAAATTTCTATTATTTGGGTTCTGTTGTCTCCGTGAAGAGTTATTATTGGGTTGATAAACTCTATTGTAGTAACCTCTTCCAAAGTTCCCATAATTATTAGGACCAAAATGTTGAGGACTGTTAAATTGCCTCCAGTTCCCTGAAGAAGAATCATTACGTGATGGACCCCCTTGATTCTGTCCAAAATTATGATTACTACTCCTATCAAAATTGCGCTGAGCACCTTGAAATTTACGACGAAAATTAGGACTATATGATGCTGCTGAAGCCACAGGTAAACCTTCTTTGACTTTAGAATTGCTAACAGTTACATCTGGGTGCGCAGTGACATATTGGCAACAATATTGTTCCATATCTTTCAAGTTTGTAGGCTTACGCTCATGTAAAAAAGCAAGAAAAGACTCATTAACTGATGACATGACTTTGTCACGAAGCAGTAAATCCATAAGAGCTTCATATGTGTTTTCAGTTTTAGACAGCTCAATCCATCGTGAGAACGTAAGACGTATCTTTGAAATAAATTCTGAAAATTCTACCCCAGTTTCTGGTAACATAGTCTTAAAGCGAAGACGATAACCGTCTTCATTAAGTTGATATTTCTTTAATAAGGCTGCTCTGACAACATCGTAATTATTCTTGTCAGGACCCTCTACCATACTTATAGTAGTCAATGCTTCACCTTTAAGTATATCCATCAGTTGTGCAACATATTGCGACTTATCTACTTTATGAGATTCGCATGAAAGCTCAAATCTATTTACATAGAACGATATATCGTCACTGGTAGAGTTGAAAGCAGGTAATTTGACCTTATAAGAACTAGCATTTGTCTTATTAGAAGTTGTTTGATTATTTGACTCATTTTGTGAATTACCCATATTCACTAATTTTATTTTTTCCAGCTCCATAGCTAAGACTCTCTCGTCATGTAACATTTTCTCTTTTTCAGCCTCTAACTTCTGTTTTCTCTCTTCAGCTTCTAATTTCTGTTTTCTTTCTTCAGCTTCTAATTTTTTATTTTCAGCCTCTCTTTCTAATTTCTTTTGTTCTATCTCCATTTGGAATTTTCTCTCATCTGCTTCTCTTTGTTGCTGAATTTTTCTCTCTTCAGCCTCTAATTTCTTTTGTTCTATCTCCATTTGGAATTTTCTCTCATCTGCTTCTCTTTCTATTTTCTGTCTCTTTTCTTCAGCCTTCTGCGCCTTGGCATATTCTTCTTCTTCTTCTTTGATCCTTAGCCGCCGACCGTCAAAGCAGTCAGTAGCCATCATGCCTAGTGGCGTCTTGTAGGGCAACAACAAATTGATTCCACTTTGCTCGGTCAGTGGCCATTCTTCGTACAGTGCCCCAACTCTGGTTCATTCTTTGCATCTCAGCCTCCACAGTCCTCCGCCAAGTTGTTTTTGTCGGCCTCTCTTTCGTTTTCCTTCAGGGGTCCAAAGCCTAGCTGTTCTTGTGATGGCATCGGGGTCTCTTCTGAGGACATGACCAACCCAGCTCCAGCGTCTGCCAGCTATGATGGTGTGCATGTCCTCTTGCTTGCTACGAGTAAGCAGATCTTGGTTAGTGCTGGTATTTGGCCAAAAGATTCGGTAAATTTTTCTTAGGCATGTTGTGTGAAAAGAGGACAATTTCGACATTTCCTTCTCTGTAACTCTCCAGCATTCCGCACCATAGAGAAGCACAGAAAACACACAGCTCTGATATAATCTTAATTTTGTGCTTGTGCTGTATTGGGAGGACTTCCAGATGTTGTTTAGGCTAAAGAAGGCTGTTCTTGCCTTATTCATTCTGACATTGATGTCTCTGCCTGCCCCGCCGTCTGGTGTTACTATGCTTCCTAGGTATGTGAAGGTATCTGTCTGGCATATTCAGCCAGTGCAAATTCTTCTAATTTCTCCTCAGTCTTGCCAAGGGATTTCCCCTGTGCAATGAAATAATCCAAAGTAGACATTCTACTGGATTATATATAAGATAAATACCTTGTGCAACGATTAATATTTCAAAACTCACTTTATCCCAACTCAGTGGGTGACAATTCTTTGCCTAAGAACTTGTATATAATTACTTCACTTATTAATATAATTACCTATTGTGCATAACCATATTGACAGCGTATAACAACATATACAATACCAACAAGAATAACAAGGACAAGATATAAGCACAAATGACCACGTTCGCAGGAATCAACTAAACAATAAAGCAAAATAAAGCAAAAAATATTGCAAAACTTGCAATGATAACTGCGAAAGGTTTACAACACAAGAAACAAAACAGTGTATAAACGAATATAACTGAAAGACAGCAAGGGGAGACAGACACTCACAAACAAAAAATCAAAAATAAAAGAACAGAAAAATATTACAAAAACAACATAGGACATCTCGGCACAACTAAACAAAAATCGAAATGACTGAATTCGGTATAGACACGAATTTAGACACACAGTCCCTAAAGAACGCTTCCAGATCCACTGACCGTCCTTCTTTTTTTTTTTCTATAACCAGCGGCACTCGAGCTTTCTAGCTCTTTCGGCCCAATGACATGTCATTGCGAGGCTGGGGGGTCAGTGGACTTTCCTTCCAACCCGGTCAGGAGCTTCGCTCCTTCCCATCCACACGGGATTTATGTGTAGGAGCCGTTCAGATTATTCAGTCAAATTTCCGGTCGTAAACATTTCTTCAAACGACGACGGCCGGGTTTGAACCATGAACACCTGGTCGCCAGTACAACGTTGTAGCCATTACATCAGCGCGGCTCCCGACTGACCGTCCTAGGAGGTATTAGCAGACCTGAAAGTCCCTCCAACCAAACCCGCAGAAATATGACATATATAACATATATAACATAGAAAACAAAGAAACAAGGAATATAAATTGAGTGTGTTGAGAGGAAGGCTTAATTACAACACATATAGAGGCACTGTTTCAAAAACATATAGCCACTTATCTGCTACTGGAAAAAAAATCCTGGCCTCCGAAACCACAGCGAAGATGTACATAGAAACTACAGTCTGTATAGATCCAAAACCTAGGACTGGTTACAATGTAGGATGCCTTGTTTCATCACTGTCTATAGCCCCGTTTTGCTGGCGATCACTGATAGCGAGGGTCATATTATTTGATATTTGGCCACTACTGATAACGAGGGCGTTCCTTGAATGTAGACACCACTGATAAAGTGTGCAGTGGTACCAGGAAGATGATAATAATGTAATGTTATATGTGCGCTGATATATGCAATCAGCTACGTTGGGCTTACACAGGTGGCCGACCAAAGGTGTGTGTGTGAGTAGATATCAGTGAGTGCGAATGCGTGTAGTTCTGGAGTAAGTTAATGATAATCACACACACCCAAAAGGCACATATCATAGTCAGAAAGTATTGGAACTGCGAGTAACGTTTATCACAGTTTAATACGTTACAATAACGAATGTTGACATCACACAATACACTGTCACAACATAGTTCATAGCACGTCATGAAAGTAACGACAAATCAATATCCGTATACTCATAAACTCTCCTCCGCACCAGGAGAAAGTCACCTCAATATCAGCCAACCATCTTGGGCTGATAGTATCATAATACAAAAAGTCTTGGCAATGTCAAATAGTTTAAAGGGTATTTTTACTTCCCTGTCATCCAAGAATAAACTACAATAAAGGTACGACATCCTTGGCTCTCAGAAATATGTCAGAATAATAGCCGGGGAAAAACTCTCAAAACATTCTTATCACACAGAGGACTTCGTTCCCCGATTACACAGGCTGAGAAAAATGGCTGACCTCCCTGGTCAAGCACCAAGAGCCGAACTGTCACGAGATATCCCATATCAGTTCCCGCTCATCATTCACGCATGCGCCGATCAACGCGTGACGTGAGTTTAGCTCCCACGAGCTAACGTTCTCAAAAACTGTTCAAGAAAATCTTAAATGACCAAATAGCAAGTCAAGGGAGACGATGAGCTCTTTGTTACATCTACTAGCTATTTCTAACTCCTAATTTAGCACTTCGAGTCTTACTTCTGCAGTTTACTTCTACATTGTTGTCTCCGAGCTCTCTGAAATTGACAGTGCTAACAGTTATATTTGTACGCTTACATTTTGTACCTGGCATTTGCTTTCCTTTCTGCTCTGTGGGAAAGTGTCAGGAATTCGTAATCTTGTCATCACTGACGACAAAGCCAATGCTGACTTCAGCACATATCTTCACTCTTCTCACGTCCCAGTTAATCAGCTTAACTGTACTACTACAAGTGTCCTCATGGACATATGTTCATTGATTATAGCTACAATTACATTCCTTTTCCTATAAATGTAATAAAATGTCACTCAAAAATTGTATTACTTTGTCTTTGGTTTTTAAGAACTATTTTAGAATGCTCTCTAAAAGTGTGAGAACCACTGTATAAAACTTCAAATAACTGTCACTCAAAGTTACCAGGAGTATACAATGCACAGATGTGCAGAACCAAGTGATATGCACGTAATTCTGCCAAACAACGAGAGTGATGCATTTGTTTTGCCTATGGCTTGTAAAAAAGTGACCCCTGCTGACTTCAGGGTCGTGTAATTTGAACTACGTTTTATTATTCGTAAGACCAAAAATGTGAGAATTGAAACGTATACGGGTACTATTTGTTAGCTTTAAATTACACCGTATTATATTACTATACATTATGTAAAGGCAATGTCGCAGGTGGAGGATGCGGAGATGCTGCATTGTTCGTTATTCCTCTATTATACGTTAATTTTAATATTATAACCTACACATAACTGTCCATCAGAGCAGGGTGCGGTCACAATCGCCCAACACGCAAAGTTCACAAAACGACGTTAATTTTTTTTTCAATCGCGATCTCTTGCGAAACCCCTAACGACCTCTCGCGAAACCCTAGGGTTCCATGGAACTCCAGTTGAGAACCCTGTTATAAAGTATCCCACGCATAATTTTAAATCAGCTCTTGAATGACAGGTCAAAATTAGACAGTTTTTTTTAATCAAAACAATATTCAATGGTAAAAGAAAGACAACAGTTGGCATATAAAGGCAATCTCAGAAAGGGTTTTGAAATTACACCTTGAAAGTTGACAGGTAAGCAGACGTATTAAGACAGGGGTCGGCAAACTTTTAATAGTGTCGTGCCGAAGTAATGTTGCAAAGTCACTCAGCGTGCCAACCTAAAACCACCATATTTTTATATACAACAATTATTGAAACAATTTAAAAATGATCTTGTATTAACATGTTTCCGATACATTAAATAACTATTCTATTCTTTGTAGATTATTCAATATTTTAATATAAATAGGAACAAATATTAATACAAATATTATGTTTGCAAAATTTAAGTTCTGAACACATTAGTTTGAAATTTTATAATAAAATTGCCATATGTATATTTTGTTAAGACAGAAAGTCCAATAGTTTGAAGAACAAAACAATTAAAAAACCAAACATAAAACACGTTATTAAAATTTTAATATGAGTAATCATTGATTATTATTGAACTGAGTCATTAATCAATTAATGCGACCCGTGTCCTTGCTTCTCCTTGGTTAAATGTTCAATATCAGGTGTGTATTTTGTCAATTTCAGCTTCACATAGGCTTCTGAATGCACAAGTGTTAGGCGACTTCTCTGTGGACTTAAAACAGCTTTCAAGTGTGAGAAAATTTGTTCACATGTATAAGTTGACCCAAAAGCCGAAAGTAGAGCAAATGCAACTTTCTTCAAACAGGTGAACACTTCAGGCAGGGATGTCCAGCAGTTGAGGATGGCAGCTGACTTTTCCAAGCAGCTTCCTTCAAGAGTTTTTCGCAATTCTACAAATTTTATCGTCCATAACTCTGATGCCTTGAATTCGATGTGTTGCATTTCAAAATTGTCAACATCCATCCACTCGAAAAGAGATAGGTCAAATGGGATGTTAGTATGATCAATTAAGTCAGGCTTGATGAGGTAAGAAAACATGGGCCCGTGAATTTTGAAGTCTTGACCTCGTTTAGCAAACTCTCCTTTGAGCGCTTCAACGTACGTATGAAGCTTATCTCTATTGACAGTAAATCGATTTGAATGAGCCTTTACGTTTGGAAGGTACTTGTATGTGCTAGTGGTAATATCTCTGCAAAATATGTCTAATTTTGACGCAAATCCTTTCCAGTGTTTAAAAGATCAAGTACTGTTTGACGCTGCCCTTGTAAACGCAAGTTTAATTCATTCAGATTTGTAGTTATGTCAGCCAGAAACATCAGTTTGCACAGCCAGTCCTCTTCATTCAATTCCGGGAAATGTTGTTCTTTTTCATCAAGAAACACCTTAATTGCTTCTAGACATGATACAAATCTGTTCAAAACATTACCACGAATAAGCCAACGAACATTGCTGTACAGCGGGAGGTCCGCATATGCGCTCTCCATCTCTTGTAGAAGAGACTTGAATTGCCTGTGGGTCAATGAAGAGCGAGAAACTATGAAGTTAAATATCTTGACAACAGTTTCCATTACAGAGTTTACGAATAGTGACGAAATCTTTGCACACAAACTCTCTTGGTGTATAATGCAATGGAAACTCAATACTTGACGTCCAATACGATCCTCAAGAAGTTTAACAAATCCTTTGTTCTTTCCGACAAATGCAGGGGCGGCATCAGTAGTAACACAGAATATTTTATTCATTTTAATGTTCTGATTTTCGAAATAGCTTACAAATGCAGTTATATTGTCCTCTCCCTTGGCTGTACCATCAAAAGGTATCAAGCAGCACAGTTCTTAATAAATACGGTCGTTGTCACAATATCGCGCAACTATAGCTAGGCGCGCCACGTCATTCACATCGACACTTTCGTCAAGAGCGACACTAAATACAACAGCTTGTTGTAACCCGGTTGTTTGTATTACCGTTACATTTTCAGCCATATCAGTTATGCGCCTCTCGATTGATCTCGCAGAAGCCAGTATTTCTCGAATCCAAGACAGTATTGTTTCTTTATTTGGTATATCACTTAACAAAATTTCAGCACTGCTCAAAAAAGTTTCCTTGATGTATTATCCATCTGTGAAAGGTTTGCCCTTCGAAGCTACACACTGTGCAATTTTGTAACTACATTCGGTAGTTTTACTTTTTGGTTCCAAGTACTTGACTAAAATTACTACTTTGTTTTTTGTAGCCAGAAACAGCCATTTTTATGGCTTCTTTTTTCTCCTCAGAGTTTTTAAACATGGACTGATGTTTAGTTTGATAGTGTCTTTGTACACTTGATGTACGGCACACTACACTTACATAACATAAAGCACAAACAGCACGATCCCTTTGTTGTATGAATCCATATTCGTTTGTCCAAAAGTCTTGAAACGAGCGTATATAAAGTTTTTGTCTTCTTTGAGTCATTTTAACGGCACCGTACCACTTAATAACAACACCAACTTTTGTGCTGCGGTCAACGGACTGTACGGGCATGAGTATGCGACAGTCGAGAGAACTGTAGAGTTGGTGGTGGTCGGGAGAGAGAGGAAGGATAGGACGGAAATATAACTTCGTCGAGGTCAGTCATTGTTGCTTCAAACTCACACTGGGAGTCAAAAACTGCGAGCGAAAACGAAATAAATACGCTCGTCCAGGCGCTAGCCAGACACTATTGCGTAATTATGATATTACGTCTGGGCTTGCCCGTCAAAATTTGCTTGGGATTTTTTTCAAGAATCTCACCCTGCAAACTACGGTAGCAGGTAGACGCCAGACTAGCGGGCGCCGCAAAGTATAACCACTCCCCTTGAAATTCGTTGAAGAATGTTTGTTCTCGGAAACGGTCCGTAAAAACGAAGACTTACGTGCAGTATAGTATGATCAGGCCTTTAGTTTGCATCAGATCGCACATTCTTACCTCCAATGTCTAAAAACTTTCGTTTAGAAGGGTTGTAAAAACAGGTATAGATTTAAAAGAATTATATGCTTCTATTTAATTAAAAATTCAATTTTTTTTTAAATGAGATCACATACTGTACGGTATTTTAATTCACTCTGCGTGCCATTGAAAATCGTTCCACGTGCCACGCTTGGCACGCGTGCCGTAGTTTGCCGACCCCTGCCTGTATTAAGATGAAACGGATAACGCTACCTTTCGTGACATCCCTGACCTACTTTTGAACATTCTATCACCAGAGAGTAAACAGGGCTATAAAAAAATAATGAGCATCGGATATTTAAGTATGCAACAAAAGACCAAAATAATTTTCAGACGTACTCTTAGCAGCTTTGAAATAAACAAAGCGGCAAATAACAACATGAATGTAGTGGAAAGTGAACCAGAACCTACTATAGAGGAAGTCAGGAACGCAATCAAACACTTGAAAAGTGGAAAATCTCCTGGTTGTGATGAAATAACAGCTGAAATGATACAGGCAGAAGGAGAAGGCAGCGCTCGTATATACCATGCATTATGCTGTAAGATCTGGCAAAGCGGAATTTGGCCCAAGGAATGGAAAAGATCAATTTACATACCCTTGCCATAAAAGGGCAACCTGAAACTGTGCACAAACTACAGAACTATAGCACTTATAACCCATGCCAGAAAAATACTATTTCAAATCATAATGAAAAGAATGCAACAATCGCCAGAAACGGAAATTCACGAAGTACAGGCGGGTTTTCGACCAGGTAGAGGCACTAGAGATCATATATTCAATATCAGGAACAGCATAGAAAAAGGTAGAGAATTCAACGTTGACCTATATAATTGTTTCATTGATTACACCAAAGCTTTCGACTGTGTACAACATCAGCACTTATGGACTATTATGAAAAATATGGGATTTTCAAACCACCTTATACAACTCATCGCACTGCTGTACCATGAACAACAGGCAGCTGTAAAAATAGACGGAGAATCATCAGAATGAATTGAAGTACAGAAAGGTGTAAGACAAGTCTGTACCCTTTCCCCCTACCTGTTTAACATTTATACCGAGAATATCATGAGGAACGTAAGAGATGACGAAGAACACGCAGAGTTTGACCCATTCAACATCGGCGGGTACCAGATCCCGGAAATCAGATAGGCTGACGACACAGTCCTCCTATCGACCAACCCAGAAGGACTTGAACAATTAATTCTGACAACCAAAAATCGCAGCGAGGCCCAGAATCTATACATAAACACCAAGAAGATCAAAGTATTGACAACAGACAAAGTAAAGATCAAACCAGAAATTGAAATTGATAACGAAGAAATGGAAGGTGTTAATGAATTCGAATACTTAGGATCAATCATCAACAGCTCTGGCGAGTGTGCAGTAGATATTAAAAGAAGACTTGCAATTACTTCACATAAACTAATACAGATGAAAAACCTATGGCAAGCAAAGAAACGGTAAGTTACAACTGATCAGAGCATGTATATTCCCAGTAGCAGCATACGGCTGCGAGACTTGGACACTCAATAAAACTGTTGCAAAAAAGATGACATCATTCGAAATGAAATGCTACAGAAGGATGTTGAGAATACCCTGGACAGAAAAAAGACTAACAGAGAAGTACTGCACTCACTAAACGTAGAGGAAAATTGGCTCCTAAATACAATCGCAATAAGGAAGCTGAAATTCTTCGGTCATATAAAAAGACATAATAGTCTGGAAAAATTGGTAATGGAAGGCATAGTCCCTGGAAAAAAGAGGAAGGGATCGACCTAGACGACGGTGGATCAAGGACATCACAGAGAGTCTGAACTTGTCTTTGGAAGATGCAGTTCGACTTGCCCAAAATCGTGATGTGTTCAGAGCAGCCGTAATGGAGACAACGTTCTGGAGAAAATGCGTCACATGATGATGAGGACTCTTAGCAACGTGAGTTCATGATTTCAAAAACTGGGGCAAGGTTAGGCGATCAAAAGGATCGCACAATTTTCGCGTTATGTAATCTAGGCGGTGATTAGTGGGCGAATAAATGTAGGTCAGGCCTGTAATTGACACGGTGCGCTGCTGAGACACTGATTACAACCTTGACCTTTTTCACATGTTGGGCAAGGGGGAAAAACATTAATCTTTCAATTTTATGACCCAAAACAGCTCGGAAACAAAAATGAAGGTAAAAACATTAAATTAATTCTAATTTGTGCATGTCTTGTTGGAATAGTACCCTCAAAGTTTGGAAAAGGGGCAGATGGAGGGTGGATAATGTGTTAAATCTTGACATTCTTGAAGATGGACAAAAATAATGGTATCTATAAATCTAGAACCTAAAAACTAAACATACAAGCTGAACACCAATACCCACAAAAACGACTCAAATATCCAGGAAAATAGGTAATTAAATCAGGCCGACGTGAAACATACAATTTGGAAAAGTGCACTAATATAACTGATGGACTCCTGCAGTTGAGTTTGCTCATGGTGTTCAATGCGTAAAGTGTAGATATTCATTCTGATGTGTTCTACCTAATTTGTTCAAGTTGCTATTGGGCGTGGTGGGAAAGTTCAGTGGCGTTCTTGGACGTCTCGTGTAGCGTGTATCAAAGCGCATCGTCTCATACTAGTTCAGCCACTCCCTCGATCTATTCTGTTTTCATAGTATTCCTAGGCCATACTAACCGATATCCTATCATATATGGTGTGTTGTATTTGCTGATCAGTTCTAATTTATACAGAAATCAATATTTGTTCTTTTGTTGTTGCTATACAACATATTGTTGAATTTCAGTAATAACAGCCCTGAAGAGGGCTAAGGGATGGAAAGATCTGATAAACTCACTTGAATGCCTGGCCTAATGATTTAACAAGTGCACAGTCCAGTGGATAATAGCTCATTGCAACATTTCGGGTAACGAGGAGCCAGACAAACTTGCTAAGGAAGGAGAAGCGCTACAACAAAATAATATAGGGACAACTTATGAAATGGCAAACACAACTATAAAAGCCACATTAAAGTCCAAATGGCAAACACAACTATAAAAGCAACATTAAAGTCCAAATGGCAAACACAACTATAAAAGCAACATTAAAGTCCAAATGGCAAACATAACTATAAAAGCAACATTAAAGTCCAAATGGCAAACACAACTATAAAAGATACATTCAAGTCCAAATCGGAAAGAGAACACCCAGGCCATATAAATGATGCCTATCATCAGCTATCTAGGCGAGACCAGGTTATCATTTTTCCGGCTACGCACTGGGCACAACAGATTGAGGTACCATCTATACCACAAGTATAGGACTGGTACAACAGATCTCTGCTGCTGTGGTATCAGATCCATGACAGCCGAACATATGCTGCAGTCTTGTTCAATATACAGCCGTGAACGAAGTAGAAAATCACAATAACATAATTCATTCCACGAAAAACTGTTTGGAGATGTCAAGGACCTTGAGCTGACTACTGCCTTTATTGGAGTCTTTTTTTTTTCTTAACCAGCGTCACTTGCGCTTTCAGCCCTTCGGCCCAATGAAATGTCATTGCGAGGCTGGGGAGCCTGTGGACTTTCCTTCCAACCCGGTCAGGACTTCGCTCCTTCCCATCCACAGAGGGTTTATCTCAGGAGCCGTTCAGGTTATTCAGTCAAAATCCTAGTCGGTGGCACTTCTTCACTTTCATACTGTTTATGCAAAATTTATATCTTTCCAAGCCTGGCTTTCAATGCTTTAAACTGATGCACAACTTAAATTATTCTTTCGTGAACAGTGTCGTCAAGAAATGGGGCGTACATCTTTAGGCGTTTGAAATGAGCAATGTGAAGAAGGTCATACGTCTCTACATTAATGAACGTTCCCCCTTGATATCAATTTTAGTGCTGTTCGTGTCTTTGTGTGGGAGAGAGCCATTTTGTCTTTATTCATACAGCACAAGAAGTTTCCACGTTCATCAACGAAGCTATCTGTACATCCGCCTTCAGAGTAAATATAACTATAGAGATAAGATGGCATAAGGAACAACCAGACTCCGATACTGCAGAACCATGCTATACATTACCAAGAAGAGATCAAGTGATATTTTTCAGACAAAGAACCAGCCATTGCAGACTCAACTTCCACCTTTACAACACATTGAAAATTGGACAGAATTATATATGTGCCCATGTGGGGAGGATAAACAAACAGTAGAACATTTGCTCCAAGACTGTCGATTCCATGGGAAGAGCAGAGCCGCAGCGTGGTCTTCTCCAACCCAGCTGAAACAGAAATTGTATGGTGACGAGAGAAGCCTGAGACGGACTGTCTCGACTTCATTGTTTGCCGCATTACCATCATTGTCGTATAGTTATACTAGTCGAGGCACCAATTTTCGTCCCGCTACAGCATGATGGAGATGGCCTATGCAATGTTGTCGTCTCTAAAAATTGGCTCGTTAAGAAAGAAAGAGACCTTTTCGAGATAAGGACAAGAAGAAGAGAGGCTGGCGCTCTTCACTATATAGTTGTGGCAATGCTTCGGATGCGATTAATTTGATCAAGGCTAGGGGAACGTTCAGAATTATAGCCACACAGTCATGCAACGTTTTATGAAGAAATTCAGATAAAGTCCATTGACAGTACAATAGTTTATTACACACTCAATTTGATAGTGAAAATCCATTAGAAGACACAGCCAAAAGTCAACTGTCGTTGCTCTACACGCGCGTCTTTGTAATTATTTTATTTGACGTCATTTTAATCTCGCGACGTCCTATTAGAGCACCGTAAATAAATTGTGGCAGTAAGGGAACGAATCATGAGAATCAGAAATAGGAAGGTTCAGATATAGAGTACAAAAAGGGGATGCGCGAACAATAATGCGCATGAAAGGGGTGAACGATAATTCAGTGAAGCACGCTTTCTCAGCAGCAGTCCAGAGGCGTGAGTTAGATCGCACGCACGCGAGAAGCCATGTTGAAGGCAGTACTCAAGTAGTTTAGGTGATGAATATTTCACGGAAAAGGAGACGAGTTTAGGGTTGTGGTAAAGTAACTCCGTGTGACACCCCGCTCAAATTTCCCCGATTCAAAAATCTAGTAACGTAAATTTACAACCTTTAACCCACTACAACTATGTTTGAAATTTGCCAATGGCAAGGTCAAACTTACCGCTAAAAATTGGACAAAATAATGTGAATTTTCCACTATTACAGTTAAAAATCTATAAATAAATTCCATGTTTGACCTTGGGTCTCAAGGCCATCGTCAAATCAAACCGCTAACATTTAACTAAAGAATTTGAATTTTCTAACTTCTTCTTCTTCTTCTTTGATCCATAACCGCCAACCGTCAAAGCAGTCAGCGGCCATCACGCCTGGTGGCGTCTTGTAGGGCAGCAACAAATTGATTCCACTTTGCTCGGCCGGCGGCCATCCTTCGTACAGTGCCCCAACTGTGGTTCATTCTTTGCATCTCAGCTTCCACAGTTCTCCGCCAAGTTGTTTTTGGTCGGCTTCTCTTTCGCTTTCCCTCGGGAGTCCATAGCATAGCTGTTCTTGTGATGGTATCAGGGTCCCTTCTGAGGACATGGCCAACCCAACTCTAGCGTCTGCCAGCTATGATGGTGTGCATGTCCTCCTGGTTACTCCGAATAAGTAGTTCTTGGTTGCTGATGGTGTTTGGCCAAAAGATTCGGAGAATTTTCCTTAGGCAGATTGTATGGAAAGAGGACAGTTTCGAAGACTTCCAAATGTTTCTAACGTAAAAAGTCCCACCCCAAGCGCACTACCCTTCCCAATATTTATGAACGAACGCCGTAAAGTTTGGCAACGAACCAACTTGATGCCTCGTTTTATAGGGGAGAGAGAAGGTGGATTACAATGGAAATCAAGCCTAACTTGTGCGTTTGAAAAGAAACTTAGATAATTTATTTCTTTATAAATAACAGGGATGTCTTGAAGGGTAGCGCTAATATTGGTTAATATATATCATAAAATTTTCCCTTATAATAAATTATCTGGCCGTAGAAAATTATTTTATTAATATTTTAGTTCAGTGAACGGAGTAAATAATTACTTAAAAATTACCCATATGAAAACGGGGACAGCTAATTAAAAGAAACCTATATAGGAAGACAGAGGACAGTTGTCTGTTTAATAATCACTTTCAATATTAAAAATCGACCCATTAATAACAAAGATATTGTATAAATAAAATTGAGACAGACGAACAAACACACTTCTGAACTGCTAAATTTGATAGCCTTCTGAAAAGTTAAATTTTCTTAACGCGTTTCTGATTGGTTAATTGTAGTTTAGGATGGGGCAATAAAATTAACAATCTGCCGGCATAGTGCGCCATTTGAGAAAAAAAACTAACACAGCCAGATTGAGAGCAAATGCAAAGCATTGATGTTGAATGCCTTCGCCGTCTGGACGATAGCGGTCTGAACTGAACCATTAACCGCCAGTCAATCTTGTGATTGTGTAATTTATTCTTTACTTGCGGTAAGATAAATAAGTTTATTGATATTTCATTAGCATGTACAGGCCACTCAGATAGTGCGCCATAATTCTGTGTTGTTCGACATTGCCTATTGGAAGAGATTACGACAACCAAGTAGGAATGTGCCTAAAGCAGATTTATTTAGAAAGTGAAATAAAGTGTGTAAAAATGTTTGAATATTGCCATAAAATCGTACGACTGTAAGTCCAGAAGCTACTAGCAGTTTTCTGCAGTGCATTAGTGTTCAAATAACACACGAAAACCTACATAGGATGTTTGCACAAAATATTTAACAGGTCACAAGAAGAGCATGGTATACCCTATCTGATTCTATGGAAGAAAATCAATGCTTAAGGGGTCAGTGGCGTTGCAGCCATATGGGAACAGTATGAAAACACTGGAAGAAAAAATGGTCACACAAACATAGGGTTTGGTGCAATTGGTTGGCACGCGTAGCTGACCCTCCTTTTGAATGTATTATTGATAAAATTGTGGAATGATATTATAGATATGATATAAAGAGGGGAACATAACCTTCTTATTTCAGGGTTGAATTGCCAAATTGAAAAGTGACATAACCCCTGGAAAGTCAGATCCTGTAGGCACAGAGAGAGCTTCTTATATAACTGCAAGCTTCCTGCCACATCAGCATCCAGGGGAACTCTGAAATACTTGTTGTTATTGAAGATTCTCAAGCCACCACCACAGACAGGCTTTTGAGATAAGTCCATTAGAATTGGCACTTGAGGACTCATCCTTATTATTCCATAAAAATACAAGAAATTAAGGGGGGGGGGGGGCATGATGAAACACACAAACCCTCACATCAGTGACCGAATTCTTATCCAGTGTTAACATATTCCAGTAGGGAGTACAAACCTATTGATATTTTAGACTTATCCTTTTATGGACAGGATGTCCACCCTATTTATTTAAACTTGTACATAAAGAAACATTTCTTTTGAATTAAAAATTCCTGTTCCAGAAAATTGAGGTTCAGGAATATTAAAAATTGTAAAATAATTATATAAATTTACACCCAGTCTTACTTAATTCAATTATATTGAGTTACAGTTGTGTTTGTTTTATTGACACATCACTATACCTACATTACCCTAGACACGTAGCCATATAACATACCCAGAAAATATTTCCCAGAGTGAGATCTCAGAGAGGTAGCGGATAGGTACCCTGAGAATACAACATCATCAACAATTAGACTCAGGGACTTACACAGCTTGACCTCACTCTGTGTACACTTAGTTGAGTAACACCAATAACCTCTCATATTACCACAAGGGTAATGATTAACCCGAAATATTGAATAGTGAGAATTCTTGTCTAGAAGGAGAAACGGTGTGAGTTAGATTTTATTCAGAAAGGGAAAAGGTACGTAGAGTGAATTCTAATACATATACATACAGTAGTCCTATTCTTCAGTGATGAAAGGGAAAAGAACAACCCCGGAGAGGTCCGGTTCCATCAATAGATAACCTGAACACTGAGAGGATAGATATATATAACAATAATCTAAGAAATTGTAAGGAAGAAAGAACATAAATAGAGACTATAGCACCTGAGTGATCACTGATGGTTAAAAGGTCAGAATGTGTAGATTCGATACTGAACGAGAAAGAGAGTGAGGGAAGGAATAAATATTGAGAAAGAACTTACACATTGTATATTCTGTGACGGACCAGATGTGGAGGTCAGAGCAGACAGCAATGATCCTCTCACGTGTAAATAAACAGTATTGCAATTACTTTGGCGTTATCTCATCGCTTGCTGTGTGTGTGACTGCTGTAATCATTCACCATGTCATCGCTAGCTACTGAAGCAAAGAACATGGGCATGCAACGGCCACTGAGGTAACCACCTGTTACCGCAGGCGGCCACACCATTATACAGCGACCCAGGCTGTCACACATTATTACTCACAAATAAAGGTATGTTTTCAGGCACTCGTGAATAATAAAGAAGTAGAAAACTAGACAACAGAAAAACAACAGACGTGAGTGGCTTACTGGGGAATCGAACCCAGGACCTTCAGTGCGGCACCCCCGCCTAGCGATGGAAGCGAATCACACTATCCTCCCTGTCAGCTAAGCACCACAAAAATGATGCTTCGATGACAGGGGTTATTAGTGCGACCAGCAACACATAACACCGGAAATTTACCTCGGGCAATCCAGCCTTATTAATGATGCAATCACTTCTGTTGTTCCCCTATTATACAGTATAGGTCAGATTACACAAGACAAAGACCTTAATACTGTGTCTAGTAAATGCTAGAAGACTAAGAACAGTAAGTACAGGACAGAGGGTAGGTTTTGGTATTGTATAAACGTTTTAAACACATAAAGAAGGGAAACCCGAGGCCGGTAAACAGTAAATAAATATTACACACACATAAAGGTATGTTTTCAGGCACTCGTGAATAATAAAGAAATTTTACCATTACTACTTTTACCACTACTACTTTTACCACTGCTACTTTTACTACTACTACTGGACCTTGGAAACGAATTAATTCGTTTTCTATTAATTCTTATGGTAAATCAAAATTTGTTTAGCAATTTGTTTTTGGTTAGCGCTCGGTTTTTCAAGAACGAATTAACAGCGCTAAGCAAGGGATTGCTGTACACACATAGATGTACAAACAGAATGTACGGCTCTTTACAGTAACTCATGTCCATTATTTCCTCCCTATGGAGCATCAGGCTTCAACTGTAGCTGGTCTTCTTGCAGGGAGCCTGCAGCAAAGCATTCATGTGCTCTTGCAGTGGTGGTTTTTGTTGCTATTTGTTTTACATGGTGAATTTGCAAGCCCCATGTACAACTTTGTTGCATCTTCTTTTGCGCACCACGATGTGTTCACTTGTATGAATCGTTGTTGTGCCCAAACGGAGTTTTTTATTGAACGGAACGCCACGGCATTTGTCACAGAGGTTATTGATCATAAATTGCCTACATCCTCTTCTTTCTTCTTTCACCCGTGTCCTCTATTTTTATTATCTCTCTTTACTTTTTTCCTATATTTTCGCATTCGTTCGTTGCGAAAAATATATTTCTTTCCCATCATCGTTTTTCTTTTTCATACTGAAGAGTAACTTGATTACGTAGATGTCAGTCTCTGCCGGTCGAACGATAGCTGTGAGTATACGGTTCTCGCCAGACAGAACGTCTGCAGTTTCCCCGGTCAGAGCGCTGCCCGACCAGATTTCTGGGCCTGGGGTGTGAGAATTCGCTCCGTCAGACATGGCAGGCAGACGGATTGTCTACCTTTTGCAGCAACTGCGTGAGTTTTCGTCGGGATAGTCCGGCGAAGTGTGAAATTGCGCTCCGCACTGCAGACGGGTTGTCTGGGATTTGAAACTGTCACGCGCGCTCTCGGCCAGTAGGTGGCAGTTACGACATGCCCAGGTGTTAAACGTAGGGTCAGAGACGGGAAGGGGGACTATTTCGATTTGGCGAAATAAAGGAGTTCCTCCTTTGTCTGGTTTAAAATATTAACCCAAGTTTGAAACTTTAATTTCATTCTCACTCTTAAATTTGCAGTAGACAGATCGCTATGCTAGATTTAATATCTGTGTTTTGGCGAAGTCTGAGTTTCTTGGGCATTTGCCGAGTTCTAGATTACCATTAGATTACAGTATTCTAGTTCATGGTTTAGTCTGTAGTTCTGCGTGAGGTAAATATTATATGTAATAGATCTCTAGTATTTTGTGAAGTGATAAAGTGTTTAATCGCCTATTTCATTTTAAACTAATTCTGTGTGCAGAGTGATTATTTTAATAGTTTGTTATATTCTTTAGTCGACGAGTTACAGTGGAAAGCAAGATAAATTATAAATTTCTAGCTAAACCCATTCGGCTAATAAAAATAATTCCATTTAACTGCTAATACTCAGGCGAGATACATTTTCTAAACTAACTTATAACTGCTAGATGTCTCATGAGTGTTGACGAAATATATTTATATGTATTTCAAATTCATGATGATTGATTTTTTTATATAACTTATTTCACGGGAAGTTTTAAATATAAGTCAAGCTGTAGGCTTGCCGTTTAAACTGTAAGTTATATCCTTATACATAGTATGTATAATTATTTATATGTGCTTTTTCCATTTTATGCAGTGAATACTGGGGTGACAAAAACTTGCCGGCGTTTAGTAAAGAGACATACATTGTGAGAAGCATAGACATTTCTTATCTTTAACCACGTGGGTTTTTTTTTTTTCAAGTAACACTGGTCTGACAGTGCATGTGCCATCAGAGATAAACAGTAATACCAATCCCACTAACGGTTGCTAAAGACTATGTTTATACTGGGCTTCTGAGCCAGTTCATACTTCTTCTCAAATTGAAATATACATGCTGCCTGGCGGCGAGAATAATTACAAGCAATAACATTTACATTTTCGACATTATTGAAAGAGTGGATAGTGAACCAAGACTGTCTGTTGAGAGCAGTTGTCCACTGGTCATCTTTTCCAAATTAAGGGAAACCTGGTGTTTCTGACATTTTTGTGCCCGCTTAAACCTAATTCTTACCTCGTGAGCCAAGTGACACTAATTTTAGTCTGAAAGAACTGTCGCAGGAAGTCGACGCTCCCCGGATGATTTTGACGAAACCACCAAACAAATCTGTAGAGCTGGGGTCGGTTTCATTCAACGACAGAAACAGAAAGTGTGTGAGTGTCACAAAGTCTGCGCCAGACGGCGAACAGCGGTACAGATAGGTAAGCACGTGTGCCAGGGTACCCTGATGAATAAACCGAGTGAAAGTGACGGAAGGATGCTCTTTGTTTGACGCACTCACTTTGTAATTTTCCTTAGACAAGATTTGCTGCTTAATTAAATTGTTCCTTTGGAATAGATACTGCTGTCAAAGTCAGGTCATACCTTCAAAAGGAGACAATATTAGACCCTAACCATATGCATCTATAACCCTTTGGGCCATCATCTGTCATCCTAACGGGGCTGTGGGCTAAACCTAGAGTTAAGATCATAACGGGGCTATCATCCTTGTAGCATTTTCTTGAATTTTATGACACTTTGTATATGTTTTCCTTGATGTATTTTTTTTAGGTGTTGTGAGAAGATTTTTTTGATGATAATTAAAATCTCTCTTGAACTAAATCAGTGCGTTGGTCAGCTCGTTCTAATATATATATTCATTGTTATAGATTTCCCACGTCTGTGTGTTTAACTGTCGTCACGTGTATGTGCGTGCCCGTGAGTAGATAGAAATATATGTAATATATATATCTGTGGTTAGACTGTCTGACGCCTTAAAGGCCGTCGTAGAAGATAGGTGAAAGAGAGAAGATTCCCTCGATTTTTCAGAGACAGCCTGTATATCACAGTCTATCATCTCACTTGTGGAAATTCTATTTTCTTTTTTTTTTACTAACTCTCACTGTGTCTATCACCTATTCTAACCTATTCAGAAGGGACCAACCCAAGTCTTAATTCTCCTATCTAAAATCTACGACAGCATTAAACATTGACTTCATGTACTTTATGCAAGCAGACGCGGCTAAAGACCAGAAGTAACACGTAAGGAAGGGAAACCCGAGGCCTGTAAACGGTAAATTAATATGAAACAAATTGTTTCATATTAACGACCAGAAGTGCTTAACGTCTGCTGAAGGGGACTTTCGAATGTGTTCTTGAAGCGACAATTCGTGTCAGTATGAGCTCTACGCTCAAGTGTTTGATGTCCGCTGATCTACTCGCATTTGCTACAGGATGTCTGCATTTTATTGAATTCCAAAGATGTGTGTGTGACAGGAGAGTATGCTTAAATCACTGCCTCGGTATAATTTGAACATGTCGCTGTAAAAAGACTGTGTCGCAGACTTACTTAGACATGCAGACGGATACATATTCATTTCGATGTGTATAGACTAAGAAGGTCTAGTATAAATTGACAGCATCACACTTATTCATCATTGATTGCCATGAGAAAAATGGAGCCTTATGTTGTGGATTTAAATACAGTCTCTGTAAAACAAGAGTGGCTCGTTTATTTGTAGTTCTCTGTTAGTCTCTGGACTTTACTTGGCTGAATTACTATGAACATTTAAACATTAAACAAATTCACAACGCAACAAGAGAAACACAAATAAATAATCTTATTTAGTTCACTGTTATGCTACGTGACAAGGAGAACATTTGTAGAATATTAAGAGACAAACATTTCTTCTCCCTCATACGTATGTACTTCACCACTTCTTGTGACAATTTTTATTACAATTTTATTAATTCAACTATTAATTGCACTTTAATTCAATTTATGCAATTTACATTACTTGTCTAAATAAATGATACTTAGTATTCATCAATACAATTTTTTGACTATGATACTGATAACTATGCATATCAATTAAGACTTTGACATGACTTTGACAATACGCGGTATCTGTTGGTGCATTTTTCCACTTCCTTCTTGGGAAACATTTCATTTTAGTTTTATCGGGGGTGTGGGGGGGGAGTGTTATTATTTGTTGCATCTTCTTTTGTGCACCACTATGTGTTCACTTGAGTGAATCGTTGTTGTGCCCAAACGGAGTTTTTATTGAACGGACCGCCACCGCATTAAACCCTGACGTCATGTAATTTATACAAGCAGACGCGGCTAAAGACTTTACTTGGCTGAATTACTGTGAACGTTTAAACTTCAAACAAATTCACAACGCAACAAACTTCACATATTTTGGGACATGCCTGAGGGAACAGCTGCCATTTTCTTTCAGACCACATGGGAACTACACGGGGTGGCGCCTTACATGCACATAAAATATACTCCTACACGGTGTGGCGCCTTACATGCACATAAAATATACTTCTACACGGGGTGGCGCCTTACATGCACATAAAATATACTTCTACACGGGGTGGCGCCTTACATGCACATAAAATATACTCCTACAAGTGGTGGCGCCTTACATGCACATAAAATATACTTCTACACGGGGTGGCGCCTTACATGCACATAAAATATACTTCTACACGGGGTGGCGCCTTACATGCACATAAAATATACTCCTACACGTGGCAGCGCTTTACATGCACAGGAAATAGACTCTATTCCCGTATGAACTCAATAACCAACGTTTCCCATTCCCTATTAGTTTTATTAAGATCCATGTCCTACCTCGCCATCAGTCTTCTTGTCTGGCATAAACTTGCACGTGCTGCATTAAATGTAAACCTACATTTGTTTCCTAAACAATTATTTTTTTTAAAATAGCGTGCTGTTAACTCAATAAACAGCAACCCACCTCCACAACAAGGATCTATCTTGTCTCTGACAATCCTAAACGTCTCTTGTTGAGAGGTCATATGTAACTGCCACCTTAACGAAACATATTTAAATTAGCCGACATCCAAATTGGAGTTGTATGTCACCATGATAGTTTATACTTAACCGGAAAACAAAAATTTTATTCTCGTTAGAGTAAACAGAAGAGTTAAATAGCCGTAAACAAAACAATTAAGGCGGTCACACAGCAGATACTGCCCTAGGGAAGAGAAACGTTCGAGACTCCGCTATACTAGGTTCAGCTTTATGAAGCTCAGTGATCAGTTTCCTTCCTTGCTGCCTTTGTCTTCCCTAACTCAAGAGCAAAGTGAGGTACCCATTTACAGCTGGGTAGACTAGATCGTGAGATAAGTAGTATATTGGTTTTAAAATAGACAACATTTTTCTAAGCTTTCGCTATTCCGTTTCGTTTCATGTGGAGCATAGAGTTGTAACTGTTGCTCTCGACAAATTAGCATTTCTTTCTTAGCCGTTATACAAATACTATCAAGTAACTAATCAAGAAATGGCGGCACAAAATTGTGGTGTGCAATTTCTGTCTCATGTCCGTATGACCATTTCTCATGTATTCAAAATCTTCCTTTCACGTTCATTCCAACGAGCAAGTAAGCCCGTCAACACAGACGTTTTGAAACTATAATTAACAAAAGTACACTTATAAAAACTGAAGCATGACGAATAGATCGAAATAAATAAAGTATCTGTCTGGAACTGAACGCAGAACTTTTGCTTGCAAAGCAAAGAATATAACCACTAAACTATGGTCGGGCCTTGGTAAATGGTGTTTTATTAATCTTAACTAGCTTAATGATTGCCTCCCTCAGTTATCGTAGTTATGGTTAGGTAGGAACATACCAAGAACTTTATAAGGGAAGATAATAGATTATCTCCATATAAGGGAAGATAATAGATTATCTCCAGTTGCAATACTTTAAAAAAACAATCTAGATAAATAAAACAATAAATAAATAAGGAAGTGTGTAAAACACAGAGGAAGAAGTTTTGTTTTGGGGTTAGTTTTTCCTTATAATACGTGTATGCTAAATGTTGGGACACATAAAACCGCAACAGAAACACAATTCCTTGCTTCCCCAGATAATTATGGAAATCGATTTCTCTACAAAATTTATCGAGTCAACCATGACCAACAGTTACAAGTTTCCATCACTAGATTAAGTTACCACGCTAGACTTACATAATTGTACAATAATGTGAATACAATATTTGAGTTGCGAATACAAAAGTGCATGATTACTGAGAATTATTTAAATCTTCCTTGTTGTTAATCAGTTTAGAAATAAAGTCTTTCTTGTTACAAATAATTTTGTTTTTCTAGACAACTAACCTTCATTCACGGAGTATTCACTGTTTTGTTACTTGAAACACTGCAAGATTTTACACTTGGCCGACTCCTTCGAATGGAAATCCTCGTGGAAAATCCAGAAGTCCACGAGAAATTTTATATTTCGTCACAAGAAACGTCACAAACGATAAGAGCTTCTAATTTTCTCACTGGCTGGAAGAAATAGACGCGACGCGCCAAAATCGTCGCGGGCAATTGGTAGTCTCCTGTTACTGTACCCCAGACAGCCATTTTCCTCACCGACTCCATTCTTTTTAATCACAAGCGCGTGAGACTATGCAAGGAAGTCCCAAGCACGCTTGCACCTACAGATATCACAGATAAATGTTCATGAACACGGATGACAAGCCAAATGGGAATGTCCCAGCCGCGTTGGCGTTGCTAGCAGACCTTTTCAGGGCTTCATCATGCTAGCAGGCAGATACTATCATTGGCGTACTAAAAAGGGTCGGTCCGCCCCGGGGAACTGCCAAGCAGGGGTGCCATCGAACACTATTATGATAGTATTTACTGGCAAGTGTGTTTCTTAATTGGGGAGGGGGTGGTGCGCGCGAAAGATATGATCCGCCCTGGGGCTAAATACTTTATGGCTACATCTGGATACTATAATCCTTTACAGGACTTGTTATCTATCAACGCTGCACGAGCTTGCAGGGACTAGCCCTTTTCAGGGCTTCTTCGTGCTAGCTGATAGAAGCTAATAGCCTTTTTGAAATGTTAGTTTATATTAATATACTTAAGTTGACAGAGTTCCCTTATTTCTGAATGGCAATAGCGATCTGAAATTTCTGACGGACTTCAGTTTAGGTTGAAAGAACGTGCCTCGCCACAAGAAAGCAGGACCACAAGGAAACCAACAAATGTTAAGAAAAATGAAATTAACGGTCGGAGGTGAGGGGAGAAGGGAAAGACAAACCGATGATTTTTTTTTTTTTTTTTTAATTTGAATATCGCCCTTAAGATACCCTGGTCAACCAGTAGGTTATAATTAGGGTAGATTTTGCTATTCCTTTTTTACAGGCTTTTCTTTAACTTGCAACGTATGTCACTCTCTTGTCACGTTCAAATCTTGAAATCGATTTTTCAATCACTTCCAGATGAGCAATAGCTCTGACACTTGGCATAGTTGTGTAATCCCCATAAAAATACAATAATCAGTCGTAAAAATAATAAAATTAAAATTAATATTGTTTGTTTGTATTGTATCATCAGTGAAATGGGCGATAACTACAAATAATCTAGGTGTATTCTTTCCAACAAGATTGTCTCTCTTGGGAGAAATATTGAAACTTCTTCCCCCCCCCCCCCCCCTCTCCACACACACTATCGGACGCGCGTGCACAGACATACACACAACTGACAACTACATTAAAAAAAATGTAATTTACAAATCTTATCAAAATTTTAAAAAATAAATAAAAATATTAACTTTCCGCGTAATATACTGAATAATGAAATCCGCCTCCTGTGCTCTGGACTCGTTTATCGGAAACTGATAATGTCCTTAGCGGATCGATTACATTTGACTTAAATTAAAAAAAAAAAAAAACACTAAAAAGAAGAAAATTAAAAATATAAAAAAATATTTTAAACACAGGCTTTTAATGCACTAAACAGCCACAAATAATTGTTCATAGAGTTTATAGCTTGCAGTCAAAAAATGTAAGATCAAATTGACAAATAGCCTGGGGCGCTGATTCTTCATGAAATTAACTTCTGTTTTATACTTCATTACACACTTATGGATAAAATATATGAAAAGCGCTTAAGCGCCCCACGCTTTTTGTCAATTTGATGTTACATTTTTTGACTGCAAGCTATAAACTCCTTGAAAAATTATTTGTGGCTGTTTAGTGCATTAAAAGCCTGCGTTTAAAATATTTATTTATTTATTTTTTATTTACACGCTTAGTCGCTGTTAGCCTTGAAAAGGGCTGGTCCTGAGAAGACCTTTAGCAGCTGCTGTCTGACGTCGTTAGATCGTTTTCTTTATTGTGGCCTTAGCCATTCCATGTATGTACTTGCTTTGCTCTGCTTGTGTTTATTTGTGCTGCTTCCTTGTTGTGTCGCCTTTCGTATCTCCATCTGTTGAAGGGTTTTGTAGATGATTGTTGTAAGAAGGTCCTCTAGTATTTCCTTCAGTGAATTTTTGTTTTGCTGCTGTGTGGCAGGGAATGGTGTGAAGGACTAGAAGCAATTACCTGTTTGTACTATAGGTGAACCGACACACACTTACGGTCATTAGCATAGTAAGCTTGCAGGCTATGGTCAGTTTAACGTCCTGACCTGGGAAGCAATTACTGCAAACTTTTTGCAGGTGGGAAAACTGTAGGAAGAGGTGACAGATTTATTTGAAAACACGTGATTATCCTGGATTGAGTTAGTCTCATAACAAAAGAGTACAAACTGCCAAAGAAAAGCAAAGTAGCATAGGACGAGGAACGTTTAATAAGTAACTAACTTATCCTAAGTATAGTCTTTTCGAGGTTCTAACCTTAAGGTTGAAAAATGATTTGTTTACGACTTTAAGAACGATAGAAAGTATGGTCTTAACAGGAAAAGACATATTTAGTTTCCTAAAAGTAACAACAGGAAAGGAAATTAACCTGAACACTGAGTCAGGAGTAGAATCCAATTAGTGAATCATTTTTGGTTGGTATTTTTGGAAGACAAAAGTAAGGATGACTGATCCTGACGAGAAAAGTTGAGGGACATTTTTAGGAACTAAAAAGAATATCTTGATAGGAGAGTTTTTAAGGCTTTCAGGTCGAAGATGTAGCCGCGAGAAGGTCTCACACACTGCGTTAGCAGTCGTGTGATTTTTGTAGAATAGAAATTAAACTTTTAGTGACATGTTTAAGGGAGAAGGTTTTCGTAGATAGATTTTCAGATATAAGAGAAACATTAGCAATAGTTTATTTCTATATATAAAGAACTTTACGACAGTGGTTCTCAAGATGTGGATTATGAAGAAATGAGATAGTGTCACTCTGCGGATGCAGATCTATTATTATTTAAAGAGATGATGCAAGTGATACATTTTCACTCTGCGGATGCAGATAGTACTTATTTTATGATGTGGATGGCAGAATTATGATTGCTGATGCATAGTACTTAATGAGTGATAAGGATTGCAGATGAGTTATATGACGAGAAGATGTAGGGAACCACTGTGGTATTTAAATTCACTTAGAAAGGAGCAGTAACATTTATAACAGATTGTTTTGAAGGATTCTCAAGATGTTCACCTTGTTATAGGGAGTTATACATTCATGTCTTAAATCACTCACTGTGCGCAAGAAGTAAAGGTACGTGTCAGATAAAGTACAATAAACTGAGATCTAAATTTATATCTCCTGCGATAGACAGGTCTAACATACCAACCAGATAACCCAGACGAATGTTTGATGGTGACTATTTGAGAACCTTTAAAGAGAAGTTAACGTTGATATCAATTATTTGAGAACCTTTGATGAGAACTTTGTTGTACAGCTGTATATTACATATTATGAACAGAAGGAGGAGAGTTTCATATATTCATTAACATGTTGTGACGAAATCAGTTGTACACCTTTCATAACTGTCGATCTCTCCGGCAGTATCAATTCATTTCTTCATTTTTTACACCGATCGTCCTATTATTTGGCACATTTTATGCACTTACATTTTTGCTCTGCCCACTCCCTAGACTTGTTTACGTCTCGCCAGGTGAATACTAATAATACTAAGCTAATTAGACAGGTCCCCGGGTAATACCTTTATCACTTAAGTCGTCTAGCCACCTTTGATGCAGACAGTAAACGTGAAGAGGAATAGCGACTTTGACGTTATTTATTTTTGGGGCCAACGACAAACAGGCAAGTGACCACCTGGGTTTGCGGTCTGTCTGTCTGAGAAAGCCGTCTGGAGGTGTACGCAAACACAGGTGATGTATGTAATCGCTTCCGCTGGACCATCTCTGTATCAAGATTACAGATAACCTGTCAGAGGAGACAATATGGGCGGAAGGTATTAGCCAGGAAATAAGTCTACCAATGTGTTTGTGAGTTTGTACAAATACAATCGGAAGTACTACTGCCATTTTTGAAAGAGGTCACAAGTTAAATTTTAAAATTGATATTTTAAAACACACGGGGGATATTATGACTTAACACCCCGACACACATAGTTCTAAATAGCTTACCATTGGTTTAATTTGAGAGCCGGAATAGACTTTGACTTTCATTGGCAAGTTGGTCTAAAAGTACAATCAGGAATTTGAACTTAGAAACATAAATATAATCTAGCGAAATTTGAGACTTAGACACACTGCACTGCTAAACATCAAAGTAGCAACTCCTGAGAGAGAGAGCCAGAAGAGAATAGGACTTAGATTCCATGCGAAAGGACCAGGACAGAGTATTTGGGCAACTTTGAAACTTAAAAGAGAACCCGCATTTTAAATACAAAGACTGGATAATTAAGGAATCAAAATTAAGTCATAAGAGGAATGATAAAATTTCCCACACCAGTGTTCGAAGCATCTAATCGAAGTGCTGTGTCTATATATCTGTCCAAGGAGATTGTATATCCCAGTAGGGGTAAGTTGTGAACCTATATTTTACAAATCTGAATTTGACATGTTTTTCTTGCTGAATGGTTATGTATGAAGCTGGTAACCTCAACATATGAAAATAGTATATTCATAAACTACTACAGCAAGCGCTGGTGATTGCTTCTTGCTAGTAGTACCGAAAACTGACAGCAGAGGTGACCTCAGACTCCGAATGGAGCAGTGAGACGTGACGATTACATCACATGTGCCTAAAGTGTAAAGTATCATTTTGTGAGATTTATGTACCTTGTTAATTGTAATTCAGGCAAGCCATTGCCCTCGCGCTGTGCAGACACATTTTCATCATTAAAGTATCCAGAAGAAGAACGGTGATTTCTAATCATATTCCCTGAGTTATACTGTGTATACTCAGGGAGAATAATTATTCAGAGAGGCTAACATTGGTGGGTGGACAGCGAGACAATGCGCCTGTTAATCTTCCAACCCAGTGTACTTAGCAGAGGCATTTGTTCTTTTTATTTTGTCTAAAGATCGTGGTATGAAGCTGCAAAACTAAAAATTCTACGCCACTAGTTGTGAGTCAAGAGCAGGGATTCAACACCCTACATTGGACGAGTTGTGAAGAAGTGCCCTCATCACAAAAGAATTGACGAAACCACGGCTGCAGGACTCACTTAGATCAGCTAAGTTCCTATTAAAGGAAACAGCAAAAGGAAAAAAAATTATAAATCCTCACCCCTGACTCAGTGAAGACACTTTTTTAAAGATATATACATCTAAAATTCACCATCATTCCATCGTTATTTTAACCGGTTAAAAACTAATTGATTATTACATTCGTTACGTGTTATGTTAAAACAAATCAAGCATAGTTGATTCAGTTATTATAGGTATGAAAGCGAGTGTATGAGCAAGACTCTTTAATATATATACATCTAGACATATTTTTACATCTATAGAGCAAATACTCGTACTTATAAAAAGAATTTCCCTGGATTAAACCAGCTGGGGGCTTGAACGGGCTAAAACCATTGCTTAATTCTTCACGAAAGGCGACGGATCAGATGTAAGTTAATAGTGCTCTATTCTATGCAGCATTGTTTTTGACTTCTGAAAACATCTTCTGAACACTCCCTTGAGATATAAGCATCATTATCCTTCTATCTACAACTCTGCCAAGAGTAATCTTGTGCGAAGGTAGACACCTTTGAAGACCAATATTAGATACTCTTGAGGTTGGCCACTGGTGGACCACTACTGCAAAGCTAAGGGGAAGCAATCAGCGACACACGTCAACGTTTGATATTCTTCTTCTTCGTTCGTCCTGAAAAGGACGGTGGTTGCGTTGTGTCTGTTTGCGCCTAAGCTTTGATATCTGCACCTTTCGGTCGACACATCCGACTTCTGCACGGCATTTTTTAAGGACCGGGTTTGCCTTCCCATTTCGATCCATGCTCGCTCAGCCAGCCTGCACTGCTGCAGACTGTTTCCAGGACCACCACGTGGTGGTATTGATGTTTGTCTTTTTTTTCTAAATAAATAAATAAACTTGATGGGTGTCATCAATTGTCTGCAAGTGCGGCTGACTGTGAACGGTACGTTTCATATATGTGTAAGATAGTACTACCACTACTTCATCACGGGCCTCAACAACATCATATTTGTAGTGGCATTGCTTTCTGGTCTACAAAACCTGGGTTAAACAAGTATGTATATATATATACAAAACTACCCCGACTGTCACAGCTGGTTGTATCTCTCTGTTGTTCTGTTTGCTATGTCCGTGATGACCTGTTTTTCTACTTCGGTACTTTTAAGGATCTCTTCATTTTCGGTTTTTAATTCCGCCAACTTTGCAATGTCTTCTTGTATTTGTTGCTGTATTATTTTCATGTCGTGTTTTCCATTTTCCAAGGTACCTGGATTTTCATCGCATCTGACAGTTGAGGCTCTGTTGTTGTCTGGCTGATGATTTTCGCTCTCTTTTGGCGGTTTTTGCTTGAGTTCCATCACCTCAGACGTAAGTTGTCTGACTTGTTCTGACAGGCTGTCTTCGCGTTTAGCAGATTGTGTACTTGCCGCCACTCTGGCATTTATTATACATGGGACCCTCTTAAACGAAAAAAGTGAAGGTAAACAGGTTACCAGACTAAGTGTTCTTCATAGTCATACACAGCCGATCCTATCTTTTGGATATAAATTGTTTTTAATCAGTAAACACAAGTAAATTAATAAGATCCCTGAAGGCGACTGAGATGTTGTTATACATACAGAAGAATGTCAAATGCTAATAATAGCCCCTTCAGTCATAAATGACTATGGGAATGCCACATGAGGTGACAACCCTCAGAAGCTTATTTTCGACGTTTTCTCCTCTCTTCTGCTTGTTGTGTAAGCTTCTTTTCTCCCAATCTAAGGTGGCGCCGCAAGTAGCATCTGTCACCGTAGGGTTTGCCCAAGCATTGTTTATGCTTCTGGCAAGGTTATATGAACGCTTAAAGTATGTCACCGTAGGGTTTGCTCAAGCATTGTTTATGCTTCTGGCAAGATTATATGAACGCTTAAAGTATGCCCAGGCATTATAAATACATTGCCAAAGTTGGGTGAACGTTTAAAACAGTTCACGAGGAAGAAAATAGAGTGAGGATTAAAAATAACAGACAACGGTTCACTAACTTCGCTTGCGTTAATAAAACGTGAGTATTTTTCTGGTGAGTAGTAAATAAAGCTCGACCAATAGTTTGAGCTGGAAAAGAGATTAGGGAACGAATCAGAGGTAAAAATGACTAGAGGTAAGTAAGGTGTGCGGGTTTCTGAAGGGCAGTCGGGTTTCAAAAGTTGAAGAAGCAAGAAGTGCTTTTGGCGGTTGCCACCAGTTTTAACAGATTCTGTGGTTATACAGATAAGTTCAGAAGTTATGCAGAACATGCATAAGCTGTAGAGATAACTCAGAAGATTAAAGGATTCTGTGGTTAGACAGATATAGCATAAGTTTTAGAAGGTTCAGAGGATGTGATAGCTCTAGTCAGTGACTGTACAAGATAACTAAGAAGTTTCGTATAGACAGAGTAGAAGATGATTAAGAAAGCTCTTATAGTCACAGTAGAGAGTGTATTTCGGGAGAGATTCAGGGAATTGCCTGTAAGTATGGTTTTGAACTTATCATTCATATTGATGAAAAAAATTGCAGGAGAAGTAAATCAGAAATCCCAAGTCGACATGTAAAAATAATCTTGAGAACTTTGTTGACTAAGCAACCTAGAGAAGAGAAGTATTTGAATGATACATTGATGGTCAAGCTTGGTACTGTTATATACGAATAGATGGTAAGAATGAATTCCAAGAGGAAAATCATATTTTTATCAGAGTGAGTTCACAGAGAGTGAACCAATGAGTCGTCTACAGAAATAGTTACGACAAGTAAGCGACTGAGAGAGTCGACTTCTTTAAGAACTACCTGCATGCTCTCACATGTAAGTATGGAGTATAGAAGACTCGGTACATGTATAGGAATTATAGTATGCTTTTTAGGACCGGAAATAAAGGCAGGTCTGACCAAGTTTGGTCAGGAGGAATAAAAGCACAAGACAATGAGTTGGAAGTGCTGATCAGGAGTATTGAGGCATATTAAGCAAACTGAGGTAGAGTTTGAAGAGGCTAAACAAGAAAATGGAGATGATAGACGAACAAAGGGAGATTAAGTATACATACACGAGATATAGAGTTTATGTATGAAGCAACTATGATACAAATGTATGTGAGCTCTATGAAGAATTACCTGCGTTGTTGAAGCATATTACATGTCAATAAATGTTTTTGCAAGAGATAAAACATACGTTTGAGTCTATCCTTGAGGGTTGTTGTATGTAGGCCAGGTCAATAATCATTATAAATTCCACTATACGATCAGTCACTATAATAACAACGGAGAAGGAAGAGAACGAGTCGAGGGTTGAACAAAGGAGGAAAAAGTAGTTCATCCAGGAATCTCCAACTCTGGCGGAGATGGCCAGTACTTATACACCATAGCATTAACTTGGAAGATAAACAAAAGAGACTTGTGTGTGTAAAAACTTGAAATACTTCACTAGGCCTGCCATCTGCCACCTAGTGAAAAGTCCACACTAGGCCTGTTACAGATACCTCTAATTGGTACCGTAACCAGTCCACACATATGTTACATATTGCCACTTGGTGTAATCGGCAGCTTCATCCTCCCAGGTTGCTGGATTTATGTCCAGTGCTCTCATGTCTCTCTTGCACACACCTTTGACTCTCAGCTGCGGTCGCCCAACTGTTCTTTTGCCATCTGATAGTTGTCCGTAGAAGATATCTTTCGGGATGCGACCAAATACTAAAGCCAAAACTAACTGTTATGTGACTTTTTGTTTGTTATAAGATCCCTTGTCTCGTTCTTGTCATAAGTTCTACATTTGTGATCTTATCATACCATTTCAATCCTTCTAGTCTACCCACGCGACAATTTGTAAAAGTCTGTAGATTTTTGGTTGTTCTTTTTCTTGTTCCTCATGTTTCAGAGCCGTACAACAGAACCAACTTGACATTGAAAATTTCGATTTTGATGTTGGATTTTATTTCTCTTGGCTCCATATATTTCCTAATACAGTGAAAGCTCTTCTTGCACCTTGCATTCTCATGTACAAGGGGATTGACATAAGTCTTGGGCCTGACCATGAAGGACATGTCACAGAGAGCTGAAATTTTGTATAGTGTTTATTCCTTTTCAATATAGCCACCGTCTGAATTGACACACTTCTGCCATCTCTGCTTGACCTTGAAAAAACCTTGGGAGTAGAACACCCTATTTTTCAAACTAAACCAGTCATCACATGCCAGTATAACCTCTTCATCGCTGTCAAAATGATTTCCTTTTAGCTGTTTTTTTTTTAAGATTTGGGAATAGAAAAAAGTCTGATGGAGCCAAATCTGGAGAATATGGTGGGTGTGGAAGAATTTCAATATTCAAATCGTTGGCTGCTAGCTGCACAAGCCGTGCTTTGTGAGAGGGCGCGTTGTCTTGAAGCAAAGGAAGATTTTGAGTGCGCGTTATCCCTCGTTTCCTGGTCACAACCTTTCTTAGTTTTGTGAGAAGATCTGAATAGTACTGTCCATTAACTGTGTTGCCACGAGGCAGATAATCTTTCAAAAGGACACCTTTGCCATCCCAAAAAACAGTCAGCATCTCTTTTCCTGCAGATTTCTGCGCCTTCGGCTTGACAGGTGTTGGGGAGCCCGGGGTTTTCCATTGCATGCTGGCAATTTTGGATTCGGGGTCATAATGGTGTACCCAAGGCTCATCTACTGTCACCATGGTCTTCAAAAAATGTAGGTGTTTTTCTCTGAAACATCAGAAATTTTATCACAGCTCTTGCCTCCTTCTTTTCCATTGTTTTGTCAAATCTTTGGAGCAGCAGATCCGGTCAATAGGGTACATTGCGCCGTGCACCGTAGCGGGAAACCTCATTGAAGAAACAAACGCGTTCTTTACACATTCAGTGCAATCAATCCCCTTGTATATCACGGTCTGCCCCTCTAACTTTGTCATTATATTGCATCATGCTCGCTGACAAACACTAGTAGTTCTTCTCAAGGCTTGATGTTTATCAACACTATAACATGAGTTCTTCCTCTTCTTCTTCTTCGTTCGTCCTGAAAAGGACGTTGGTTGCGTTGTGTCCGTTTACAGCGAAGCTGCGATATTTGCGCCTTTCGGCCCGACATATCCGACTTCAGCACGGTATTTTTTGGGACCGGCTTTGCCTTCCCTCTTCGATCTCTACGCAGTGATGCAGCCTGTTTCCAGTACCATCACTTGGAAGTGGAGTAGAGTCTTGGACAGCTCTGGTTCGCTGACCCTGACGCAAGCAGTCAAGCTATGAGTCGCTGACTGCATTCATCACTTTTGCTGCGTCTTCGGTCCCTAACATGAGTTAACACACAGTTCTCTTTTTTTTTAAAGGTAATAATTGCGGTCCGATATGAAGAAAAAGAAGGGAATGTCGGTAAGACGGTGTGATAAACGGTAGGATTTAAACAAATGGTATTACCTCTCACTTTCCTGTGTCGTTGCCGTCAAGAGTCAAAGAAAGAATAGGACTATGCACCCTCAGGCATGTCGTATACGGCGAGTAAAAGGAGGTTGTGCATGGGACTGGTAATCTCATCATGTAAAACAAATTGCGACAGAAACCAGCGCAGTAGGAGCATGTAAATGCTTGGAGCAGGCTTCAGGCAAGGGGACCAGCTACAGAGGTGACTCTAAGCTCCGTAAGAGGCACAAAGGAAAGTGATGTTAATATGAATATGTCTTACTAGGAGAAAAGACGCACAATTATCTGCGTACTTACCGCAAGGATTCCGACCAATGAACGGGCTGCATTATTGTCATTTATTATTCATGTTTCTCACTTAGTTCTCGCACTCTTTCATATCTGATTTTGTTTATCTGTCCCTGACGAAGGCCTTGAGGCCGCGGCGTAGGAAATTTTCTTTGCCCTTAGTCCTAGTAAGACGTTTTTTTTTTTTCACATCCCTCCGTGGGATAAAACCAAAGACTACTGGCTGTGGTACAAAAGGCCGTGTCTCACCACAAGACGAACAAAACCTCAAAAGAAATAAAAATAAAGACGTCCTGATGGCGTTTTGGATCATTCAAGCCGAGGCAACATTCTTCGTTGAAGAATAACAGCGCCGTCTCTGACGATTAAAGACACGTCTGACATGAAAATCAAAACTATCTACACTGACGACGGGCAACTAAATACGTGTAAAAGACCCTTTTAAACAAGACAATCACATAAACGTAACTAGCAAATAAAATGTCACCTGAGACGGGAAGATACATTAACTGGTGCAGAGGATAAACTTCAGCAGAAATCTGAGTGGATCCGGTTAGTGCTAGGTTTGCCGGGAAAGGCACGTCAGCCAGTGTCGATGCCACTTTAAATGGTTGTCAAACAATAGTTCATGACACCAAAAACAGGTCACCGGAAATCGTGAGATCCTTACATCCCTTTACTCTAAATTTAATGTGGCATGCCTGTTGGTTGATTTCCCATAATTAATGTGTTCGTGTCAGTCTCATTAAAATGTTTGTGATAATTACTTATATATTGTACCTTTTCCTCCCATCACCTGTATTATTGTTTATTTTTTTTTTCATCTGTCTGTATCGCCCATTTCATCTCTGTTTTTCACCCAAATACGTGTTTGCAGTGGCTATTGTAAGTTTTTTTAACCTGTCTATATTTCTTGTCTTTTTATCGCCTGTTTGTAACAGTGCCTAACGAAGGGTGACACACGAAACGTCACATTTTCCTGTGTACCGTTAATTTGTAAAACCGATTCCATACCATTGTCTTTTTTAATTTATATATTAATTCCATTAAAATATTGAGAGTTTCATGATCTGATCAACTGGTGGTTGGTTATAACTTGACCCAGCTGTTAACTGAGCTCGTAAAGTCTTCACAACACCCCTACTGCACAAAGTAATGACTGCACGAAAGACAGTCCAACATATTTAATTACATTACCGTTCACATTACTGGTGTTACATAATATGAAATAATGGGAAACGCCTTGACTGTCATTCATACACACATTCCCTTTGACATTTCTATCCAATCTGTCGTAAGTTATTCACGTCCTAATGCTCACTATTAGAGCCATAATCGCCAGATATCTTCACAAGGCCATCATTGTCATTATTCTCAAATATATCTAAGCATGACAGAGATATCCTGGCATACAAATAGAAATCTCCGCCTACACTATCACCAAAGATTAACCTACCTCCGTACTGAAATAGCAATTTCTTCACATTGACATATAACAGTTAGATGTTCGCACAAGGGGAATCTTTTTCTCTTAAATCACGGACTGCTTTCCATTCTCCAATTCTTCTTTGTTCGCTCAAAAAAATAAAAAAACCACATATATCTATCTTATAAAGCTAGCAGTCCGTCTCAGGATTCTCTGTTCACCATACAGTTTCTCCCTGAACTGGGTTTTACCAGGCTGTCGTGGGTTGTCTCGTTTGACCTGCCGTAGTGGTCCACGAGTGGCCCGACAATTGGAGTAAAAGAATGCGTTTTTCAAATGTAGCGACCTTCGCTAAAGATTACTCTTGACAGTGATGTAAATAGGAGGATTCTGCTCCTGTTTCAGGGAGTCTCACAGGGATTTTAGGATGGCAAGTACAACAACTGCGTCTACTTGGTTTGTTGTAAATTTTGTATTCTCTGCCCGCTTCTGTAAGAAAAGTAATTGTGTCACGATGTAACACTTGACTCGTTTTTATTGAGCCCCGCCACCCAGACAACAAAGGTAGGGTCAAGCTGTATAAGTTCCCAGAGAAGATGGTAATGTAGTACTCTGAGTCCTTATGAGCTTACCTCTCCAGATCCTCCTCTGTTAATATGGTAATTATTATTAATATTTTTAACTCTGCTAGGGGTAATTATTTAATTAAATTCACCAACAAGGAATAAAACTTAACTTAAAGAATTTAAGTAAGTCTGCTGGTAAATATTTACAATTTATTTGTACATTTACTCTTTTCTGTTTGAAAAGTTTTAAAAGAACTCATGTTACAAAAGTAAATAAATAATAAAAATGTTCAACAAAGTCTTTCACTGTATTAAGATGTCTATCAATATGGAGACAGTCTTGCTTGGTTGATCTGTCCCTGAATAATTACTAGTGTTATTCTCACAGTCTAATTGAAGAACTATACTGCTAGGCTCATCACAAACTGGTTTGATTTTAGTTTTGGTGATCAGGAATCTGCTACACAGTTGCCTTTATGGACAACTTATCTGAGTCACTGAAGATGTCTCCCTCTGATACTGGAGAGAATTTTCGGATGAAATTCTTCCAACTGGTTTACTCGCGATGTCTGTGTCGTAGATTTTAGATAGGAGTATTAAGACTTGGGTTGGTCCCTTCAGAATAGGTTGGAATGAGTGATAGTCACAGTGAGAGCTGGTGAAAAGAAAAAAAACCACAATAGAATTTCCCACACGTGAGATGATAGAATGTGATAAAGAAGCTGTCTTTGAGAATCGAGATAATCTTCTCTCTCTCACCTATCTTCTACGACCGCTTTTAAAGGCGTCAGACAGTCTACACACAGATAAATATTATATATATATATATATATATATATATATATATATATATATATATATATATATATTAATATCTCTATCTACTCACGGGCACGCATATACACGTGATGACAGTTAAACACACAGACGTGGGAATCTATCACAATGAATTTATATGTATTTGAACGAGCTGACCAACGCACTGATTTAGTTCAAGAGAGAGATTTTTATTATTAATTATCAAAAAAAATCTTCTCACAACACCAAAAATACATCAAGGAAAAACATATATACAAAATAGTCATAAAATTTTAAGAAAAATGCCTACAAGGATATGATAGCCCCGATATTGATCTTAGCTCTAGGGTTTAGCCCACAGCCCCTTAAGAGAACAGATGATGGCCCAAAGAGTTATAGATACGTAGGGTTTAGGCTAAGAGTTTTTCTTCTTTTCTCGTAAATGTATGCACAGAGTTGAATAATCTGATTTAGCCTAAGAAGTAAAGAAACTCTAGCAAATAGTAACAAATTCTGCAGGTTAAACAAAAAGAATTAATACAGTAAATGGGTGACAATCTATAACTGTAAAATAACACTCTGATCTGCGTACACTCATTCATTCAGCCATGGCCATGCAGTTATACTCACAACTTTGCTCGCTGCCTCTGGGAACATACTCAATTCTAGGACCTTCACACAGACCCGAAAATGCAGTCCTTGACCAAGAAATCCCCAGTTCCAAAAGACGTACTAAACTCTCAGGGAACGATTCCTTGGGTGTTCTAATTTTTCGAATGTCTGATTAAGTCACATAAAAAGTGTATTTGTTTCTTCCCAATTGTCCGTACTAAGTAACGCTGGTTAAAGTTTGGGTACCCCACCGTTTACACTATCATATAAGAAAAGAAACTACATAGCAAAATATTGACAATATGTACCCACTATAACTTACATTATTAAACCGCAAGTGTACTGCTTGACTTATCATTTCACTTATACGGGAAATTTAAATGATAAGTCAAGCAGTACACTTGCGGTTTAATAATGTAAGTTATAGTGGGTACATATTGTAAAATTATTTGATATGTGTTCTTTCTTTTATATAGTGAACGGTGGTACACAACCTTTACCAGGTTCTAGTCGTGAACTTTATTTGGGGAAGGGGTGAAACCAAATCACTTTCATTACCTGAAACTGTAACAGTTAAATGGAAGTAAGAGGGCCTTCGCGCCAGAATTATTCTTCCAGAAGTAACTCTCAGTTCAATTCAGCCAGTTGTGGCAAGCAATGAATCAGAAACATTTCGGACAGAGTTTTGACTAGTATGGTGGCGACCCAACAATATAGTAACTTCCTGAAAGTAGACACCGATCCGACATTCCTTAAATTCTAGAAACCAAAGCTAATGACATTGTGCTCTGCTAACTTTCGTGCCTGGACAATATTTTATGTGACTTAATCAGACATTCGAAAAATTAGAACACCCAAGGAATCGTTCCCTGAGAGTTTAGTACGTCTTTGGAACTGGGGATTTCTTGGTCAAGGACTGCATTTTCGGGTCTGTGTGAAGGTCCTAGAATTGAGTATGTTCCCAGAGGCAGCGAGCAAAGTTGTGGGTATAACTGCATGGCCATGGCTGAATGAATGAGTGTACGCAGATCAGAGTGTTATTTTACAGTTTTAGATTGTCACCCATTTACTGTCTTAATTCTTTTTGTTTAACCTGCAAAATTTGTTACTATTTGCTAGAGTTTCTTTACTTCTTAGGCTAAATCAGATTATTCAACTCTGTGCATACATTTACGAGAAAAGAAGAAAAACTCTAGCCTCAACCCTACGTATCTATAACTCTTTGGGCCATCATCTTGGTCTCTTTAAGGGGCTGTGGGCTAAACCTAGAGCTAAGATCATAAACGGGGCTATCATCCTTGTAGCATTTTTCTTAAATTTATGACTATTTGTATATGTTTTTCCTTGATGTATTTTTTGGTGTTGTGAGAAGATTTTTTTTGTTGATAATGATAAAAATCTCTCTCTTGAACTAAATCAGTGCGTTGGTCAGCTCGTTCAAATACATATAAATTCATTGTGATAGATTCCCACGTCTGTGTTGTTTAACTGTCATCACGGTATATGCGTGCCGTGAAGTAGATAGAGATATTAATATATATTATATATATCTATATATTATATATATAATATATATATATAATATATAGATATATATCTGTGTGTAGACTGTCTGACGCCTTTAAAAGCGGTCGTAGAAGATACGGTGAGAGAGAGAAGATTATCTCGATTCTCAAAGACAGCTTCTTTATACACATATTCTATCATCTCAGCGTGTGGGAAAATTCTATTGTGTTTTTTTTTTTCTTTCACCAGTCTCTCACTGTGACTATCACTCATTCCAACCTATTCTGAATGGGACCAACCCAAGTTCTTAATACTCCTATCTAAAATCTACGACACAGACATCGCGAGTAAACCAGCTGGTAAGAAAATTTCATCCGAAAATTTCTACCTCCAGTATCAAGAGGGAGACATCTTCAGTGACTCAGATAAAGTTTTGTCCATAAAGGCAACTGTTAAGTGAAAGATTTCCCCCCCCCTCCCCTGATCACCAAAACTAAAATCAAACCAGTTTGTGATGAGCCTAGCAGTATAGTTCTTCAATTAGACTGTGAGAATAACACTAGTAATTATTCAGGGACAGATCAACCAAGCAAGACTGTCTCCATATTGATAGACATCTTAATACAGTGAAAAAGACTTTGTTTTGAACATTTTTATTATATATTTACTTTTGTAACATGAGTTCTTTTAAAACTTTTTCAAACAGAAAAGAGTAAATGTACAAATTAAATTGTAAATATTTACCAGCCAGACTTACTTAAATTCTTTAAGTTAAGTTTATTCCCTTGTTGGTGAATTTAATTAAATAATTACCCTAGCAGAGTTAAAAATATTAATAAATAATTTACCATATTAAAACAGAGAGGATCTTGGAGAGGTAAGCTCATAAGGACTCAGAGTATCTACATACCATCTTCTCTGGGAACTATACAGCTTGACCCTACCTTTGTTGTCTGGGTGGCGGGGCTCAATAAAAACGAGTCAAAGTGTTACATCGTGACACAATTACTTTATCTTACAGAAGCGGGCAGAGAATACAAAATTTACAACAAACCAAGTAGACGCAGTTGTTGTACTTGCCATCCTAAAATCCCTGTGAGACTCCCTGAAACAGGAGCAGAATCCTCCTATTTACATCACTGTCAAGAGTAATCTTTAGCGAAGGTCGCTACATTTGAAAAACGCATTCTTTTACTCCAATTTGTCGGGCCACTCGTGGACCACTACGGCAGGTCAAACGAGACAACCCACGACAGCCTGGTAAAACCCAGTTCAGGGAGAAACTGTATGGTGAACAGAATCCTGAGACGGACTGCTAGCTTTATAAGGTAGATATATGTGGTTGTTTTATTTTTTTGAGCGAACAGAGAGGAATTGGAGAATGGAAAGCAGTCCGTGATTTAAGAGAAAAAGATTCCCCTTGTGCGAACATCTAACTGTTATATGTCAATGTGAAGAAATTGCTATTTCAGTACGGAGGTAGGTTAATCTTTGGTGATAGTGTAGGCGGAGATTTCTATTTGTATGCCAGGATATCTCTGTCATGCTTAGATATATTTGAGAATAATGACAATGATGGCCTTGTGAAGATATCTGGCGATTATGGCTCTAATAGTGAGCATTAGGACGTTAATAACTTACGGACAGGATTGGATAGAGAATGTCAAAAGGGATGTGTGTGTATGAATGACAGTCAAGGCGTTTTCCATTATTTCATATTATGTAACACCAGTCAGTAAGTGAACGGGTAATGTAATTAAATAATGTTGGACTGTCTTTCGTGCAGTCAATTACTTTGTGCAGTAGGGGTGTTTGTGAAGACTTTACGAGCTCAGTTAACAGCTGGGTCAAGTTATAACCAAGCCACCAGTTGATCAGATCATGAAAACTCTCAATATTATTAATGGAATAAATATAAAATTCAAAAAAGACAATGGTATGGAATCGGTTTAACAAATGTAACGTACACAGGAAAATGTGACGTTTCGTGTTTCACCCTTCGTTTAAAAAAAAGGCACTGTTACAAAACAGCGATAAAAAGACAAGAAATATAGACAGGTTAAAAAAACTTACAATAGCCACTGCAAACACGTATTTGGGTGAAAACAGAGATGAAATGGGCGATACAGACAGATGGAAAAAAAAAAATAAGACAATAATACAGGTTGGATTGGGAGGAAAAAGGTACAATATATAAGTAATTATCACAAACATTTTAATGAGACTGACACGAACACATTAATTATGGGGAAAATCAACCAACAGGCATGCCACATTAAATTTAGAGTAAAGGGATGTAAGGATCTCACGATTTTCCGTGACCTGTTTTGGGTGTCATGAAACTATTTGTTTGACAACCATATAAAGTGGGCATCGACACTGGCTGACGTGCTTTCCCGGCAAACCTTAGCACTAACCGATCCACTCAGATTTCTGCTTGAAGAGTTTATCCTTCTGCACCAGTTAATGTTATCATCCCGTTCTCCAGGTGACATTTTTTATTTGCTAGTTACGATTATGTGTATTGTCTTGTTTAAAAAGGGTCTTTTACCCCGTATTTTAGTTGCCCGTCGTCCGTGTAGAAAGGTTTTTGATTTTCATGGTCAGACCGTGTGTCTTTATTCGTCAGAGACGGCGCTGTTATGTCTTCAACGAAGAATGATTGCCATCGGCCTTGAATGATCCAAACCGCCATCAGGACGTCTTTATTTTTATTTTCTTTTGGAGGTTTTAGTTTCGTCCTTGTGGATGAGACACGGCCTTTTGTACCACAGGCCAGGAGGTCTTCTGGTTTATCCCACGAGAGGATGAGGAAAACAAAAAAACGTTCTTACTAGAAAGACTAAGGACAAAGAAAATTTCCTACCGCCCCGCGGCCTCCAAGGCCTTCGTCAGGGACAGATAAACAAAAATCAGATATGAAAGAGTGCGAGAACATAATTGTGAGAAACATGAAATAATAAATGACAATAATTGCAGGCCCGTTTCATTTGGTTCGGAATCCCTTTCGGTAAGTTCGCAGATAATTGTGCGTTCTTTTTTCTCCTAGTAAGACATATTCCCATATTAACATCACTTTCCCTTTGTGCCTCTTACGGAGCTTATAGAGTCACCTTCTGAAGTGGTCGCCCTTGCCTGAAGCCTGCTCCAAGCATTTACATGCTCCTACTGCGCTGGTTTCTGTCGCAATTTGTTTTACATGATGAGATTACCAGTCCCATGCACCAACCTTCCCTTTTACTCGCCGTAATACGACATTGCCTGAGGGGTGCATAGTCCCCCTATTCTTACTTTGACTCTTGACGGCACCGACACAGGAAAAAGTGAGAGGTAAATACCATATTGTTTAAATCCTAACCGTTTTATCACACCGTCATACCGACCATTCCACTTCTTTTTTCTTCCATATCGGACCGCAATTATTAACTTATAAAAAAAAGAGTAACTGTGTGTTAACTCATGTTAGGGGACCGAAGACGCAGCAAAAAGTGATTAATGCAGTCCCCAGCGACTCATAGATTTGACTGCTTGCGTCCAGGGTCAGCGAACCAGAGAGCTGTCCAAGGACTCTACTCCACTTTCCAAGTGATGGGTACTGGAAACAGGCTGCATCACTGCGTAGAGATTGCAGAGGGAAGGCAAGCCTGGGTCCCAAAAAATACCGTGCTGAAGTCCGATATGTCGGGGCCGAAAGGCGGCAAATATCGTAGTCTTCGCTACGTAAACGGAAGACAACGCAACCAAAGTCCTTTTCAGGACGAACGAAGAAGAAGAAGAGGAAGAACTCAATGTTATTGATAGTGTTGATAAACATAAACCTGTGAGTAAGGTCTTCTAGTGGTTTGTCAGCGCGAGCATGATGCACTATTAATGACAAAGTTAGAGGGCAGACCGTGATATTACAAGGGGAATTGACAAAAGTCTTGGGCACTGACCTATGAAGGAGTCACAGGCGGAAGATGAAACTTGGCACATTTAAAGTTCAATCATATTTGCACTGAAATGTGTAAAGTAACGCGTTTTTGTTTTCTTCAATGAGGTTTCCCGCTACGGTGCACGGCGCCAATGTACCCTATTGACCGGAATCTAGCTGCTCCAAAGATTTGATCAAAACAATGGGAAAAAGAAGGAGGCAAGAGCTTGTGATACAAATTTTTCTGATGTTTTAGAGAAAATACACCTACATTTATTTGAAGACCATGGTGACAGTAAGATGAGCCTTGGGTACACCATTTATGACCCCGAATCCAAAATTGCCCAGCATGCTATGTGGAAAACCCCGGGCTCCCCAACGACCTGTTCAAAGCCGAATGCGCAGATATCTGCAGGAAAAGAGATGCTGACTGTTTTTTTTTGGATGGCCAAAGGTGTCCTTTTGAAATATTATCTGCCATCGTGGCAACACAGTTAATGGAACTGTAACAATATCAGATCTATCTCACAAAACTAAGAAAGGATGTGACCAGTAAACGAGGGGATAACGCTCACTCAAAATCATTCCTTTGATTCAAGGACAACGCGCTCCTCTCACAAAGCACGGCTTGTGCAGCTAGCATCCAACAGATTTTGAATATTGAAATTCTTCCACTCACACCAATATTTCACCATATTTGGCTCCATCAGTACTTTTTCTAATTCCCCAAATCTTAAAAAACAGCTAAAAGGAAATCATTTTGACAGCGATGAAGAGGTTATACTGGCATGTGAGGACTGGTTTATTAGTTTTGAAAATAAAGGTGTGTTTCTACTCCCCAAGGTTTTTTTCAAGTCAAGCAGAGATGCAGAAGTTGGCTGAGTTCCGTTTTTGTGAATATTGGTTTATTTTTTGGGTGAGAAGTGTGTCCAATACAGACGGTATGCCTATATTGAAAAGGAATATAAACACTATACAAAATTTCAGCTCTCTGTGACATGTCCTATGTGTGTTGGTCAAGGCCCAAGGCTTATGTCAATCCCCTTGTACATGAGAATGCAAGGTGCAAGAAGAGCTCTTCCACTGTATTAGGAAATATATGGAGCCAAGAGGAACTAAAATCCAACATCCAAAATCGAACTTTTCAATGTCAAGTTTGGTTCTGTTGTTACGGCTCTGAAACATTAGGGAACAAGGAAAAAGTAACAAACCAAAAAATCTACAGACTTTTACAAATTGGTCTGCGTGGGTATACTAGAAGGGATTTGAAGATATGGTATGATAAGGATCACAAATAGAAGAACTTATGGACAAAGAACGAGACAAGGGAATTCTTATAACAAAAAAAAAGGCACCATAACAGTTAGATTTGGCTCTTCGTATTTTGAGTTCGCAGCTCCCGAATAGAATATCTTTCATACGGACAACTGATCAGATGGCAAAAGAAACCAGTTTGGGCGACCGAAGCTGAGAGTCAAAGGTGTGGTGCAAGAGAGGACATGAGAGCAATGGACATAAAGTTACAGCAACCTGGGTAGGGATGAAACTGCAGATTACACCAAGTGGCAATATGTAACATGAGTGTGGGGACTGGTTACGGTACCAAATTGAAAGTATCTGTAACAGGCCTAGTGTGGGACTTTTCACTAGGTGGCAGATGCAGGCCTAGTGAAGTATTTTCAAGTTTTTACACACACAAGTCTCTTTTGTTTATCTTCCAAGTTAATGCTATGGTGTATAAGTACTGGCCATCTCCTCCAGAGTTGGTGATTCCTGGATGAACTACTTTTTCCTCCTTTGTTCAACCCTCGACTCGTTCTCTCTTCCTTCTCCGTTGTTATTATAGTGACTTGAATCGTATAGTGGAATTTATAATGATTATTGACCTGGCCTACATTTACAACAACCCTCAAGGATAGACTCAAACGTATGTTTTATCCTCTCTTGCAAAAACATTTATTGACATGTAATATGCTTTCAACAACGCAGGTAATTATTCTTCATAGAGCTCACATACATTTGTATCATAGTTTTTGCTTCATACATAAACTCTATATCTCGTGTATGTATACTTAATCTCCCTTTGTTCGTCTATCATCTCAATTTTCTTGTTTAGCCCTCTTCAAACTCTACATCAGTTTGCTTAATAATGCCTCAATAACTCCTGATCAGCAATTCCAACTCATTGTCTTGTGCTTTTATTCCTCCTGACCAAACTTGGTCAGACCTGCCTTTATTTCCGGTCCTAAAAAAAAGCATACTATAATTCCTATACATGTACCGAGTCTTCTATACTCCATACTTACATGTGAGAGCATGCAGGTAGTTCTTAAAGAAGTCGACTCTTCTCAGTCGCTTACCATTGTCGTAACTATTTCTGTAGACCGACTCATAATGGGTTCACTCTCTGTGAACTCACTCTTGATAAAAATATGATTTTCCTCTTGGAATTCATTTCCTTACCATCTATTCGTATATATACAGATACCAAGCTTGACCATACAATGTATCATTCAAATACTTCTCTTCTCTAGGTTTGCTTAGTCAACAAAGTTCTCAAGATTTATTTTTACATGTCGACTTGGGATTTCTGATTTTACTCTCCTGCAATTTTTTTCATCAATATGAATGATAAGTTCAAAACCATACTCACAGGCAATTCCCTGAATCTCTCCCGAAATACACTCCTCTAAACTGTGACTATAAGAGCTTTCTTAAATTCATCTTCTACACTGTCTATTCAAATCTTCTTAGTTATCTTGTACAGTCACTGACTAGAGCTATCATGTCCTCTGAACCTTCTAATACTTATGCTATTTCTGTCTAACCACAGAATTCTTTAATCTTCTGAGTTATCTCTACAGCTTATGCATTTTCTGTATAACTTCAGAACTTTTCTGTATAACCACAGAATCTGTTAAACTGGTGGCAACCGCCAAAAGCACTTCTTGCTTCTTCAACTTCTGAAACCTGACTGCCTTTCAGAAACCCGAACACCTTTCTGACCTCTAGTCATTTTTACCTCTGATTCGTTCCCTAATCTCTTTTCCAGCTCAAACTATTGGTCGAGCTTTATTTACTACTCACTCAGAAAAATACTCACGTTTTATTAACGCAAGCGAAGTTCAGTGAACCGTTGTGTGTTTAATTTTAATCCGCACTCTATTTTTTTTCTTCCTCGTTGAACTGGTTTTAAACGTTTCACCACAACTTTGGCAAATGTATTTATAATGCCTGGGCAAACTTTTTTTTTAAGCGTTCAAATAATCATTGGGGGGCCTGAAAGCATAAACAATGACTTGAGCAAAACCTACGGTGACATTACTTTTAGCGTTCCATATAAAACCTTGCCAAAAGCATAATACAATGCTTGGGCAAACCCTTACGGTGACAGATGCTACTTGCGGCGGCCACCTTTAGATTTGCGGAGAAAAAGAAGCTTACACAAAACAAGCAGAAGAGAGGAGAGGAAACGTCGAAAAATAAGCTTCTGTGGAGTTGTCAACCTCATTGTGGCATTCCCCTAGTCCATTTATGACTTGAAGTGGCTATTTATTTAGCCAATTGTACCATTCTTCTGATAATGTATAAACATTACAATCTCAGTCACCTTCAGTGATTCTTATATAATTTTACTTGTGTTTACTGATTAATAAAACAAATTTATATCCAAAAAGATATAGGGATCGGCTGGTGTATGACTATGAAGAAAACCACTTAGGTCTGGTAACCTGTTTATCCATCAACTTTTTTAGTTTATTTTAAGAGGGTCCCATGTATTTAATAAATGCCAGAGTGGGCGGCAAGGTACACAATCTGGCTTAAACCCGAAGGACAAGCCCTGTCAGAACAAGTCAGACCAATCTTTACGTTCTGAGGTGATGGAACTCACGCAAAAACCTGTCCAATAGGGGAGAGCGGGAAAATCATCAGCCAGACAACAAACAGAGCCTCAACTGTCAAATGCGAATGAAAAATCAAGGTTACCTTGGAAAATGGGAAAAACACGACATGAAAAATAAAACAGCAAAAAAATACAAGAAGACATTGCAAAGTTGGCCTGGAATTAAAATACCGAAAATTGAAGAGATCCTTAACAGTAACCTGAAGACAGAAAAAACAGGTCATCACTGACATAAGGCAAACAGAACAACAGGAGAGATAACTACCAGCCTTTGGACAGTCGGGGTTGTTTTGGTATATATATATACATAACTTGTTTTAACCCAGGTTTTTGTAGACCAGGAACAGTCATTGCCACAAAAAAATATGATGTGTTGAGGCCCCGTGATCGAAGTAAGTGGTAGCAGTACTATCTATTACACATATATTGAAAACGTACCGGTTTCACAGTGAGCCGCACTTGCAGACAATTGATGGACAACCCATCAAGTTTAATTATTTATTTAAGAAAAAAGGACAAACAACATTAACCACCACGTAGGTGGTCCTTGAAACATTCCTGCAGCAGTGGCAGGCTGCAGACGAGCATGATCGAAATGGAAGGCAAACCCCGGTCCTTAAAAATGCCGTGGCAGAAAGACGTATGTTCGAACCGAAAGGTTCAGAATATCAAAGCTATAGTCGCAAACAGACACAACGCAACCGACCGTCCTTTTAGGACGAAGCGAGAATAAGAATACAAACGTAGACGTGTTTCGCTGATTGCTTTCCCCTTATCTTTGCAGTTGTCCACTCCGTGGCCAACCTCAAGAGTATCAAATATTTGGTCTTCAAAGGTGTCTACCTTCTGCACAAGATTTACTCTTGGTCAGATTGTATAGATAGAAGGATAATTATGCTTATATCTCAAATTAGTGTTCAAAGATTTTTCAGAAGTCAAAAACAATGCTGCATAGAATAGGCACTATTAACTTACATCTGATCCGTCTCCCATCGTGAAGGGAATTTAAGCAATGGGGTTTTATGCCCGTTCAAGCCCCCCAGCTGAGTTCGGTCAGCGGAAATTCTTCATCTTATAATGGCCTCACCCCCCCCCCCCCCCCCCCCCCCCCCCCCCCATGTCATAGCTCTATAAAGATGTAAATCATATGTCTAGATGTAATATATATTAAAGAGTCTTGCTCATACACACGCTTTCATACCTATAATACTGAATCAACCTATGCTTGAATTTGTTTAACCATAACACGTAACGAATGTAATCATCAATTATGTTTATAACCGGTTACATAACGATGAGAATGAATGGTGAATTTTAGATGTATATATCTTTATAAAAAAGTGTCTTCCACGTGAGTCAGGGGTGAGGATTTATAAATTTTTTTTTCCTTTTGCTGTTTCCTTTAATGAACTTAGCTGATCTAAGTGAGTCCGCAGCCGTGGTTTCTCAATTTTTTGTGATGAGGGCAACTTCTTCCACAACTCGTCAATGTAGTGGTGTTTGAATCCCTGCCTCTGACTCACATCTAGTGGTAGAAAAAAAAATTTTTTAGTTAAGCAGCTTCAATACCACGAATCTTAGACAAAAATAAAAAGACAAATGCCTCTGCTAAGTACACTGGGTTTGGAAGAATTAACAGGCCATGTCTTGCTGTCCACCCACCAATGTTAGCCTCTCTGAATAATTATTCTCCCTGAGTATACACATATAACTCAGGGAATATGAAATTAGAAATCACCGTTTCTTCTTCTGGATACTTTAATGAATGAAAATGTGTCTGCACACGCGAGGGCAATGGCTTTGCCTAATACAAATAAACAAGGTACAAATATCTCACAAAATAGATACTTTACACTTAAGGCACAGTATGATGGTAATCCGTCACGTCTCACTGCTCCAATTCCGGAGTCTGAGGTCACCTCTTCTGTCAGTTTTCGTACTATAGCAAGAAGCAATCACCAGCGCTTGCTGTATTAGTTGTTATGAATAAACTATTTTCATAGTTGAGTTAACCAGCATTCATACATAACCATTCAGCAAGAAAAACATGTCCAAATTCAGATTTGTAAATATAGGTTTCACAACTTACCCTACTGGGGATTTACAATCTCCGACAGATACATAGACACAGCACTTCGATTAAGATCTACGAACACTGGTGATGGGAAATTTTATATCATTCTCTTATGACTTAATTTTGATTCCTTAATTATCCAGTCCTTGTATTTAACAAGCGGTTTCTCTTTTAAGTTTCAAAGTTGCCCAAATACTTGTCCCAGGTCCTTTTACCGCATGGAAAACTAAGTCCTATTCCTCCTTCGGATCCTCTCCTCAGGAGTTGCTACTATGATGTTAGCAGTGCAGTGTGTTCTAAGTCTCCAATTTACGCTAGATTATATTTATGTTTCTAAAGTTCAAATTCCTGAAATGTACTTTTAGACCAACTGCCAATAAAGTCAAAGTCCTATTCCGGCTCCAAAATTAAACCAATGGTAAGCAATTTAGAACTAAGTGTGTCGGTGTTATGTTCATAATAATCCCCCGTGTGTTTTAAAATAATCAATTTTCAAATTTAAGCTTGTGAACTCTTTCCAAAAATGCAGTAGTACATTCCGATATGTATTTGTACAAACTCACAAAAGCACATTGGTATACGTTATTTCCTGGCTAATACCTTCCGCCCATATTGTTCCTCTTACAGGTTATCTGTAATCTTGATACAGAGAGGTCCAGTCGTAAGCGAATAGCATACATCACCTGTTATTTTTATGCGTACACTCCAGACGGCTTTCTCAGACAGACAGACCGCAAACCAGGTGGTCACTTGCTTGTTTGTCGTTGGTCCCCAAAAAAAAATAACGACAAAGTCGCTATTCCTCATCACGTTTACTGTCTGCAAACCAAAGGTGGCTAAACGACATTAGTGATAAAGTATTACCCGGGGACCTGTCCCTAATTAGCTTAGTAAATATTAGTATTCACCTGGCTAGACGTAAACAAGTCGCTGGGGAGTGGGCAGAGCAAAAATGTAATGCATAAAAGTGCAAATAATAGGACGATCGGTAGTTAAACAAATGAAGAAAAGAATTGATACTGTCGGAGAGATCGACAGTTATGAAAGGTGTAACAACTGATTTTTACGTCACAACATGTTAATAGAATAATAATGAAACTCTCCTCCTTCTGTTCATAAAATGTAATATACAGCTGTAACACCAAAGTTACCTCTTCAAGAGGTTCTAAAATATATTTTAGTATCAACGTTAACGTCTCTTCAAGGGTTTTCTCAAATAGTCAAACATCAAAACAATCTTCCTGGTTTTTTATCTGGTTGGTAATTTAAGAACCTGTCTAGTCGCAGAGATAAAAAAATTAGATCCCAGTCCATTGCTAACTAAAATCTGTCACGTACCTTTAGCTTCATGTGCACAGTATATTGCACCGGTGAGTGAATTTAAGAAATGACTTTTATAAACTTCCTATAACAAGGTGAACATCTATGATAACTCTATCAGACATAATCTGTTTATTGTTACGTGTTACTGTTCCAATTCAATAGGTGAATATTTAAATACCACAGTAGATATCTCCTACATTGTTTCTCTTCATATAACTCATCTGCAAAGTCCTCATCACTTCATTTAAGTACTATGTATAGCAGCACATCACATTTCTTCCATCCACACACCAAATAATTTCTAACTGCAATCCACATCAGTTAAGTGACGTACACCATGTGATCGACGTAGAATATCACACTAAACCATATTCGGGGGCATTACCATCACATGTATCATCTCTTCAAAATAATAAAATAGATCTGCAACCCCAGAGTGGACACTATCTCATTTCTTCATAAATCCACATCTTGATACCACTGTCTTAAATGTTCTTTATATATAGAAATAAACTATTGGCTAATATTCTCTTATATCTGAAAATCAATCTACGACAACCTTCTCCCTTAAACATGTCACGAAAAGTTTAATTTCATTCAACAAAAATTCCACACGACTGTTAACGCAGTGTGTGGAGACCTTCTCGCGGCTACATCTTCGACCCAGCAAGCCATAAAACTCTCCTATCAAGATATTCTTTTAGTTTCCTAAAAATGTCCCTCAACATATCTCGTCCAGGATCAGTCATCCTTACTTTTTGACATTCCAAAAATACCAAACAAAAATGATCACTAATAGGAATACTACTCCTGACTCATTGTTCGAGTTAATTTCCTTTCCTGTTTGTTACTTTATAGGAAACGTTAATATGTCTTTTCCTGTTAAGACCAAACTTTCTATCTTTCTTAAAGTCGTAAACAAAATATTTTTCAACCTTAAGGTTAGAACCTCGAAAAGAACGATACTAGGATAATTTAGTTTACTTAATAAACGTTCCTCGTTCCTGATGCTACTTTGCTTTTTCTTTGGCATTTGTACTCTTTTTTTATGAGACTAACTCAATCCAGCTAATCACGAGTTATTTCAAATAAATCTGTCCACCCCCTCTTCCTACAGTTTTTCCCACCTGCAAAAAGTTTGAGTAATTGCTTTCCCAGGTCAGGACGTTAAACTGACCATAGCCTGCAAGCTTACTATGCTAATGACCGTAAGTGTGTGGTCGGTTCCTATAGTACAAACAGGTCATTGCTTTCTAGATCCCGTTCACACCATTCCCTGCCACACTGCATCAAAACAAAAATTTCACGTGAAGGAAATACTAGAGGACCTTCTTAAACAAACATCCTACAAAACCCTTCAACAGATGGAGATACGAAAGGCGACACAACAAGGAAGCAGCACAAATAAACACAAGCAAGCAAAGCAAGTACATACATGGAATTGCTACGGCCCCAATAAAGAAAACCGATCTAACGACCGTCAGACAGCAGCAGCTAAAGGTCTCTCAGGGACCAGCCCCTTTTCAAGGCTAACAGCGACTACGTGGAAAATAAAAAATAATAAATAAATATTGTTAAACGCAGGCTATAAATGCACCTAAACAGCCACAAATAATTTTGTCAAGGGAGTTTATAGCTTGCAGTCAAAAAATGTAACATCAAATTGACAAAAAGCGTGGTGCGCTTAAGCGCTTTTCAATATATTTTTACACCATAAGTGTGTAATGAGTATAAACAGAAGTTCTTTACATGAAGAATCACGCCCCAGGCTATTTTGTCCATTTTGATTCTTACATTTTTTGTACTGGCAAGCTATAACTCTATAACAATTATTTGGTGGCTGTTTAGTGCATTAAAAGCCTTGTGTTTAAAATATTTTTTTAATATTTTTAATTTTCTTCTTTTTAGAGTTTTTTTTTTTTTTTTTTTTTAAATTATAAGTCAAATGTAATCGATCCGCTAAAGGACATTATCAGTTTCCGATAAACAGAGTCCAAGCACAGGAGGCGGATTATCATTTTCATATATTACGCGAGAAAGTTAATATTTTTATTTATTTTTTTAAATTTTGATAAGAATTTTGTAAAATACCATTTTTTTAATGTAGTTGTTCCAGTTGTGGTTGTATGTCTGTGCACCGCGTCCTATAGTGTTTGTGGAAGGGGGGGGGGGGGGGAGAAGGATGTTTCCATATTTCTCCTAAGAGATACAATCTTGTTGGAAAGAATACACCTAGATATTTGTAGTTATTCGCCCATATTCACTGATGATAACAAATACAAACAAACAATATTAAATTTCATTTTTATTATTTTTACGAACTGATTAATTGTATTTTTATGGGGATTACACAACTATGCCAAGTGTCAATCTATTGCTCATCTGGAAGTGATTGAAAAATCGATTTCAGAGGATTTTGAACGTGACAAGAGAGTGACATACGATTGCAATTAAAGAAAGAAAAGCCTGTACAAAAGGAATAGCAAAATCTACCCAAATTATAACCTACTGGTTGACCAGGTATCTAATAAGGTCGATATTCCCAATTAAAAAAAAAAAAAATAATCATCAGTTTTGTCTTTCCCTACTCCCCCTCACCTCCGACCGTTAATTTCATTTTTCTTAACATGATGTTGGTTTCCTAGTGGTCCTGCTTTCTTTGTGGCGAGGTGCCACGTTTCTTTCAATCCTAAACTGAAGTCCGTCAGAAATTTCAGATCGCTATTGCCCATTCAGAAATAAGGGAACTCTGTCAACTTAAGTATATTAATATAAACTAACATTTCAAAAAGAGCTATTAGCTTACCTATCAGCTAGCACAAGAGCCCAGAAAAGGGCTAGTCCCGAAAAAGACATGCAAGCTCAGTGCCAGCGTTGATAGATAACAAATCCTGTAAAGGATTATAGTATCCAGATGCAGCCCATAAAGTATTTAGCCCCAGGGCGGATCATATCTTTCGCGCGCACCACCCCCTCCCCAATCTAAAGTACAACACACTTGCCAGTAAATACTATCGATAAATAGTGTCGAAGGCACCCCTGCTTTGGCAGTTCCCCGGGGCGGACCGTACCCTTTTATTAAGTACGCCAATGATATATCCTGCCTGCTAGCATGATGAAGCCCTGAAAAGGTCCTGCTACAGCAACGCCAACGCGGCTGGGGACATTTCCCATATATGCTGGTCATCCGTGTTCATGAACATTTATACCTGAGATATCTGTATGTGCAAAGCGTGCTTGTGGACTTCCCTTGCATAGTGCCTCACGCGCTTTCGTGAATAAATAAGAATGGAGTCCGTGAGGAAAATGGCTGTCTTGTGGGTAACAGTAACAGGAGACATACCAATGCCCGCGACGATTTTGGCGCGTCGCGTCTATTCTTCCAGCCAGTGAGAAAATTAGAAGCATTATCGTTTGTGACGTTTTCTGTGACGAAATATAAAATTTCTCGTGACTTCCTGGATTTTCCACGAGATTTCCATTCGAAGGAGTCCGGCCCAGTGGTAAAATCTTGCAGTGTTTCAAGAAACAAAACAGTGAATTACCCGTGAATGAAGGTTAGTTTGTCTAGAAAAACAAAATTATTTTGTAAACATGAAAGACTTATTTCTAAACTTATTAACAACAAGGAAGATTTAAATAATTCTCAGTAATCAGGCACGTTTTGTATTCGCACCTCAAATATTGTATTTCACATTATGTACAATTATGTAAGTCTAGCTGGTAAATTAATCTAGTGATGGAAACTTGTAACTGGTTCGGTCATGGTTTGACTCGATAAATTTTGTAGAGAAATCGATTTCCATAATTATCTGGGGAAGCAAGTAAATTGTGTTTCTGTTGCGGTTTTATGTGTCCCACATTTAGCATACACGTATTATAAGGAAAAACTAACCCCAAGAACAAAACTTCTTCCTCTGTGTTTACACACTTCCTATTTACTTTATGTTTTATTTTATCTAGATTGTTTTTAAAGTATTGGCCAACTGGAGATAATCTATTATCTTCCCTTATATTGGAGATAATCTATTTTATCTTCCCTTATAAAAGTTCTTGGTATGTTCCTTACCTAACCAAAACTACGATAACTGAGGGAGGAATCATTAAGCTGTTAAGATTTAAAAAAGCACAATTTGTACCAAGGCCCGACCATAGTTTAGTGGTAATATTCCTTTGCTTTGCAAGCAAAAGTTCTGCGTTTCCAGTTCCAGACAGATACTTTATTTATACGAAACATATACGTTCATGCGTTTCATATTTTTATAAGTGTACTTTTTTTTAATTATAGTTTTCAAACGTCTTTGTTGACGGGCTTACTTGTCTTCGTTGAATGAACGTGAAAGGAAATTTTGAATACATAGAAATGGTCCATAACGACAGGCGACAGAAATTGCACACCACAAATTTTTTGTGCCGCCATTTCTTGATTATTTACTTGATATTATTTGTATAACGCTAAGAAAGAAATGCTAATTTGTCGAGAGCAAACAGTTACGAACTCTATGCTCCACATGAAACGAAACGGAAAAGTGCGAAAGTGCTTAGAAATGTGTGTCTATTTTAAAACCAAGTATACTACTATATCTCACGATCTATTCCGTACCCGCTTTAAATAGGTACCTCACTTTAGTGCTCTTCGAGTTAGGGAAGACAAGAGGCAGCAAGGAAGGGAAATTATCACTGGACTTTCCATAAAGCTGAACCTAGTAAAGCGGAGTCTCGAACGTGTTTCTCTTCCCTAGGGGGCAGTAATTGTCTGGGTGTACGCCGCCTTACTTGATTTGTTAAACGGCTATTTAACGTCTTCTGTTACTTAACGAGAATAAAATTTTTTTGTTTTCCGGTTAAGTATAAACTATCATGGAGACATACAACTCCAATTTTGGATGACGGCTAATTTAAATATGTTCGATAAGGTTGGCAGTTACATATGACCACTCAACACGAGACGTTAGGTATTGTCAGAAGACAAGATAGATCCTTGTAGTGGAAGGTGGGGTTGGCTGTTTTTATTAGTATAACACACGCTATTTAAAAAAAAATACAATTTGTTTAGGTAAACAAATGTAGTGTTACATTTAAAGCAGCACGTGCAAGTTGTATGCGCAGACAAGAAGACTGATGGCGAGGTAGGACAATGGATTCTTAATAAAACAAATAGGGACTGGAAACGTTGGTTATTGAGAATCATACTGGAATAGAGTCTATTTCCTTTCCTGAGCATGTTAAAGCGCTCCGACGTGTAGGAGTAGATTTTATGTGCATGTAAGGCGCCACCCCGTGTAGAAGTATATTTTATGTGCATGTAAAGGCGCCACCATCCGTGTAGAAGAGAATATTTTAGTGCATGTAAGGCGCCACCACTTGGTATGCGTATAATTTTAAGTGCATGTAATGGCGCCACCCGTGTAAGAAGTATATTTTATGGGGGCATGTAAGGCGCCACCCCCGTGTAGAAGTATGATTTATGTGCATGTAAGGCGCCACACCGTGTAGGAGGTAAATTTTATTTGCATGATAAGGCTCCAACCCGTGGAGTTCCCGTGATAGGTCTGAAAGAAAAATGGACAGCTGTTTCCCTCAGGCATGTCCCAAAATATGTGAAGTGTTGTTTGCGTTTGGTAAATTTTGTTTGAAGTTTAAACGTTCACAGTAATTCAGCCAAGTAAAGTCTTTAGCCGCGTCCTGCTTGTATAAAATTACATGACTCAGGTGTTAATGTGCGGTGGCGTCCGTTCAATAAAAACCTCGTTTGGCACAACAACGATTCACTCAAGTGAGGGACACATAGTGGAGTGCAACAAAAAAAGATCAACAAAATAACTAACACTCCCCCCCGACACCCCCGATAAAACTAAAATGAAATGTTTCCCAAGAAGGAAGTGAAAAATGCACCAACAGATACCGCGTTATATGTCCCAAAAGTCATGTCAAAGTTCTTAATTGATATGCATAGTTATCAGTTAATCATAGTCAAAAAATTTGTATGAATGAATACTAAGTATCATTGTATTTAGAGACAAGTAATGTAAATTGCAATAAATTGAATAAAAGATGCAATTAATAGTTGAAATTAATAAAATTGTAATAAAAATTACACAAGAAGTGGTGAAGTACATACGTAAGAGGGAAGAAGAATGTTGTCTCTTAATATATCTACAAATGATCTCCTTGTCCGTAGCCTAACAGTGTAACTAAAATAAGATTATTTATTTGTGTTTCTCATTGTTGCGTTGAGAATTTGTTTAAATGTTTAAATGTTCATAGTTAATTCGCCAAGTAAAGTCCAGAGTGACTAACAGAGAACGTACAAAGTAAACCTCGAGCCACGCTTGTTTACAGAGACGTGGTATTTTAAATCTCACAACATAAGGCTCCATTTTTTCGCCACATGGCATCAATGATGAAGTAAGTGTGATTGCTGTGTCAATTTATACTAGACCTTCTTAGTCCCTAGTACACATCGAACTGAATATGTATCCGTCTGCATGCTAAGGTATAAGTACTGCGGACACAGTCGATTTTACAGCGACACTTGTATCATATTTAT
>JAMPIV010005616.1:27500-115808 GCA_024509875.1 Oreohelix idahoensis | reverse complement strand
TTTTCACACATGCCAGCAAAGCAAAGATCTCCCCTTATTGACTCTGCAAAGGTTATTATCAAATAACTCAAGAGAAATTAATCTTTGTTATCTTTCAGCACTACGAAGACAGTACACAGTTAATGTGATGCCTTCGGTTTGCATAACCACCCCAGACCTAGCAAATGTCTCATCGGGTTTGAACAGTTAGACTTCCTGGGGCACACTGTGGAAAAAATAGTGGCAGCAAAAAGACCCCGAACGAAGAAAGACGTACGTTCCTTCATATCGCTATGTGCATACTATCAGAAGTACATCCAGAACTTCAACGGACTGACGGCACCTCTGACTGACCTCACAAAGAAAGGTTGTCCTGATAAGGTCATATGGGATCAAAAGTGCGAACACGCGTATAGTACTTTGAAAGGACAGTTGTCTGCATACCCCATTCAAGCCGATGACAGTGACCTGAACATGCTATTTCCAGTTGCCTATGGCAGTCAGAAATTAAATAAAGCGGAACGGAACTACAGCGTAGTTGAAAGGGAATGTCTTGCTCTGATTGACGGTATCAGACGCCATCATGAGTTTCTTTATGGTACATCTTTCACGGTGCAAACAGACCACGCTCCGTTAGCATTTCTTGGTGCCAATAAAGAATTTAACGCTAGGATCATGCGTTGGGCCCTCCTTTTAAGCGTTTATTCTTTCAAAGTGGAATATATTCCGGGAAGACAGAATGTCGGGGCTGATTTCCTGAGTAGAAACTGGACTACAGAGGAAGAGGAGGAAGGTGAAGATACCAATCATCCAAAAGTTACCGATCAGGGCAGCTTCATCGTCATAAATCAAACATGAAAACACGTTTTCACGTCTCAAAAGAGGGGACGATTGTGATGGACGAACTCGGCTGACCCTGAACTTTGTTGTAATTCTTGTAAAACGGGACTTCTTTCACGTGGATTCATTAGCTATGCAATTGTTCCACACAGAGGGCAAACACGTTTGCTGATTGATATGCGGAGAGTTTACCTATCGTTTGATTCTGGTCATCGCATTGATTTAAGGAGAGATTAAATCACGCCCACTAACATCTCTTGAACAATCATAGGCAGTTATTTTAATTAACTTGGCCAGGGGGGAGGCGTCGCCAGAATCAAACAGATAAAGCGACCACGATCAAAGAAACAGACTGGGGGATTTCAGGGGAGACTATCGTCGCTATCAAAGACAGTAGTGGTCCCTGATACGAGACGCAGTTGCTTGCCGCTATTTTCGCGTCTCGGTGTCAACCGCAGAATCGAGCGAACGGAGAAAGCCGAAACGGGCAGCAGCGAACAGAGATACGAAGACCAGGGGGCGGCTTCTTCCCTTGATTTGGCGGTCAGATCCCCAAAAGTTCATGAGATCAAATAAGCTGTCAAGTTTATCATGTCCCACTCAACTTACATTTCATTTTAGATAAATAGACCATGAAGAATAGACATTTTATCACTCGCTGGCCAGACCTTTACAGAAGCACTAGCTTTATTGAAATCTTGTTATAGATTTTCCCCTGGATTATATATATATATATTTGCAGTGATTTCTATTCTGTGCAAAGCGGTAATATATTGTGTAAAGTGATCAGTGGTCCAGTTCAGTCATTCTATTTCAATGGATTTTGTGTTAATTTAAATCTATTAAATTAAACCATCTCAATAGTTCCAGTTGTAAATATAATGATCTATCTATTATATTATTTCAAAAGATAATAGATGCTTAAATTAACTTTTAAAGTCGCGAAGGAATTTATAATTAATAAATTCAGTTAAGTCCTAGTTTTATAGATGTGTGTTTTTAACCACTAGAATTCGCGCAGTGTTTATTAAATACATAATTAAATACTCGAGAGTATTATAGGCTTAACGGGAAATTTATCGCGCTTGATTTTTCGGTATGTTACATGTCTTTTTTCTTTCACACAGAGTGATCGTAACCTGCGGTCCCAGCTAAATAAAGAAAGAAATAAAGAAATCATCCTATAAACTTCCAGTCATATTGAAGAAACATTTCTTTTAAATATAATCTTGTGTCGGTCCTTTTGCGACCTAGCTGTCAGAATTAAATGAAATAAAGCCCACCCAAGAACATTTTAAAGAACAATCATCAAATTACCATTACAAACCTGTAAGATAAACTGGAAGGTAATCATCGCCAGTAGCGATATTATATTTACTGTTTACTGTGAGAGAGTACATATTTTCCTGACTGCGACTGAGCCTAGTTTTTCCTCAATTGGATTTAATAAAATTATCATCACGCATCGAAGGAATTTTACCATAGCGGAAGATTAAAAGAGACCACTTCATTTTCACCCCTGTGCCGAACTGTGTCAGTGCCATCCCATAGACTCCTTTTTTTATATAGTAAAAACACAAGAACTCTTAGTCTTCAAGTCTTGCGATAAGTGAGAATATTTGTTACCAGCAAAAAACTCGCAAACATCTGGGGCGGGACATCGAAGGACTAGACAGTTCATATGTCAAAAGAATACTTGCTGTTTTATATACTTTTATGGATCGTCTGAGGCTGCATTCGGTAAGTGTGTGAGTATATGAGTGTGGATCCTCACGCGTGTGCATGAATGACAGGAAATTTAATCTTTTTCTTTTGTAACCCTGTTGTTAAATTTCTTGCCTAGTAATATAATTTTTCTGTATTCCCTGCATTGTTCCTTTAAGGGGGAGTTGATAATTGGTTAACTCTGTTTAAACCCCCCTCCTTTCCATTTGCTTAGTAAAGGGAAGAACAGCTGGGAAGAACAGGTTTTTTTCTATCACCTATACCTAACTTTGTAACACCTCTTTCAGAGCAATTAACTTCACTGTTAGGTTAACGTACCTATGTTCCTGATATTATCTATCTCTGGACTGGGTTTATCTTTGTCTAATAAGCGGGAAGGGCTTAGTCGATACCAATCTTCTTCACCCCTCCCAAATTTGTTATTTGCATTTGTGTACTTATGATAATTTATGTAATACCTGATATTTGTTAGTAATTGATGTTTAAGGTGAATAAAATCACATAAACTCATTTAGTTCTGTGTTGGAGATACCCAAAGCCCAACTTTTCCCCTATTCGTTTAATATAGTTTGTATCTACGTCGTCTGTGTGTTTGAAAACACCAAATCGGTGTGCGCGCAGATGCGTGACTGGAAAACTGGCAAATAATTGTTTGACCAGGAGAGTGGAAGAGAAGATTGAGAGAAACGATTTGTCGTAAATAAGTCTGTCTTTACTCTCCTCCAGCACGCTGTGAAGCAACTATTTGATCTCTACATTTTCTATCACTGAGCTTTCCATCATCATTTTCCACTCTAAACCGGACCACTATTTCTAAGACTCTTTTTCTCTCAAAATAAATTTACGACACAAACAAACAACTAAACATCTAAACAGATACGAAATATCACGTGGGATCCATCATAGAATGGTTATTTCTATGAAGCTTACTTCTCAGATATTGTGCTGAATAAACAAAGCGCGACAAACTGATAAGATACACAGTTCTACAGGTATCATAAGATACACAGTTCCACGAGTATCCTTGGGAAAGTGCCATGACATTTGCAGAGACTTGTAGGGGGAGGTTACGTCAATTAGAATGTTTTCTACCAGAATTAAAAGATACTTGAAATTGTTTGCACAAAGAAATTAAGATGTTCCTAAGTGGTGCTCAACATATCTGGAATGACAGAGCCGACCTTTTGTCTGAGATGTACAAAACTGGATTTCGATTTTCTTTAAAAAAAAAAAAACCAAATAAAAAAGCAAAGAAACAAAACTCCCAATTGCAAATGTTATCAGAAACCTTCAGTAGTAGAAATATGGGAACTGTGGTATCCATATACACTCATATCACTGCAGGTTTTGAATGCCCCGTGCACTCCCTGAGGAGGGGGGGGGATCGTCTCAAAGGAGGCAAAACAATATTAGGGCTACTACTTCCTAGAGGTATGTCGTAAAAGGGGGTCTAATGTGGACGGGAGGGTGGGGAGGGGGGGGGGGGTTTGAAACCTCTTCGTGTAAAATAAATTGTTACAGAAACCAACGCTGCATGAGTTTGTGCTATGGCATAGGCTTCCTCATAGAAGCTTGCTGTTGTGGTGGCTTATTGCTTCATATAGAGCAAAGAGGAGATGATGATGATGAGGATGATGATGATGATGATGGTGATGAGGATGAGGATGATGATGGTGATGAGGATGATGGTGACGATGGTGATGATGATGAGGATGATGATGGTGATGATAATGATGGATAATTTTCCTGTCTGTGACGTCTGTCTGCTAAGCCATCTCGCTCAAATTCATTAAAAATAATTATAAATATTTTAAGCAAACAAATATGTAGAAGTAGGGAAATGACAAGTGCACTTATTTTTGTCAGGGCATTGAAAGCTGAGTTGTTATTATTTTTGTCTGCTTTGACACACAGTTTGAAATAATATAAATGCACTAAAAATTGGACCACTTACATTTTTAACATTTTTTCTCACTGGCTATTTTCCCTGATTATTTAAAAAAAGGAAAAGACAACTTTCTATCCGAAAACGAATACACATGTAATGCAGTGAAGAAGATGGCGAATAGACAGGTGAAATAGAAAGAGATAATGAGCTCTGAAATCATGTGATCATAGGTGGAGCCGCGCTAGCGTAGTGGTTACGACACCGCTCTGGCGACCGGGTGATTCAGGATCAAACCCGGGCGACGGCATTTGAGGATTTTTCGTCGACCGGGAATTGGACTGGATTAACTCGAGACCTGGCGAGAACATTTGAAGGAGTGTTGTCGACCAGGGATTGGCGGCTCCTGAGCCGACCCAGCTGCAATGGGTACCTCCGAAATCGGAGAGTATTTGCCTGAATGGCGAGGGACACCTGTCTCTGTACAAGTAAAAAGGAATACTCACGTAAAATCAATGTCAGGTTAGACATAGTAATAACCTGAGATTTCGCCTCGAGTATTAGCGGGCGTACAAAAAAAAAAAAAAAAAAAAAAAAAAAAAAAATGTGATCATAGGTAGTGAGATGTATTAGTTTAAAGACGTATTGTCAGTGGCGCAACTTTCACTAGTCGTCAAATGTTTTGTGTACACGAAAATTATCTACGTCAACAACATAATGAGTTATGGTACAGTTCTATATGATGAGCGTGCCGTTATCACAGTACTGTCACTAGAGCGACTTTCAACAATTAAATACGATCATTAAGGCTCACGTTTTCTCATGCCAGATACTATAATGCCAGTCCACTGTAAATATTTACACACGCACTACTCATTCGTACATGACTCATCAACTCTCCGTGAAGCCCAGACCTTGAACAACCTCACGCGAAGCCTACCTAGCCAGTGCCACCCGTTCAAGGTCTTTTTGTGTCTTCTTTCTCTTTTGAACGTCTAGTCCTATTCTCATCTCTGTGTGTTTTTCTGTCTTCCTCTATTTTTTCTTACCCTGTTGAATTCAGGAACAAGAACTGTGTTGTAATGCTATCAGCGGGTTTTCTGAGTGTATCTTATTCAAAGCTAATGTATTTTCTTCAGAAATTGGTTAATAACACCTAGTTAGCTCTGGCCATTCCAAAAATATAAAGTTAAAATAATGTAAAAGGTTTCAGCAATTACACTTTTTTTCCCTTCAAATTCTTCTTCTTCTTTGATTCTTAGCCGCCGACTGTTAAAGCAGTCAGTGGCCATCACGCCTGGTGGCGTCTTGTAGGGCAGCAACGAACTGTTTCCACGTTGCTCGGTCGGCGGCCATCCGTCGTGTAGTGCATCAGCTCTGGTGCTTTCTTTGCATCTCGGCCTCCACAGTTCTCCGCCAAGTTGTTTATGGTCCATCTCTCTTTCGCTTGCCTTCAGGGGTCCATAGCATAGCTGTTCTTCAAATTGGCATGACTAAAGTCCCGTCCACTCCATTCCATTTTTGACGGGACTAAATGTTGGGTTTTTTTCTTCGCGCAATTTCAGCTTGAACACGTTTAAAGAAAGCAGTGGTCAGCTTCCGGTTGCTGGTACCAAGTTTGTTCACAAATGGTACTGGTGACGTCATATTTGCGTTCTCTGTTCCTCACATGTTCGGCACTTTTGCAGCGCTCTTGTTATCGATGCCACAGTTCAAGTAATGTCAAATGTTTTACCAATGAACCTTTTTTTAATAATTGGAATGACTAAAGCCCCGTCCAATCAGATCTATTTGTCCCCGTCATTTTTTTCCGACTGGACTAAATGCTGTGTTTTCTTTGCAGAACGTTCAACTTGAATATCTTCAAAGAAAGCAGTGGTCAGCCTGAGGTTATTGTTATCTGAACAGATTTTGTCCATGAATAGTACCGGTGACAGCCATACGTGTTTTCTCCGTTTCTCACATGTTGGGCTTGTTTGCAACAGATGTTCACTACTCATGTTATCGGTGCCACAGTTACACATCAGTAATCCATATAAATGCTACTTTTAAAATAAACGGCCTTTTGGCGCGAGTATCAAAAACGTTTACTTTGACGTAATCTCAGTCGTGGACAGGGTGTAATGTTGTTATGCTAGTGTCGCAATACAAAAGGCCAAACAGGCAGCAATAGCTAATATTCATGGCTTAGAAATGGCGATAGTTTATCAAATTCCTTCCTTTCCAGGGTAACGTGACCAGGTGCCAGGTACATTGCATCCACATGCTTTACCAAGTAACACTTGCTCAGTCACTTAAGTTATCTGCCTCTGGACAACAGCAGAACTAAACAAATACTCGTAGTGCATTCATTTGAGATAGCTGACATCAGCTACCTCGCGTGGCAACTCAGCATCGCTATCAGAATGCTGTCACACATTTCTCAACTTCGTCAGTCCGATAACACTTGACCATTGGACCATCAGAGTCAATGAGCGCTTGACTAGTTGTTGCTACTCGTGTATATTCATTGTAACTTTCTCTGGTGCTATGTCTATGCCATTTTGCAGGATACATGGAAATGAGTGGGGAGATATTCTTGTTACAGAAGGGTGAAGCAAACTTCAAACAGAAGACAGGACAACTCATGAAGAGATTAAACAACAATTTAAAAAAAAATATCTTCAAGTACAAAATAGTACAGAAAACACTGAGATTTAGATTTAATAGAAGAATATTATTTATAGTAGGACAGTAATTTATTTTCAACATAGGTGTTGTTTTAATAGTTGCCTCCAGCTGGCAAAAAACAGGAGTGAAGTTGAATGCTGCAACCAAGGTGGAGTGGGTTCAATTCTCTGCACAAGACAACAGAAGGCTGACACTTTGGGAGTCATGGCCCAAGTGGGCCCGCTGCCCCCCCCCCCTCCTTTTTTTAAAGTGTAAGGGAGATTAAGGAGCCGGAACACTTGTTCGGCAGGGGGACCACTTCTGATGATAAGATTGCCTTTTGTTGTATCGCTCTGTGTAGAGTTTCGTATCATAGAAGAATATTACTCCTTGCCAAGAAGAGTGATAATTTTAAAACTAAGAACTACTACAGACTCAAATCCTTCTCTGCAAAGAGTGCAAAGAGTACACTCAGATGTAAACAGAAGCACACTACTTCTTACCAAGCCAAGAGCAGGTGATAATCTTCAGACTGATACACGACCAATGAAGACTCAAATCCACATGTACGAGAGTGCATGAGTTTAAGTCTGACTCCATTTCTGGATTAACTAATAAAATATATCTTTGCCTTTGCAGACACCACAGATATTAATCTCGCTGCGGTAATAAGCAGAGTACAGATACTCTGAAAACTCATATAGTTTTTAAAATTAATATTTTAATTTCGTGACGTCATTCAGAGTTATATGCTTAGGACTAGGAAGATAATATAAATATAATTAATGGTATATAGCACTTCTATACATGATAACATCCGAATGAAATCGATGAGGCATTATAGTGCTTCTGAAGATCATTAACTTAATGAAGGAAACATGAAGACATGACATGCAGATTCTTAATGAAAGGCAACTTAAAGAACCGTTTGGAATAAGAACTGTAGTGCGAGAGGGGTGCTTCTTGTATTCTTCGTACTAGCCATAGATGAGATTATGAAAACGTCGACCTCAGCCAACAGAAATGGAATCCAGTGGATTTTGACTAAACTGCTTGACGATCTAGATTTTGTCGACGACCTGGCTCTTCTGTTCCACAACCGTGATTAGGTGCAAGAAAAAATTAAAATACTTGATGAGAGATTATAGCAAATGGGTCTGAAAATACACAGGGAGAAAACAAAGATAACTCTTTCAGTCCAGAGCAACGCTCTGAGCGTTGCAAAATTCAACACGCCGTGCCAGAGCAACGCTCAGAGCGTGGTTTTTAGTTTATCACGCATAAACCTTAAAAATCGTCCGTTTAATGCAGTTCATATATTAAAACTCGTAGAATTACTTCCGCTACTATCTAAACAACTAATTTGACTGTAGTTAATCAGCACATGTGAGTGTTTTGATGTTATTATCACAATTTTTGTGAAAATTTGCGTGTTTGCGTTTTTCGTTGTTATTGCTAGATAAATATGTCACGCTTTATATTTACATTTTTCTAAGTCTCCTAAGCAAATAATTGTGTCAAACTACTTTGAAACATTGCTGACATTAATGATGATTGTTTGGTAGTCACAGTTTGTTGTCAAAATATGGAATCTGTGCAGAAAAGCTAGACACACTAGGTTTAGTTGATGAGTGGGCGTAGTCGTATTCTGGCCGATCAAAAAGCAACAAAACTAGACCTACCGTAACACCTAATCACTAGTTCTTGGTAGAAGATGAAGCTAGGGATACAATTAATTCATTAAACAAGAGTAAAAAAGTTTTTATATGACGTTATTCTTCTTTATTTGTTTGAAAATTACGTAATGCACGATTGCATAATTTATATTTTTCTTACAAAGGACCACGGAAAAACTGGTGTGAATAATACTAAATGTACTAATTGTGGCCATAAGCATGTTTCTTTTTACATGTATATGGATTAACTTGATGTTTGAAGGCTAAAAAGAAAGTTTTATTGTCTACTACAGTAATTTGTCTTTGGTAAGATCGTATTCTACAGTCAACTTTTAAGCGTTTTTCAATTTTACATGCAAAATGTTCTAAGTATACCGAACATACTTGTGTTAATACTACCAAAGACATTATATATTACAAATCTCTATCCATTTCCCTACAGTTTGGTATATAATAAGTACATGTTCAAAGGAAAATTTACACAAAAATTTAGACTGAAAGATGAACACTTCACTGAATAAAATTCTGCCCACAATAAAAGTCTGGCACAGCGTGCAAAATAACTCTGGACTGAAAGAGATAATGAAAATAAATACAGGAAACGATAACATTAGTATACTGGAAGAAACATCACTTGAAGATGTAGAATCATACATATACCTTGGCAGCAATATAGATGCAGCTGAAGGGACAGACAATAATATCAAAATAAGAATACAAAGGGCTATAGAAGCGTAGATCAAAAGAAATCAGGTTCAACACAAAAATCAGAATTTTCAATTCAAAAGTCAAGTCAGTCTCATAGGATGGTTCTGAAACGTGGAGAACACACAAAAAAAAAAAAAAACAACAACAACAACAACCAAGAAACATGGAGAACACACACACAAAAAAAAAAAAACAACCAAAAAGCTACAGACTTTCATAAATGGACGCTTGCGTAGACTAGAAAGATTGAAGTGGTATGACAAGGAAGTCCGCTTGGAGGACAACATTAGACAATCTTTGAAGGACCGAGGACTAGAATGGAACCAGGCCAGGAGGAAGACAGCCGATAGGATAATCTGGCGCTCTCTCTTCCAAGCCTCTACACCTCACGGTAGAAGGGGAACGACTAAGTAAGTATGACAATGTCACTAATGTGAAATTGATAACAAAAACCAGACATGCGCCAGTAGATCAAGAGATGAAAAGAAGATGCTGCCGATAGATGGGACATACACTGATGAAACATGTTGATAGCATTACTAGGCAGTTCTTATTCTGGACTCCTCAGTGTAAAAGAACGAACGAACGAACTATAATTTAAAACACACGGAGAAAAGAACTTGAGACAAACGTTAGGGGGATGAATAAGACACGGAAAGACCATGAGTTAATGGCACAGAACAAGAAGACTTGGCATACGTTTGTTGAAGGCGAGAAAGACCATGAGTTAATGGCACAGAACAGGAAGACTTTGGCATACGTTTGTTGAAGGCAAGAAAGACCATGAGTTAATGGCACAGAACAGGAAGACTTTGGCATACGTTTGTTGAAGGCGAGAAAGACCATGAGTTAATGGCACAGAACAGGAAGAATTGGCATACGTTTGTTGAAGGCGAGAAAGACTATGAGTTAATGGCACGGAACAGGAAGACTTGGCATACGTTTGTTGAAGGCAAGAAAGACCATGAGTTAATGGCACAGAAAAGGAAGACTTGGCATACGTTTGTTGAAGGCGAGAAAGACCATTAGTTAATGGCACAGAACAGGAAGACTTGGCATACGTTTGTTGAAGGCGAGAAAGACCATGAGTTAATGGCACAGAACAGGAAGACTTTGGCATACGTTTGTTGAAGGCGAGAAAGACCATGAGTTAATGGCACAGAACAGGAAGACTTTGGCATACGTTTGTTGAAGTCGAGAAAGACCATGAGTTAATGGCACAGAACAGAAAGAATTGGCATATGTTTGTTGAAGGCGAGAAAGACTATGAGTTAATGGCACGGAACAGGAAGACTTGGCATACATTTGTTGAAGGCGAGAAAGACTATGAGTTAATGGCACGGAACAGGAAGACTTGGCATACGTTTGTTGAAGGCGAGAAAGACTATGAGTTAATGGCACAGAACAGGAAGACTTGACATACGTTTGTTGAAGGCGTATGCTCTTGGGAAGTCGAAAGGTCATGATAATGATGAACATTCTAACTGCAGTCTGAGACTATCAGAAAACTACTGTATGAGAAAATAAGTTTCACAAAAAATCACTATCATCATTCACCACTTTAATTGGGTACCAGAGCAACTCTGGGAAGGTTAAGGCGGCCGGCGTGATGCTGACCACATCACCCCTAGTGTGCCGATGGTTGAGAGAATATGGGCCTAACACCATATTCCCAATATGCCCAGTGGGCGTGTAAACGGGATCCCATTCACCACTTTAGTTGGTTCCCGTGCAGAAAATCTGCACCAATAATTCACATGCCCATTGCAGCTGTGGTTTCTGTGTCAGTTTGTTTAACATGATATGGTTGCCAGCGCTATTCACAACCTCATTTTAGAAGGATTGTAAGGCATGTCTGAGGATGCAGTAGTCCTTTCTTTCTTTGTCTCTTCAGAGACCCCCTCCCCCCTTCCACATCCTTCCGCCTCCCCCCCCCCCCCCCCCGCCCCCCTTTTCCGGGAACTACGCGGGGCAATCAGAGAGAATGCACTCTGCTAAAATATTACTTACTTCATTGACAGGATTCGTAAACATGGCAGAGTTTTTGGATAAAATCAGCATATAGTCTGGGGTTGAATTTTGATATAAACTTATTTCCGTTGGTCGCAACAGATGACGCAGAATATCAAATTCCTGTACAAGTGTCCAACTCTGCAATAGCAATATTTTAAAAACACTTACATTTTTTGGGGGGTCCAATCTGATTTATTCAGATATCCGAGATCATCGATCTGTCTAGTTCTGTCTACTTCTGTCTAGTTCTATCTAGTTCTGTCTAGTTCTGTATAGTTCAACATCTCCTGCCTTCGATTTTTTAGTGTCATCATCATTTTCATTTGTAATCCTTACAGTTCATGCATCCCACACTGCAGCTGTTCTACTTTGCAGGAAATCTGCACACAGCGTTCACAGCGTTTCTGTGTCAATGTGTTTTACATGATAAGGTTTCGAGCCCTATGGACAACCTCATATTAGTCACATACGTGTGACTTGCCTGAGGGTACAGTTGTACTATTTTTTTCTTTCTGACGAAGGGTAAAATCCGAAACGTCCCTTGTTTCCTGTGCACTGTTTATTTGTAAAACTGATTCAGTACCGTTTTATTTGTTTATATATATATATATATATATATATATATATATATATATATATATATATATATATATATATATATATATATGTATATATATGTATATATATGTATATATATGTATATATATGTATATATATATATATATATATATATATATATATATATATATATATATATATCTATATATATATATATATATATATATATATATATATATATATATATATATATATATATATATATATATATATATATATATATATATATTGTTGCGAGAGGAAAGATATAATGATGGTGACATCATCCTGGACAAATAGATGTATCAGATGATACCAGGATAGTGCCAGATAAAAGACTGGTCTTACAAGAAATACCCCATTCTCTGAAAAGAGTAATGGTGTATCGACATCAAAGGTATAGTCATGCTGTAGAGGTTCCTAGATGAGATGGTAATGTGCTATCTAGATTCCTATGGGCTCCTCTCCAGACTAACCTTAGACAATAACTCTGCTAGGGGTAATTAGCTAAACAACAAGAACTTTAAACCAAATTTAAATAATTCAATGAAGACTCTAGGTACAATTTATAATGTATTTATGTACAAGATCTTTCCATCTTTGTTCTTTGTTAATTTTTCAAATAAAAATTTTTCAAATATATATATAATATATATATATATATATATATATTATATATATATATATATATATATATATATATATATAATATATATATATATATATATATATATATATATATATATATATATATATATATATACATATATTATACATATACATATATATATATATATATATATATATATATTATATATATATATATATATATATATATTATATATAAATATATATATATATATATATATATATATATAATATATTATATATATATATATATATATATATATATATATATATATATATATATATATATATATATATATATATATATATATATATATATATATTATATATATATATATATATAATATATATATATATATATATATATATAATATATATATATATATATATATATATATTTATATATATTATATATATATATATATATATATATATATATATATATAACACATTTACAGTTAATTTCTTAAACTAATATAGTTCAATTTCACTGTTTTCTTCCTTCCTGATGGAATCTGTCTCTACTTATGTGCTTTCTTGAATAGATGAATCTAAATGTTACTTTATGATTCATATGACTGTCAAATGTCTTTTATATACACCACAGTTCTTCATCATTACATAGTCTATTCGTAGGTGGGTTAATTTGGTGTTGTTTGAAAATTGAAGAGTAGCCCAACACTGAGCTACTTATCTGAAACAAAGTCCTTCCTAGGCCTCGTACAGCAGTATGACTGGATAGAACCCCACTACTGCGGGTCCTCCACTCGTCAAGATGACACAATTAATACTGGAAAAAGCTCTGACGAACATCTATTTGCTGACTTGGTCACTAGATATTGTGTACGACACTCAGGGCAGGCTATAACCTGAAACAATATATACAACCTACGTAGTATTGCTCATTGTCTCCTTAGCCAGACAGGAGGTAATATGAGACAGTTCAGACAAGCTGCGTCTGTATTTTGAATTAGGCGGCGAGTGTGTCTGTCATGCGTTCTCTCCCATTTTATAATGGCCTTGTGGATGTACGAGATCGCAACTGGACCAAGGTACGTTTGCATGCATCCAAAATCATGTAGGCAAGGCAAGATGTGCTAAGATAGTAAATCCAAAATAATTCTGGAATCCTTATTTCTGCGCCGATTTCCTCCATGCAAGGCTTATTTTACTCATATGAATGAACTCTATCACTATGGATATCCATTTTATCGTAAATAAATATTAGACAAACATAAAGGTATGTTTTCAGGCACTCGTAAGAAATAAAAAAGTAGAACACTAGACAACAGAAAAACAACAGTCGTGAGTGGCTTACCCAGGACTCGAACCCAGGACCTTCCGTGCGACAACCCCGCCAAGCTATGCATGCAAATCACACTATCCTCCCTGCCATCTAGGCATCACCAAAAAATGACGCTTCGATGACTGGTCATTAGTGCGACCCGCAAGACATAACACCGGAAATTTACCATGGGCAGTCCAGCCTATTAATGACGCAATCACTTCTGTTGTTCCCCTATTATACAGTATAGGTCAGACTACAAAAGACAAAGACGTTAATACTGTGTCTAGTAAATGATAGAAGTAAGAACAGTAAGTACAGGACAGAGGGTAGATTTTTTTTTTGGTATTGTATACACATATATAACACATAAGGAAAGGAAACCCGAGGACTGTAAACAGTAAATCAATATTAAACAAACATAAAGGTATTGTTGCGCACATATTCTTTAGTGTGAAGCACAGATTACTGTTGGTACGCATACAAATGTAAAATGTATTTATTTGTCTGATAAAAATATATTTATCTTTGAATTCACGATTCTTAATCTAAGGGACAGAACTCAGATTAGTCGATGTGTATTCATTCTATGAGTTATCTGTTCTTGTATCTTTCCTGAATATCGAACTTGGCGTATGAATCTGGACTTATGTCATATTTTGTGTCTGGTATAGCCAGAAACAGATTATTCTTGTTTAAGTTTATGCAGGGATGTTTATGATCCGAATCTATGTTTACTCCTTGTCTGTTTGAGACGATTCGGTCTTATATCGTGTTATCTTTGTATGTCTATGTCGGACTATTTTCCTTGTATGGTACTTTGGGGTCAGGCACTTTCGGCGCATGAAGAGACGTTAGGGGAGTGCTTCGGTGATGAAGGAGCCTGGCGGGATGTCATGGCTTTAGACCTGTCCAAAGTCTGTGATCTCTATGATTTATTATGGGAACGAAGATAGTTTCTTCTAGGATTGTTAAGTCTACGAGTTCCCCAGTGTTGATTCAGTAACGCCAGGAGAGCGTTTGTGTTTGCTAGTGTATTTCCTATGCCAAGGTAAAAGAACTATTCACTGAACTCTTTCATTCCTAGGCTCAAATGGGCAGACGTCTATATGAATTATCCCTATCCATATGTCGGGATGATATGTTACCTAGCAGCACTGTAGATGAATGTATGCAGCATTTAAGATGAAAGAATATGCTGATCCGAGTAGAAACATTTGTGTTTATGAACAAAGCTTCTATTGAAGATTTGCTATACATCCGTATAGTGAGCGATGCTCAAAAGGGAACTAGAAGCCATTTTGGATTCTAACTTTTTGTCGATCATCAATCAGAGAACAGGGATGCCCCTTATTATCAGGTGATGATTAAGAGATCACAGTTATAAAGAAAACCCAATACTGGTGGGTTAAGATTATCTTCAGATAGATTTTCTGAACTTTACCTAAAGGAATCTTCGCTAGAAAAGAGGTCCTGTTTAGGAGTCATGTTTGAACAGTATTTATTAACTGACATGCTCGGTCAGTAAGGCCTGATGATTGTATTGATAAACAGTGGAAATCTAAGTGCTTGTCTACAGATGTTCCATTGCAATGTTATTCAACATGAATGCTAACTTATGATGGTAGACCATTGATCAACAATATGCTATTTATGTCGACCTGTGTTCCTGTAACGATGCTCGTATTGTCTAAGTGTGTACGTCCTATTAAACAGTATGAAACGACCACAGTAGTCCAGCCATCCTTGACTTCCACCTGTGATTGGAGTGAGTGTCCGGTGCACCTGTCGAACTGTCATCCATTCGCGTTTGTCATTATTGATGTTCACACTCACTCACTACATCAGAATATACGCACCTAACAGTACACCTTGTCAGGGCCCCAACAGTCGGTAACCTGACCCATTTACAGAACATTGTGACTGGACGAGCAATATCACAACAACAAAAACAGTCCATGTCAATCTGGTGCAAGAAACAAGCTTTATCAAGGTGGTGTCCGAATATTAGATTTTATCAATGTGGTAGGCCAGCTTTCTGGGTCAATCTGCACAGTGGACATGTTCAGAAGTCAGCTACTGAGACCAGACCGTTTCCTGTTGCCTGATACGACACACCAGCAGTACAACTCTACAGTCGATGTCAGCATGACCTGCCCTATCGATCGTACGCAGTAAATAGGTCAGCGCTCGTTGAACAGACGGTGTTTACAGAAAACAAACAGCATTACACATCAAAGTTAGAGCATATATTTGACTGTGTTTGCGAAATGTACAGTGCAACTGAAGCGAGAAGTCCTACTTGTGATTCTTAGGAACTGTAAACGGTGGATTTTCCTGCACTGCCATAGTTTGTGTTGAACTTTAATAATTTAGGCCAGAATTAATTGTTTAATAAAGTACCATAATACAGTACCATTATAACTGAGCCTTCTACCTGCAACACATTCTACCTGCAACACATTTAATTATCTTATATGTATTTATGCTATATGTATATTTATGTTTACATGTTTATATGTAATATTTGTGTATATTTCTGTAGTCGGTTGGTGAGGTGACTAGTATAGGGTATATGTTGCTGTCATTTTTGACGGAGTCATCTGTCAAGTTATTTGCTTATGTTTTTATCATAAGAATAATTGTGTCTTTACCTGCGATGTCAGGTTGATTAGGGGTTGTCTTCCCTTGTTTATTCATTCATTGTGTTTGACCTTTAGGGTCAAAGGTAGACAGTTCGGGCGTATGCCCATGGGCAGGTTTTTTTTAAGCGGGAGTTGAGTTAGACTTCCGGCAAGCCGGGGAGTGTCCTGGTTTCTGAAGGGACGAGAGTCCATTGTGTTTTTCGGGGAGAATCTTCGAAGTGACTGCACAGGCAGTTTTCCCCAGTGAATCTCTGTGCGTTGGAATGACAGCAGAGTTCCTTGTTAAGTTCTGTGGACTCGGTTACAGGTAATACCGACTTTTTCCATTACTATGCTTTCGGTAGCAGAACATGTTAGAAGATTGCCTAGTCTGTGAACTGCAGCTCACCGGTCCTCCATTTCAGAACTTATTTGTTGTGCTCAAGGTAGCCATCCAAGACTATTAGTCTTCATACCATCCAGAAATCCAGTGACGAAGATATATTGTGGGAACCGCAGATTGGCGGAATTTATGTCTACAATAAGCATTACTGCAGGGTTGATGGTAACCTGCTTATCAGAAGTACACAGCCGACGTCAGAACGAGGCCTGTGTTTTCGGCTATTATACTACAGCCTGATAATGTGCAATTGGCGGGGAATGCCAAGTTGCACCTATGTGTCAAAGTGATTAAGGTATCTGACGCGTTTAGTCAGTAATCCCAGGGCGACGCCACGAACTGTCCTTATTGAAGAACATTGTATTGACCATGCACGAATATTCAAATGTTTACCAGCTTGCTGAATGCCTAATGTATACCTATCGATTTCCGGTCAGCATGACCTTGTTTACACTGACTGTTCCTGTTGATACCATGTGTGTTCTCGTCAATAAATGTTTTGAAACGTGCCTGCAGTGTCCAAGCATCCTTGACTACTGCATGTGAGTGTATGGGTTGCAGGGTCTGCATACATACGAGCCTAAACACATTCGCGCCTTCATTCGCACCCACACTCAGTTCATCATACGCTCGCACTACACACCTAACAACATGTATACTGTCTTGGGCCAGTGATCACCTCAACAAGAGAAAAAGTACAGTTACATTTTTGGTGGACCAGTTAAGTGGACTCTTCTGATACATTTCTTGTGGACAGAGCGAGCAATTAACATTATTGATGACATTAATGTGGTCCAGAAATTTACATTTCATGGGGCTATTTGCGTGAGAAGGACAAGTACACATTACATTTCTGATCTGTGGGTCTAAGCTACACACTGGACAGCTGTAACACACATCGCTAATTCTACACTTGCAAGTTTTGGCTACAACAGGACAGAAATAGGTCATCAACTGTTGACCCAGATAAACAGTGCTAGCATTTATGTTATAATGCTACATAAACCACAACAGGACAAGTACTGAAGTTAACATCTAGGCATTTGCTACGTGGACCACAACTGCAAGTCGAGTCCCTTTTTGTAAACGGTACCGCTGGTCGTTTACACGTTTCAGTCAACAACAGACTTTTCTACGCCCGAGCATTCAAGCTATATTGTTCGTGGTCAAGTGTTTGTAAACAGTACGTGGAAATTGTAAACATTCTATGTGCAAGATACGAGAAGGTCATAGTAACTTTTGTTCGTGAATACCACTTTATGCTACAGTGGATTTGACATTCAGTGCGCGCTTGACATTTTGTTTCTGTGTTCGCAAGGAGCAAGAAATTTACTTTAGTTTCAGCTGTGACTGAACTTGTTTTGCAACACATTGAATTGATTGCTATTTATGTTAATTGTACTATTTTTGTGTATTTTTCTTGTGTTCTTTTGCGGGTTTTCGGTTGGTGGGTCTTACGGTAAATATGCCACTTAATCGAGGGTTACTGTAAGCGTTCTGTAGGGATTGCAATTTTCTTAATTGAAATTTGCTAGCGACTTTTGTTGCTATTTTTTTTTTTTTTAGCTGTGACGACATCAGTTAGTGTTGTTTTCGTTATTTTTCTGTTCTTTGATTTTCGATTAATTTTGTTTGTATCTGTTCTTCTCTCATTCCTTCCGTTTATTTCTTTACACCTTTTCGTTTATAACAGTGTCGCCATTTGTCTTGTTTATTTTTCGCGGTCATCATTACACATTTGTGTAACATTTTCTTTACTTTTTGCTGTATTGTTTATTTGACTTCCGCGAACGTTTTCGGTCATTGTTCTGTATCTTTGTCTTTGTATTTATGATTGTTCTACATTATTGTCATACACAGTCTACATACATATACTTTGTCATGTATTATTATTGTTATTGATAAGGTACACTCTTCATATAGAGATTGTTAATAAAATATTATTATCTAAGATATTTATACAAGTTCTTTGATAAAAGACTTGTTATCCACAAAGATTGAGACAAGGTGAAATACATATTCAAGTTCTTTATAAAAAAAAAAAAGACTTGTGCCCATAGTGAGTGGGATATAAAGGAATTATTTTCCACAGGTACTCAAGTGATTTTTTGTTACATTATAAACAAGAGGACCATACAAGGTCTTTGTCTAAGACTAAGAGATTGAAATAAAGTGAAGTGAGTATACAAGTCTAGCATTTCAGACTTGTCTCCCATTGAAGTGGGATAAGGTAATTGTTGAATTTTTCAGGTTACTGATCTCATTAGACAGAATGTCTACATTGGATTTCTTCATCCAGCAAGGGTTGACTCTTGGTAAGTCTGGTAAAGAATTGGAAGAATATTCATCTGCTCTATTCGCCACTGCATTAAAGTCAGAAGAAAAGAAACAAAAAGAGGAAATTAAATTGAAAGCAGAAGCTGAACAAAGGAGAGCAGATGCTGAACTAAAGAAGCTAGATGCTGAGAATAGAAGATTAGAACTTGAAGAGAAAAGGTATCAAAGAGAAGCTGCTGCTGAGGAGAGAAAAGCTCAGGCTGATGAAAGAAAATTCCAGATGGAAATGGAAGACAAAAAACTTCAAGCTGCTGCAGAGGAGAAAAAAATTCAAGCTCAAGCTGCTGCAGAGGAGAGAAAACTTCAAGCTGCTGCAGAGGAGAGAAAACTTCAAGCTGCTGCAGAGGAGAGAAAACTTCAAGCTGCTGCAGAGGAGAGAAAACTTCAAGCTGCTGCAGAGGAGAGAAAACTTCAAGCTGAGGCTGAAATTAGAAAAATGGAACATGAGGAAAGAAAACAGAAGATGGAACTTCATGAAAGACTCGCAACTTTGGAGTTAGAGAAATTGAAATTGGCGAGTACGGGTGCTCAGCAAACAACTTCGAGTACGACAAAGGAGTTTGTTAATAGGATTAAATTGCCTCATTTCAATCCTTCAAAGGATGACGTAGCAGATTACCTAGATAGATTCCAATTTTTATGCGATACGCATAACATAAAAAAGGAAAAATATGTTGAACAACTGATGGAATTTTTTACAGGTGACACAGTGACTACTCTTATGACAATAGACGAACATGACAGGACTAATTATGATGTTGTCAGAGCAGCATTGCTAAAAAAATACCAACTAAAAGAAGAAGACTATCGTCTTCGTTTTAGGACAATGTTGCCAGAAAATGGAGTAGATTTCTCTGATTTTGTTACAAAAATACGTCGTACATTTACACGATGGGTTGAGTTGTCTCAGACTGAGAAAACATATGAAGGTCTAATGGACTTATTATTGCGAGATAAGGTTTTGTCATCTGTTAATGATTCTTTTCTTGCATTCCTTCATGAGCGTAAGCCTAAAAACTTAAAAGATATGGAGGAATACTGTTGTCAGTATGCCACCGCGCATCCCCATGCTACAGTTAGCAATTCTAAAGTGAAAGAAGGGTTGCCAGCTGCTTCGGCAACACCATATGGCCCTAATTTCAAAAAAAAATTTCAGGGTGCTCAACAAAACTGGAATAGGGGAAGTAATCAGAATTACACTCAGAAGCGGAGTAATCCAACACATGATGGTTCTTCGTCTATGAATTGGAGACAAGATGGTAGTTCTCGTAATTTTAATGGTAATAATCTTAGACACTTTCGCAAGGGTTATCGTAATAATAACCATTCGAGCTTTCGAGATAACCATTCTCGACGTCAAGATTATGACGATGGTGAATTTAGAAACCGGGATTCAAACCGGAATGATGATTACAATAGGCAATATGATAACAATTACAGGGGAAATGATAGTCGAAATAATTACAGGGGAAATGATAATCGAGGCAGACCTAGGTTTAACAAAAAAAAAGACCTTTCCAACAGGCAAACTCTGCACAACAAGAGTTTGATGGAGCCTGTAATACAGTAAATGATAGTGGTAACTCTAGGGCTATCACTGGTTGTGCTTTCGATTTTGGGAGAGCAACTGAATGCCCCCAATGCTTAACATTGTTCGACTCATCGACTGTATCTACTCTAAGTTGTGGTCACCCTCTTCCTGCTCTACCTGCTACAGTTGCGCATGATGGGAGAGGATCTCTCATCTTACATAAAGGTCTAATAAATGATAGGCTAGTCTCAGTACTTTTCGATTCGGGATGTACTACCGTCGGGGTTAGGGAGTCTCTGATAGATCCTTGCTGTGCCACTGGAAAAACAATCAAATGTGTTACATTTGGTGGTACTATGGAAAGTTATCCTACTGCTATTATTAGGATTGACACTCCCTTCTTCACAGGAGATGTCCATGCATGTCTTCTTCCTAATCCTATTGCGGATCTTATAATCGGTCGTATTCATGGGGTTAAGGAATGCACCCCGCAACAAATTTCTAGTTGGGAGAAAAAAAACATTCAAACGGTCAATGCAGTGGTGACAAGAGCTCAAGCTCTTAATCCCCCAACTTCATCGGATAATAGTAATGAAGTTGATAGCCAAGACGAGCACTTGGTGATTTCCCATGACTCGTTTGTTAAACGTCAAGAAGAGGATCCTTCTTTGAAGAAATTCTTCCTTCTTGCAAAGAAAGGGGATCCCAATCAAAATACGAATCACAAATCGTATATTACTATGAAGAATGGTATATTGGTACGGATGGTACAACACTCGGACAAGTCTATGCACTCGCAAATTCTTGTGCCTAAGTGTATGAGAGCCTTAATTCTTCAGCATGCACACGATTCTCAGTGTGCTGGACATATGGGTTTTTCCAGAACTAAAACTAGAGTCCTTGCGTCTTTCTTTTGGCCATTTGTTAATAAAGACATACGAATTTATTGCCGATCTTGCAAAATTTGTCAAGAGGTCAAGTCTAGAGGTCCGAGACATGCTGCTCCTATTCAGGCTGCAGATATTCCGATTCGGCCGTTTCAGAAAATGGCTATAGACATCATTGGTCCGTTCAAAATTAAGTCAGCCAGAGGACACCAATTTATCCTCACTTGCGTGGACATGTGCACGCGTTGGCCAGAGGCTATTCCTCTGAAGAGCATATCAACTGTCGATATCGCTGATGCTCTTTGGCTCATATTTTCTCGTCTGGGATTCCCCGGAGAAATACTGTCGGACCACGGCACTCAGTTAATTTCGGACGTTATGTCTCAGGTAATGGCTACGCTAGACATTAAAAGGTCTCTCAGTAGTATTTATCATCCAATGTCCAATGGATTGGTAGAACGTCTTAACAGGACACTAAAGAACTTACTTGGCAAGATAACGGAGGATCATCCGGAGGATTGGGACAGGGTTTTACCTGCAGTCCTCTTTGCCTATAGAGAAGTTCCCAACGAGCATACAGGGTTTTCTCCTTTCGAACTTGTCTTTGGTGCGCAACCGCGCGGTCCGATGTCCTTGTTACACGATTTGATAACTTCTGATAATATTGACGATGATACACAATCGTCATATGAATATGTCATTGCTCTTAGAGAAAAGATTATCGAATCGTGCAGGTTAGCAACTTCATCTTCCGAATTTGCGAAAGAAAAAGCTAGGCGATTTGCTAACAAGAAAAGACGCCTACGTCAACTTTGTCCTGGAGACAAAGCATATGTCTTACTTCCCTCAAGAGAGAATAGACTTCTCATTTCATGGAAAGGTCCATACACTATAGTCTCCAAAATTTCCGATGTCGACTACATCGTCGATGTGGATGGAAAGCATAAAACCTTCCATATAAATATGCTAACAGAGTTTATTGAACGTCCAGACTATTTGCAGCCTATTTTCCAGGCGACGGACGACTCTCCAGTCCAACATGGTCACATCTCATCCCTGTCCGTTATACAGGATGAGGAAACTATTTTTTCTGACGTTAACTTACCTCTTCCTGCGATTCCACTGAATTCAACGGAATCGTGGAGGGACGTTACAATCTCTTCGAACTTGTCTTTTGAGGAGCAACGTCAAGTATCCTCTACGCTACAATCATATCAGGATGTCCTTACCGACATTCCTGGACACACAGATGTCATAGAACATGACATCATACTTACTGATCGTAATCCGATCAGAGTAAGACCATACCCAATACCTATTCATTTTCAAGCACAAGTCGAGAAAGAATTGGATGAAATGATTCAACTGCAAATAATTGAACCATCCACTTCAGCTTATTCTTCGTCGATAGTTATTGTTCGAAAGAAAGACAATAACATACGTCTTTGCGTTGACTATCGCAAATTAAATCAAGTTACGAAGTTCGATGCTGAACCTATGCCATTATTAGATGATCTACTTATTAGACTTTCTAAAGCTAAATTCTTTACTAAACTAGACTTGTCGAAAGGTTATTGGCAAGTCCCACTGACGGAACACGCCAAACCTCTCACTGCTTTTTCGACACCTAGGGGTCTGTTTCAATGGAATTTTATGCCTTTCGGGCTTATGAACGCCCCAGCGACTTTCGTGCGCATGATGCGACGAATTCTATCAGATCGTGCAGATGTCATCGCATATTTAGACGACATCTGTCTTTTCAGCGATACTTGGGAAGAACACTATTTGGGTCTAAAGGAATTGCTATCTACTCTACGTGAGCATAGTTTGACTGCAAAACCCTCTAAAGCTTTTGTTGGGTTTAGTGAAATTTCCTTCCTAGGTCATCGAGTTGGTCATGGTCTGTTGAAGACAGAGGACCAAAACATTTCGAAGATATTAAATATCTCGGTTCCGAAGACAAAAAAGCAAGTGCGTAGTCTCTTGGGATTGATACAATTCTATGGAAGATTCATTGAGAATCTGTCCTCCATTATGGCACCACTTTCATCGTTATTGAAAAAAGGTTCTCCTAATATGGTGCGTTGGTCCCAGGAATGCCAATCTTCATTGGATCAGGTTAAGAATTTGTTCTCATCTCATCCTATCTTAAGACTACCAACGATTGATAAGACTTTTGTTCTTCGTAGTGATGCCTCTTCCACTGGGATTGGAGCGGCGCTAATGCAGGAATATTCAGGAACTCTGCATCCTGTAATGTATATTTCTAGGAAGCTAAATGCGGCAGAAAGGAATTACTCGGTTTTAGACCGTGAATTGTTGGCTATGGTTTGGTCCATTCTTAAGCTACAAAGGTTCCTTCTGGGCGCGCATTTCTTTATGGAAACCGACCAAAAAGCTCTTACGGCTATGCAAAGTAAGGATTTGAAGAGCTCGAGATCTACTCGTTATGCTATTGCTCTTCAGCCTTTCCATTTCACGGTGCGAGCTATCCGTGGTTCGGATAATGTGATGGCGGACATATTGTCCAGATGCCCACATGATTCCAGTTAAATCTTGTGTCCTAGTTTTTCCTGATACACTTTCAGACTTTTGTCTGTCCTTAATATCCTAATATGTTGTAATACAAATGTATTTGGATGATGTTTAGATAATTTAACAAATTTCATTTTGTCCATCCATCAGTGATATGTTGCTAATATAGCATTGTAATTCATGACATTTGTATATTGCTATAATTATAGTATTTAGTAATGATTGATATATGATTGGTATTGCCAGCAACTTAGGTTTCTTTAATGGTACCCCCTTAGTTTGTTTGGCTTAAAGGAGATATTTTCTCCTATGTTGGGAGATGATTTGTATCCTCTTCAGACGCTTTGTTTATGCGTCTATTGTACCTGATATTAGGTTCATTTTTTTCATGAGCACATAAGTGATACTTGTGCAATCTTGCTCATGGACATATTTTTAAAAAAAAAATTTCATTTTTTTTTTACAGGGGGGTGGTAGTAATATGTTGCTGTCATTTTTGACGGAGTCATCTGTCAAGTTATTTGCTTATGTTTTTTTATCATAAGAATAATTGTGTCTTTACCTGCGATGTCAGGTTGATTAGGGGTTGTCTTCCCTTGTTTATTCATTCATTGTGTTTGACCTTTAGGGTCAAAGGTAGACAGTTCGGGCGTATGCCCATGGGCAGGTTTTTTTAAGCGGGAGTTGAGTTAGACTTCCGGCAAGCCGGGGAGTGTCCTGGTTTCTGAAGGGACGAGAGTCCATTGTGTTTTTCGGGGAGAATCTTCGAAGTGACTGCACTGGCAGTTTTCCCCAGTGAATCTCTGTGCGTTGGAATGACAGCAGAGTTCCTTGTTAAGTTCTGTGGACTCGGTTACAGGTAATACCGACTTTTTCCATTACTATGCTTTCGGTAGCAGAACATGTTAGAAGATTGCCTAGTCTGTGAACTGCAGCTCACCGGTCCTCCATTTCAGAACTTATTTGTTGTGCTCAAGGTAGCCATCCAAGACTATTAGTCTTCATACCATCCAGAAATCCAGTGACGAAGATATATTGTGGGAACCGCAGATTGGCGGAATTTATGTCTACAATAAGCATTACTGCAGGGTTGATGGTAACCTGCTTATCAGAAGTACACAGCCGACGTCAGAACGAGGCCTGTGTTTTCGGCTATTATACTACAGCCTGATAATGTGCAATTGGCGGGGAATGCCAAGTTGCACCTATGTGTCAAAGTGATTAAGGTATCTGACGCGTTTAGTCAGTAATCCCAGGGCGACGCCACGAACTGTCCTTATTGAAGAACATTGTATTGACCATGCACGAATATTCAAATGTTTACCAGCTTGCTGAATGCCTAATGTATACCTATCGATTTCCGGTCAGCATGACCTTGTTTACACTGACTGTTCCTGTTGATACCATGTGTGTTCTCGTCAATAAATGTTTTGAAACGTGCCTGCAGTGTCCAAGCATCCTTGACTACTGCATGTGAGTGTATGGGTTGCAGGGTCTACATACATACGAGCCTAAACACATTCGCGCCTTCATTCGCACCCACACTCAGTTCATCATACGCTCGCACTACACACCTAACAACATGTATACTGTCTTGGGCCAGTGATCACCTCAACAAGAGAAAAAGTACAGTTACAGTATACCGAGTCATACTGGTCCTATATTAGTGTTCTGTAGGGAGCAATTTTCTTAACTGAAAATTTGCATGCAACATCTGTTGCTATTTTTTGTTAGCTGTGAAGACTGTGCTTATCGTTGTTTTTGTGATATTTTTTCTGTTCTTTAGTTTTGTTTTGGTTTGTTTGTATTTGTAGGTCTCATCTGTCCTATAATTTAGTTCTATACAACTTTATATTTATACACTGTGACGTCATTTGTTTTGTTTATTCCCTTGCAGTTGTCATCACAGGTTCTGTGATTATTTTCATTGATTTCCCTATTTGATTTATTTGATTTCTGCAAATGTTTTCGTATTGTCTTTCCTTTTTGTACTTTATGAATGTTGTTGGTTGACATATACTATAAAATATACTTGATCATACACTACTAGCTGTGTAGTGAACTTATTATAAAGAATCAACTGAGGATTAATTGCTGTTATTTTAGGTACACAGTTGATTATACAAGACCTTATTTAAAGGCTTGTTTCCCACAGAGATTGGGATAAAGGGAGCTGATTATTCAAGCTATATTGTTTCCATTTATTTGGAGATAGATTTCATTATTGCTATTTCAGGTATCTAGTCACATATTGGTATACACCATGTCGACTTTAGATTACTTCATTGAGTTAGGGAAATCCCTAGGCAAGACTGGTGATAAGTTAGAGGAGTATGCTACCAGTCAATTTGAAAAAGCACAAAAGGCGGAAGAGAGAAAACAGAAAGCCGAGGATAAAAGAATGGATCTAGAATTTGAGCAAAAGAAATTGCAGATGCAAATAGATGAAAAGAGATTCCAAATGGAAATGGAAAAACAAAACAAAGAAGCTGAACAAAAAAAGATTAGACAGAGAAGCTGAGGCTGAACAAAAAAGATTGGACAGAGAAGCTGAGGCTGAACAAAAGAGATTAGACAAAGAAGCTGAACAAAAAAGATTAGAAAGAGAAGCTGAAGCTGAACAAAAGAGATTAGACAGAGAAGCTGAAGCCGAGGAGAGAAAGGCAAAAAGAGAACATGAGGAAAAACTGTTAGCATTTGAGTTAGAAAAATTGAAATTGACAAATATGGGTATTGCTAATCAGTCAACTGGTAATAATGGTAAACCTTTTATTTATAAGGTCAAGGTACCACCGTTCAATCCTTCCAGTGACGATATTACATTCTGGCTGGATCGTTTTGAACGTTCTTGTCGAACTCATAATGTGGATAAATCACAGTATGCTAATCAGTTGTCAGAAAATTTGAAAGGTGATTCTCTTACTAGTTTAAGTTTGGTTGAAGAGACTGACAAAGATAATTATGATGTTATCAGAGCAGCTTTATTGAAAAAATATCAATTAACAGAGGAAGGTTACCGTACTTTGTTTAAGAAAATGGTACCTGAATCAGGGGTAGAATTCTCAGAATTCATTGCAAGGACACGTCTTACATTTAATCGTTGGATTGAGCTGTCCAAAAAAGAAAAGACATATGAAGCCCTTATTTACTTGTTGCTCAGGGACAAGATTATGTCAAGTATAAATAAACCATTCCTTGAATTCCTACATGAGCGTAAACAAGACACTAAAAGAAATGGAAGAATATTGTACCCAATACGTCACGGCACATCCGGACGTAGCTTTTAGCAATGCTAAGGTTACAGAAAGTATGCCAGTTGCATCAGCAACACCATACAACCCTAATTATTCACACAAATTTCAGGAACCACAAAACAGGGTTTGACAAAAAAGGTAACCATAATAGTTATCAAAACCAAGGTAACCAATCATTTCAGGGTTCTTCTGCGAAGAACTGGAGACGAGCCGACAGCCCTCGATTTAGGGGTGGTCATAATTATAGAAATTTCCGCAGAGGAAGTCATTATAGAAACTATCCAAGTCATCCATCATGGAGACAACAAGATCATAATTATAGAGATACTCATTATAATGAATATGATAATGGTAACCATGAGAACTATGACTCAAACCCAAATAGGGGTTACAATAGAGGAAACAATAATGATTACAGAGGCAATAATAATCGAGGTAGATCACAATACAAAAAACATAAATCACATTATCAGGCAAACTCTGCACAGCAAGAGTCACATGAAGCCTATAAACAGACTAAAGATAATAATGACGCTAATAATATGGCATGTTCCGCTTTTGATTTTGGGAGAGCATCTCAGTGCCCCCAATGCAAAACATTATTTGAACCAACTACGGTGTCCACTCTAAGTTGTGGCCATCCTCTTCCCGCTCTTCCTGCGTCAGTCGCGCATGATGGAAGAGGTTATCTTGTCTTACATAAAGGTTTAGTAAATGACAATCCAGTCTCAGTTCTTTTTGATTCTGGATGCACCACAATTGGTGTTAGGCAGTCACTTGTAGATCCTTCTCGTGCCACTGGAAAAGTAGTCAAATGTGTAACATTTGGTGGCACCTTAGAGAAATACTCTACTGCTATCATTAGGATTGCTACTCCTTTCTTTACAGGAGATGTACACGCATGTCTTCTGCCGAATCCGATCGCGGATCTTATCATCGGTCGTATTCACGGAGTCAAAGAATGCACTCCGCAACAAATTTCCGTTTGGGAAAAACAAAATATGCAAACTGCTAATGCTGTAGTCACTAGAGCTCAGGCTCTTAATATGCCTCAAACTTCATCTACTGAAGATAATGAAGTGCATAACCAAGATGATCCCTTGGTAATTTCTCGTGACTCGTTTATAAAACAGCAAGAAGAGGATCCGACTCTAAAGAAATTCTTCACTCTTGCAACAAAAGGTGATCCGAATAAAGATACAAAGCGTAAATTTTGGATTACAATGAGGAATGGCGTACTTGTACGTATGGTGCAAGACTCCGCTAAGTCAAGTCATTCTCAGATTCTTGTTCCCAAGAATTTGAGAGTTAAAATTTTGCAGCACGCTCACGACTCTCAGTGTGCTGGACATATGGGTTTTTCCCGTACAAAGTCAAGAGTTCTGGCGGCTTTGTTTTGGCCTTTTGTGAACAAAGACATACGGATTTATTGTCGATCTTGTATAGTATGTCAAGAAGTCAAATCCAAAGGTCCACGCCATGCTGCACCTATTTAGGCTGCAGACATCCCTATTCGACCATTTCAGAAAATGGCGATAGACATCATTGGTCCATTTAAGATCAAATCTGCTAGAGGACATCAGTTTATCTTAACGTGTGTGGACATGTGCACACGTTGGCCAGAGGCTATTCCTCTGAAGAGCATTACTACTGCTGACATTGAAGATGCTCTTTGGCTTATATTTTCTCGTCTGGGATTCCCCGGAGAAATATTATCAGACCATGGTACCCAACTAATATCGGATACCATGTCTCAAGTAATGTCTACTCTGCAGATAGAGAGATCTTTGAGTAGTATCTATCATCCTATGTCCAATGGGATGGTCGAACGGCTAAATAGAACACTCAAAAACTTACTAGGGAAGATAACTGAGGATCATCCTCAAGATTGGGACAGGGTTTTACCCGCGGCCCTCTTTGCTTACAGAGAGGTCCCCAATGAACATACAGGATTTTCTCCCTTTGAACTTGTCTTAGGCGCGCGACCGCGCGGCCCTATGTCTTTGCTTCATGATCTCATAACCGCTGATAATATTACCGATGACACAAAATCTTCTTACGAATATGTCATCGCGCTGAGACAAAAGATTATCGAAGCATGCAAATTGGCAACTTCTTCTTCTGAATTTGCTAAGCAGAAAGCAAGACAATTTGATAATAAGAAAAGAACCTTGCGACAACTTTGTCCTGGTGACAAAGCATTTGTTTTGCTACCTTGTAGGGAAAATAGACTTCTTATTTCTTGGAAAGGTCCGTACGATATAATCTCGAAAATTTCCGATGGTGACTATATTGTCGATATTGATGGAAAGCATAAAACCTTCCACATCGATATGCTTACGGAATTCCATGAACGTCCGGATTATTTACAGCCTATTTTCCAGGCAACGGACGATTCACCAGTCCAACATGGTCATTACTCATCACTGTCCGTAATACAGGATGAGGAAACAAGTTTTTCGGATGTTAATCTTCCGCTTCCGATGATTCCACTTCATTCTAGTGAATCATGGAAAAATGTTACTGTCTCTCCTGATTTATCTCTAGGAGAACAGCGACAAGTTTCGGCTATGTTACAAACATTTCAGGATGTCCTTACTGACATTCCTGGACAAACTCATGTCATTCAACGTGACATTATTCTAACTGACCATAATCCTATTAGGGTCAGACCTTATCCGATCCCTATACATTTTCAAGCACAGGTTGAGAAGGAGATGGATGAGATGATAGATTTAAAAATAATTGAACCATCCCCTTCTGCATATTCTTCGCCGTTGGTTATTGTTCGAAAAAAAAGACAATAACATACGTCTTTGCGTTGACTATCGCAAATTGAATCAAGTTACGAAGTTCGATGCTGAACCTATGCCTTTACTAGAAGAGCTACTTACTAGGCTTTCTAAATCTCATTTTTTCACTAAACTTGATTTGTCTAAAGGATATTGGCAAGTTCCTTTATCTGAAAGCGCCAAACCAATTACGGCTTTTTCTACATATAGAGGCCTTTTTCAATGGAATTTCATGCATTTCGGCCTTATGAACGCACCAGCTACATTCGTACGCATGATGCGTCGAATCCTATCTTATCGGTCAGATGTCATCGCGTACCTACACGACATCTGTCTTTTCAGCGATACTTGGGAAGATCACTATTCAGGGTTAGTTGAATTACTATCTACTCTACGCGAGTATAACCTGACAGCGAAACCCTCTAAAGCCTACATTGGTTTTAGCGAAATTTCTTTCCTAGGCCATCGTGTTGGTCATGGTTTCCTGAAGACAGAGGACCATAATATCACTAAGATACTTAACATCTCTATTCCTAAGACTAAAAAGCAAGTGCGAAGTCTCTTAGGTCTTATTCAATTTTATGGAAGATTCATTTCGAATCTATCCTCTATCATGGCACCTCTTTCTACACTACTAAAGAAAGGGTCGCCTAATATGGTCCACTGGTCACAGGAATGCCAATCCTCTTTAGATAAGATTTAAAATTTGTTTTCAGCACCACCTATTTTAGTGTTACCTACTACAGATAAGACATTTGTTCTTCGAAGTGACGCTTCATCCACTGGGATTGGAGCGGCACTAATGCAAGAGTACTCTGGAACTCTGCATCCTGTAATGTATATCTCCAGAAAACGTAATTCTGCAGAAAGGAATTATTCGGTTTTAGACCGTGAACTATTGGCTATGGTTTGGTCAATTCTCAAACTACAAAGATTCCTTCTAGGCGCACATTTCATAGTAGAAACCGATCAGAAAGCTCTTACGGCTATACAGTGTAAAAATTTGAAGAGCTCGAGGTCTACTCGATATGCAATTGCTCTTCAACCTTTTCATTTCTCAGTACGAGCTATCCGTGGATCAGATAATGTGATGGCAGACATTTTGTCTAGATGCCCACATGATTCCACCTAACTGTTGGGTCTTGGACTTCTTAACACATCCAACTCTACAACAGTTTTTCTTTTCTATATCAAGATAAATACACATTGTAATATAGTGATTGTATCACTACTATCACTACGTTCATTGATATATATATATTCACCGATACTCGTTGATGATTTTTCTTTTTTGTCAATCATGTACTTAGAGTGTTTAAATATGAAATTGTTATATGCATTGTGTCATTGCAAGTATAGTAGTATGCGTTGGTGACACCTCCCTGGAAATATTTACACTTAGAGAAATACTTTCTCTGAGATATATTCTCACCAGTCGATCTATATTTCGACTTTGCCTTAATTTGGCTTTATAAATTCCAGATATTTCTCATCTGCGCAGTATTTGTGCGTTGTGAGCCTATTGTATGTTGCTCTCAGATGAAAAAAAAATGATTTTCATTTTTTTTCCCGGGGGGTGTGGTAGTCTGTTGCGCACATATTCTTTAGTGTGACGCACAGATTACTGTTGGTACGCATACAAATGTAAAATGTATTTATTTGTCTGATAAAAATATATTTATCTTTGAATTCACGATTCTTAATCCAAGGGACAGAACTCAGATTAGTCGATGTGTATTCATTCTATGAGTTATCTGTTCTTGTATCTTTCTGAATATCGAACTTGGCGTATGAATCTGGACTTATGTCATATTTTGTGTCTGGTATAGCCAGAAACAGATTATTCTTGTTTAAGTTTATGCAGGGATGTTTAAGATCCGAATCTATGTTTACTCCTTGTCTGTTTGAGACGATTCGGTCTTATATCGTGTTATCTTTGTATGTCTATGTCGGACTATTTTCCTTGTTTGGTACTTTGGGGCCAGGCACTTTCGGCGCATGAAGAGACGTTAGGGGAGTGCTTCGGTGATGAAGGAGCCTGGCGGGATGTCATGGCTTTAGACCTGTCCAAAGTCTGTGATCTCTATGATTTATTATGGGAACGAAGATAGTTTCTTCTAGGATTGTTAAGTCTACGAGTTCCCCAGTGTTGATTCAGTAACGCCAGGAGAGCGTTTGTGTTTGCTAGTGTATTTCCTATGCCAAGGTAAAAGAACTGTTCACTGAACTCTTTCATTCCTAGGCTCAAATGGGCAGACGTCTATATGAATTATCCCTATCCATATGTCGGGATGATATGTTACCTAGCAGCACTGTAGATGATTGTATGCAGCATTTAAGATGAAAGAATATGCTGATCCGTGTAGAAACATTTGTGTTTATGAACAAAGCTTCTATTGAAGATTTGCTATACATCTGTATAGTGAGCGATGCTCAAAAGGGAACCAGAAGCCATTTTGGATTCTAACTTTTTGTCGATCATCAATCAGAGAACAGGGATGCCCCTTATTATCAGGTGATGATTAAGAGATCACAGTTATAAAGAAAACCCAATACTGGTGGGTTAAGATTATCTTCAGATAGATTTGCTGAACTTTACCTAAAGGAATCTTCGCTAGAAAAGAGGTCCTGTTTAGGAGTCATGTTTGAACAGTATTTATTAACTGACATGCTCGGTCAGTAAGGCCTGATGATTGTATTGATAAACAGTGGAAATCTAAGTGCTTGTCTACAGATGTTCCATTGCAATGTTATTCAACATGAATGCTACCTTATGATGGTAGACCATTGATCAACAATATGCTATTTATGTCGACCTGTGTTCCTGTAACGATGCTCGTATTGTCTAAGTGTGTACGTCCTATTAAACAGTATGAAACGACCACAGTAGTCCAGCCATCCTTGACTTCCACCTGTGATTGGAGTGAGTGTTCGGTGCACCTGTCGAACTGTCATCCATTCGCGTTTGTCATTATTGATGTTCACACTCACTCACTACATCAGAATATACGCACCTAACAGTACACCTTGTCAGGGCCCCAACAGTCGGTAACCTGACCCATTTACAGAACACTGTGACTGGACGAGCAATATCACACACAAAAACAGTCCATGTCAATCTGGTGCAAGAAACAAGCTTTATCAAGGTGGTGTCCGAATATTAGACCTTATCAGGTATATTTTCAGGCACTCGTAAGAAATAAAGAAGTAGAACACTAGACAACAGAAAAGCAACAGACGTGAGTGGCTTACCCAGGACTCGAACCCAGGTCCTTCCGTGCGACAACCCCGCTTAGCTATGCAAGCAAATCACACTATCTTCCCTGCCATCTAGGCATCACCAAAAATGATGCTTCGATGACGGATCATTAGTGCGACACGCAAGACATAACACCGGAAATTTACCATGGGCAGTCCAGCCTATTAATGACGCAATCACTTCTGTTGTTCCCCTATTACACAGTATAGGTTAGACTACACAAGCCAAAGACTGTAATACTGTGTCTTTCATTTTTATCCTACAGTTTATCCGACTATTCACTGGAGCAACAAAAAACAGGGAAAACACAACATGGTTCATGCTCCACTGTCTTCTATTCATAATAACTTCGGCTCTACAACACATCCAGTGAATCTATCGCTATCTGCCTAATGCTATTGATCCCTATTATCGAATTAGGTCCTTCTTTATCTAGGTATTCCATGCTTAATTGCACACTGCCTTCCGAAATATCCTTAACATCTACACTTTTGTTTCCTCCATGTCTAGCGTACCTTACTTACTTACTTAGTCGTTCCCTTCTACCGTGAGGTGTAGAGGTTTGGAAGAGAGAGCGCCAGACTATCCTATCGGCTGTCTTCCTCCTGGCCTGGTTCCATTCTAGTCCTCGGTCCTTCAAAGATTGTCTAATGTTGTCCTCCCAGCGGACTCTGAGTCGTCCTGGGGGTATGGATCCCTGGCTCTTTGTTTCCCATGCTTGTCGTGGTAGCCGATCTTCTCCCATTCTGCAGACATGGCCAAACCATCTTAGTTGGGTCTGTTCTACTTGGGTCTGCATGGGGTGGCATTTTAGGCCTTGACGTATCGTCTGGATGCGGACCATGTCTCTTCTGGTTACTTCAACCACCTTCTTCAGATACCTCATTTCTGAGGTTTGGATCTGGCTTTCATGGGTTGTAGTCATTGCCCATGACTCGCATCCATATGTCAAGACTGGGACATAGGTGGAGCGGTATACAGCCATCTTCGTTTTCTTACCAACCTCTCTCTTGCCGAGGAATCCTCGATTTATGGTCTGAAAAAATCTTCCAGCTGCTGCTTTTCGAGTGGCCAACTCTTCTTTGATGCCTCCCTTTCGGTCTATAATAGCTCCGAGATATTTAAAGTGGTCGACCTGCTCCAGGACCTGTTCTCCCAGCTTAATCTGATCTAGCATACCTTCCGACACTATTTATAACAAGCTTGGTTTTCATTGGTCAGTTACATCCACGGAGTTTGTCCGGTGATAATTTTTGAATGATGCCGAGATATGAATCCAGACTTCATTACATATATTATATATATATATATATATATATATATATATATATATATATATATATATATATATATATATATATATATATATATATATATATATATATATATATATATATATATTCTTTTTTTATCTCTTCAGAGACCCCCGGGAACCGCACGTGACAGTTTAATATCACTGTTGCTCGAACTTTGTCTGCTTAGCAACATCGTTTTGCACAACAGGTCAATCACCTGTTTGTCTTAATATTTGATTACGTGTTCACTCTGAGAGCCATTGTGCTCCCTGTGAGAGTTCTACACCCAACGGTAGAAGAGGTAACGACTATGAGATGAGACATCGTTTTATATCTAGTAAACGACACAGGTGCTGCAACAGCGTATACCGCTCGACAGCTACGCTAGTATCCGGTATGCCAACGTAACATTTGTCTAATTTAATTTTCCAGTACGTGACAGACATACTACACCATATTCGAAGGCACTGCTTCTTTCTATTCTTTGTTTTAACGAGAAACTGGTTCAACAGGCGAACCAAATTACTCATTTCCTCGTACGTAACAAACATCACCAAGCTGTTAATTCGAAATGCCCCTATATCCCTCTTATGTAAATGAGACTTTGTGTGGGATTTTGCCGGCCTGGCTCCGGTTCCGGATATTGACAGTAATCGATAGATGAGTGAAAAAGCTTGACGACGTAGCATGATTTCTCCAGCCGCCTCATCCCTGTTCAAATATTACGTTGCTCAATATTATATTAAATATTGACCTTCAGCCAAGACTCCTAAAAGACACTTGGAATTTTATTTCAGTCACTAGACGTGGCGGCGAAGTTGTTTCTGACGAGCCCTCTCTGTTCTGACGTCTAAACGTGTTAGTTCATCAGCCGTCTCTGGGCCACCAGCAAAACTATTTTTCAAGATGGAGTAGAGTACTTGAGTGAAAGTATTTATCATTTTCGTAAACAAAACACTGTCTTTACTACAGCCAGTCGTCGGCCATCTTTCCTTCCTGATGTATGAACCGATGCAGAGTAAATTTGTTAGGGAGCATCCATATAATGATCAAACACCATTAGTCAAGCAGAAACCCTTCTATGTATGTTTTCTGGTTTGGCAGACTACATGGGAAGGCGCGGGAGAAGTTTTATTCGAGAGGTAAAATTATACAGGCGCCAAAATGATCGACGTCCCTTTTCTGTATTTACATATTGTGGCCAAAACAAACATATTCACTGGATAATTGCGATGTCATGATATCCGGTTAATATGTGAATGCCAAAAATAATAAAAATAACTTTACGTAACCTACATTTTAGTAATCGTCGCTGTTACATTAAAGCCCGCGCCCCACTCGGAAACGACATAATGCAATTAAGCGAGTGTAAACGGTATATGAAAGAGTGGATAATGGCTGCAGGCGAGATTACAGTGTGAAGATAGTCAGCAATTTGAAACACATCCAACCAAATTAATCATGAGAGTCATCGGGTTTTATAAATACTCTTCATTACTGTGTCGTGGAAAAGATGGACAATGGACAAGGGACAAGGGAACTGAAATGATGCATTTGAAATGTGGACATATAAGGGAATAGGGCGCATGTTGTGAAAACAGAAACCAACAAAAACAGAAGTACGGGACAGTTAGGAATAAGATAGGGGTCGGAGTGGTTCAGAGATATGGCACCCGCCTCCAATTCTAAAGGTACCGGTTTCGCTCCAAGCACAGGGAATATAATTGATGGGCATTTTTTGTTTCAGAATCAGTGGTTCCTAATGATGTCATACACCCCCCTGATCTCCTGGGTAGTGAGATCGGATGCCTAGCCTTCTCGGACAAGGGTGAAAAATAGGAGGTCCCGTGTGCACATTGCGCATGTTAAAGATCCCTCTGCAGTTGGAAATAGTAAAGAGTAGGCCACACGAGACAGGCGTCATACAGTCTCTTTCGGGTAAATCTGCCATGCGAATATTTACTAGTATTTTATGTAAACTAGTAATTTAACATTTATGCACAAAATAAAGACGGTGTGGTGAAGTGGGATGTTATAAATACTTATAGGGAACTTAGTGTACTGACTGAGATCAGCTGTGAAGGTATCTATATCTATTAAGAGTAGTGTATTATAGATAACCTTACTTGCTACCACATATCTATATATCTCAGTCAGAATTATTCTGGAATAGTGTGATGCTACGTTATGTGTCTAGGGTATGAGTATGGTGAAGTGTAAGTCACAACAACAGACAGATAAACAATTTAATTTAATCCACTACTCTTGACAACACTGTGACACTCACATACATATAACACTCTACAAAGATATCTTAAAAAAGTCACTGATAAACTTTCAAATAACAATATGTATTCATTACTGGCATGAATGAATATGTGTCCTGATTCAACTACAAGGGAACCAGGAATCACAATCAATTTAAATTACAAGTTATGTACAGAATGTATTTAATATGAATATTGTAGTGACATATATTATTACAAATGTTCTAGGTGTGTCAGTTGTGTAGTAGTAAAATGAGGTAATACTGGTTTTGTTTTGTTCAAGCTCTGTTGGTATTTGTCATCATGACTTCAATAGTTTGTCTTTAGGGACCAGTATTGGAGATGTTCACAGTTCATGATTTTAAGACAAGTAAATTCCCCTCTTAATGTTAATTTTAAAAAGTCAGTTCAAGATGAGGGGACATAATGTTGAGCTCAGCTGGCCAATTCGCTTATCTGGCGTGATGGCGGCAGGAAAGGACTCCTCTGCTCGAATTCTCCTCTGGGCTCAGGAGACACCTCACTGATAGCTAAAAAGACCAAGGAGTATGCTGTCCGACTCTGGATTCAGCAAATCTCTGACCAGATGCTGCTCAGTACCATCAAGACCACTGTCCCTGAAATCAAGAAGGATGTACCTTCTACTTCATAACTAATTTATATTTTCTTTTTACACTGATCACAATACATCACAAACATTGCGTTCAGAGCGTTAGGCCAACAGTCAGCTTCATCTGAAATACTTTATTCCAGTATTACCCTTCCTAATGGTTACTACGCCTCTGCACTTCCAGCATTATTTCTTTCTAGTCAATCATCCAGGTGTCAGTGTACTGTTTGGCCATTCCATGCCGTTTTACTTCTCTCCGACACCCTCTGTTCAGGCTGGAGCATTACAGGCTTTACCTCACGTTGGCCACTGAACTACACATATATATATAGGCATAAATCAACAATTCACATTCAATTTTCATTAAAAGATATTAAATGGTTCAAGCTTACCACAATTCATACGAATAACACAGATACGTTGATTAGCAATGAATTCTGGCACAAACTGGCACAAATTTCCATCTGCTTATCTTCCAGGCTTTTATTGAGCCAAATATAAGCTGGCTTCAACGCACTGATGCTTTATCAAGTGTATTTAAACAAGTGGTTTCGAACTAACGCTCCCAAGTGTGTATATCAGCGAGACTGGCCAATGAGCCACGTTTCGACAAGTGTTTGAAAAAATGTTATCTTTTCCCGTCTCCCCTAACAACCAAGATAGTATTTATAGCCCGACCAATCGTGGTTAGGCTTTCATTTGTTGCGCTCCAATCAATTTGGAGTTTACATGGTAGGCTATTTCTGTAACGTAAATTTTTTTCAAACACGTTAAAAAAAAATCTTATGAGCAGAAATGATTTTATGCTGTCAGGCACCCCCAATATTTTATTTTGGGTATAATTTATTAATTCCTGGACTATTTGCGTAACGTTTTACATATTATTTGTCAGCAAGCCCTAAGGAACCCAAAAATACTAATTTAAAGGAGCTACGTGGCTGCGTTCAAAATATGCAATTTCTTCTACCTCCTGTTTCGAAGATGTGCTGTCTGGGTACTGTTATGTGTTCAAACGTAAACCCATCTAATGTTGTCTTTTCTAATAAGAGTTTGTTATGATTTATAAACCTAACTCTGGGAAAGGGTAGTGTATTTTATCACTGTCCGTCTGAAAAAGTTAGTGCTTGTAGACTTACACGCGTGATGCCAGCATTTGTATATCGCGCGTCGCGTGTTGCATGCGTTCCTGATTTTCAGCCCTCCCCTCTCGCTATCCTTTTGTCCATCTGTTCGTTCGTTTTGGTAACGTAATATAATTAATGTTAGGATTAATTTAGGTCATTACGCAGTACGTCTCAATGTTTTTCTTAGAAATGCAGCACACGTTTCATTGAAGAAGGCGGGTAATAATACAGTAAGCTTTTATATCAACGTGAAAGCGTTACAATTTGCAGACGAAGCAGAAAACAAGGGGATTTCGAGTACATTCTTTGTGACAGCACTGTCATTTTACCATTGTTCTTTTCTTTATTTATTTTATTTGTTAGGCTTCATATTTACCTAATAATTTATATATGTGGATTAGAATATTTCATGACACCTCCCCTCTTAAAACAGACATTATATGTCAGTCCTTTATTCTATATACACATAGAGAAATTTATTATTATTTCTGGGGTTTACGGTGATTCTCATCACACGGATGGCGGCTTAAAAAATCCGCTCCCAGATTGGTTTTTCCAGATATATATTCAATGCTAAAATTATATGGAGCCAGAAGCAAAGACCATCGGAGTAACCTAGAGTTCTCATGCTTAGCCTGTGCTAAAAACGATAAAGGTTTGTGGTCAGTTTGCAACTTAAATGCCTTCCCATATAGATAAATATTGAATTTCTTTATTGCCCATATTACTGCAAGACATTCTTTTTCGCTAGTTGAGTAGTTGATTTCAGCTTTATTCAACTTTCTGCTAGCATATGCCACTGGGCTTAATTCCCCATCCAATGCATCTGATTTCTGTAGTAAAGTTGCACCTAACCCAATATTACTTGCATCCGTCCTTACTATGAATTCTTGACTTAAGTCAGGTAATTTCAAAATGGGTTTACTTGTGAGCTTTTCCTTCAATTCTTGGTAAGTCATTTCACATTGTGGTGTCCATGTAATGCGATCTGGAAGTCCTTTACGTGTCAATTCCGTTAAAGGTGCACATATGGAATTAAAGTTTTTGATATACTTCTGGTAGAAACCACATAATGAGACAAAGGATCTCACGTCCTTCTTGGTTTGTGGTCTCGGGGCTTTCTGTAGTTTCTCTAAGTTCTTTGGGTCAGGGGTCATGTTTCCCTGATAAACTGTGTGTCCCAAAAATTCCAATTCTTTACATCCAACGCAACATTTGGTTGGACGGGCTGTTAAATTTGCCTCCCTAAGTCGATCAAACAGCATGTTCAGAGAGTCAATGTGTTCCTCAAATGTTTCTGTTGCTATAAGGATATCATCCATAAAATTTGTTATACAGGGATTATTCAGAGGATCCAATAATTTTCTCATCATTCTAGAGAAGACACTAGGTGCATTCTTCAATCCAAATGGCAATCTATTAAACTCATAGTGTCCTTCTGAGGTACTGAAAGCTAGGTATGGTCTAACCTCAGGCTTTACTGGAATCTGATAGTATCCTTTACTCAGATCCACTTTTGAGAAATATTTAGCTTTATTTAGCCTGGCAAACAGCTGATTTGTATCCGGCAATGGATCCACCTGTCCTTCTGTAATAGCATTCAGTCTCCTGTAATCTATACAGAGTCTATGTTCTCCAGAGGGCTTCCTTAAGAGTACAACACCGGAACTATACGAAGACTCACTGTGCGAAATAATTCCTTCTTTCAATAGATAGTCTATCTCTTCCTTCAAAGCTTTTTCCTTAGCAAACGGAATCGAATATGGTTTCATACAGACAGGTGTGGAGTCTATGAGTTTCATATCATATTCCAATAGGTTGGTATGCCCTGGTCGGTCTGTTAACACCTCTGCATGATTATTTAGAACCTGTTGCACTCTCTCTTTCTGAGTTTTCGTTAAATGTGTACTGATTTTCACCTGTGCTGCTGTCTCACAGGGGTGTAATGGATATTCAAATGATGAAAGTGGTTCCTTTTTCATCTCCATGGCGATGGACAAGGTCAACAAGTGTGTCTCTCCTGATGTTCTCTTTCCAAATATTTCTTCAGGAGATTCACATGATAGATTTTTTCTTTCCCCTTCTTATCTATCTTATAATTTGTTCTAGACACCTTCTCTAGAACTGTATATGGACCCTGCCATCCAATTTGTAACTTATTCTGACTCCCGGGCAAAAGAAGCAGTACCTTCTCTCCCACAGCCAAATCTCTGTCTTTCGCCTTCCTGTTATAATAGGCAGCATGTTTCTTCCTGGCTTGTTTCAAATTTTCATTGGCAAGTTTCCAGCCAGTTTTTAACCGAGTGGTCAGCTCATTCACATATTGGTATGAAGATGTAATGTTTTCCTCTGCCTTTTCATCAGTCCACGTTCTTAACAAAGCTTCAAGTGGACCTTTTATTGGCCTTCCAAACAATAATGTTGCCGGGGCCATACCGGTTGAACTATGGGGTACCTCCCGATAAGCAAAGAGGGCGGCGTGCAGGTACTGGTCCCATGTATCTGGTTTTTCGTGTGCCAACTTTCTCAGGATCGACATCAATGTGCCGTTAAATCTTTCCACTTGGCCGTTCCCTTGGGGATGATACACACTACAATGGAAGTGTTTGGCCTGGAAGATCCTGAAAACTTCTTCAGTTAGTTTCCCCTTGAACTGAGAGCCATTATCAGTCAAGATTTGATTGGGAAAGCCTAACCTTGTGAAAATTGTGAGCAATGCCTCTGCCACATGTTTAGAATCAATCGATGACAGGGCTACTGCCTCTCCCCACATAGAACAAGTGTCCACCAGAGTCAGAATGTAGCTGTTCCTTCTCTTGGTTCGGGTGAGAGGTCCCACAAGATCCACGGCAACTCTCTCAAAGGGTGTTCCCACTATGGGCATTTCCCCCAGAGTTGCTGGTGCAGTCCAATGTTTAGGTGCTACTCGTTGGCACTCTGGACAGGATTTTACATATCGTTTGATATCTTCAGTTATTCCTGGCCAGAAATAGTGACAAGCTATTCGCTGTCCTGTTGCGCTGATTCCCATATGACCACTGAAGGGAATCGCATGCCCTAGTTCCAACACTTTAGTCCTATATGAAGTGGGAAGGACCAGCTGTCCGTGACCATTGGATTCAGATCCAGCCTTCCTATATATCAGTTTGTTCTTCATATAAAAACTCTCCCTTGCCTGGAGGTGTATGAGATTTGGGCAACTTCTTGAAACATGGCTTGAGTGTTTTGTCCTCAGCCTGTGCCTTCCTCATCTCATCTGGGTGAGTATTTATGGGATTATCCTCCTCCTTCTTTGACTGTGATCTGGTCTGCACTGTTGCCAATATCACAGGTCTCTTGGGATTCCCCAAGAAGACATATCTACACCCCAATATTAGAGGGTAGATTGGCTCCTTTATCACTGCTGCTTTTATGATTCCTTCCACATATCGCGTTTTCACTTTTATTCGGGCGACGGGAAGTGTCATGGTAGCTACATCCTTGGTTGCAGTTTGAATCTCCACTGTTTCTGTGGTGTATTGATCGGCCTGCACCAGGTGAGAACTCACAACGGAATCGTAATCTAAACCGGTATCATATAAACATCTTATAGTGACACCATTACAGATGACATCTTCACACACTGGGGGGTGGTATGGTTCCTGTAATTCTTCAGGTTTGCCCTTCTTTTCCTTTTTCCCCGATGTCATAGCAGCAAAATGAGGAGGTTTCCTTCTACAATGGTCAGTGTCATGATTGTTCATCTTACAATTTTTACACCACCTTTTTCCTTGGTTGAAAGATTTTCTTTCATCATATTTCCTTTCATCGAATTGTGGGAATTTATTTTTTATTGTCATACCGTGGCCTATCAAATTGGTGCTTACCTTTATTTTGATCCTTAGGATCAAATTTATTGAAGTTCTGTGGTGCCCTAAAGTTGTCCACCTGTTTCTTTTTATTACCTGTTACCTCTGCTTGAGCTGCTTGATACCTTTCAGCAACATTTAGCAACTCACCCAGCCTCTCTGCACCTTGTTCCATGAGAAACTTTCTCAGGTCTGGAGCCATGGACTCTCTTAGTTGCTCTATAAGGACCATTTCCTTAAGATCTTGGGTTTTCCCCAGAGAAGTCCATTTCTCCAAGTATGTCTCTATTCGTGCAGAGAACTGGTGATAGGTTTCACCTGACAGTAGTTTAGCATTCCTAAATTTTTTTCCTGTAAAATTCTGCATTCTTTTCATACCTTAACAAAAGAGCCTGCTTTAGCATGTCATAATTTTCCTGATCACCTCTGCTCATTTTTGCAAAAACTTCATAAGCTGCCCCACGAAGTCCCTGAGATAACTTTAAGCTCCACCTTTCTCTCTCCAACCCATACGTGGTAGCTAATAGCTCATACCTATTTATATAGCTCTCAATATCATCGTCTTTCTCAACAAAATGATCTAAATGAAAATTCATAGCTGAGATTGAGGCTCCCTGAGTAACCGTAGCATCAGAGGCAAAGGGACTGGCACCATTTTCAGGAGCATGGCCCTGAAACTCAAACTCCCTTAGTCGTAACTCATGTTCCCTTTGTAATCTTTTATCTTCTGCTTCCCTTTCTGCAGCTAATTTTCTTTCTTCTCTTTCTGCAGCTAATTTCTTCTCTTCTCTTTCTGCAGCTAATTTCTTCTCTTCCCTTTCTGCAGCCTGTCTTCTTTCCTCGGCTTCTCTTTCTGCAGCTAATCTTTTGTCTTCTCTTTCTGCCTCCAATTTCTTAGCCTCAGCCTCAATCTGCAACCTCTTAATTTCCTTGTCAGCCTCTAACTTTCTTTCGGCTTCAAACCTTCTTTCTTCGCGTTCAATAAATTTGTCACATTCCGTAGTAACATAGGCAACCATAACTTGCCCATCTAATCCTAACTCTTTTGCAGTCTGAACCGCAGCAGATCGAAATTTGGCCAGGTCCGCCATTGTCTATCAGGTAACTTTATATAATGTCTAACCAACAATTCAATCTCTAATGGACAACACAGGCACCGTGAGCTCAACCTTATTTAATTCCACCCAAGGATACCTTTTAATTCTTATATTCCCTGAAGTGAATTACCCCCAATATTTTTAATAGGGAAAGATTCAAAATCCCAAGAGCGAGACCCCAATATATGTGGTGAAGTGGGATGTTATAAATACTTATAGGGAACTTAGTGTACTGACTGAGATCAGCTGTGAAGGTATCTATATCTATTAAGAGTAGTGTATTATAGATAACCTTACTTGCTACCACATATCTATATATCTCAGTCAGAATTATTCTGGAATAGTGTGATGCTACGTTATGTGTCTAGGGTATGAGTATGGTGAAGTGTAAGTCACAACAACAGACAGATAAACAATTTAATTTAATCCACTACTCTTGACAACACTGTGACACTCACATACATATAACACTCTACAAAGATATCTTAAAAAAGTCACTGATAAACTTTCAAATAACAATATGTATTCATTACTGGCATGAATGAATATGTGTCCTGATTCAACTACAAGGGAACCAGGAATCACAATCAATTTAAATTACAAGTTATGTACAGAATGTATTTAATATGAATATTGTAGTGACATATATTATTACAAATGTTCTATGGGTGTCATTTGTGTAGTGGTAAAATGAGGTAATACTGGTTTTGTTTTGTTCAAGCTCTGTTGGTATTTGTCATCATGACTTCAATAGTTTGTCTTTAGGGACCAGTATTGGAGATGTTCACAGTTCATGATTTTAAGACAAGTAAATTCCCCTCTTAATGTTAATTTTAAAAAGTCAGTTCAAGATGAGGGGACATAATGTTGAGCTCAGCTGGCCAATTCGCTTATCTGGCGTGATGGCGGCAGGAAAGGACTCCTCTGCTCGAATTCTCCTCTGGGCTCAGGAGACACCTCACTGATAGCTAAAAAGACCAAGGAGTATGCTGTCCGACTCTGGATTCAGCAAATCTCTGACCAGATGCTGCTCAGTACCATCAAGACCACTGTCCCTGAAATCAAGAAGGATGTACCTTCTACTTCATAACTAATTTATATTTTCTTTTTACACTGATCACAATACATCACAAACATTGCGTTCAGAGCGTTAGGCCAACAGTCAGCTTCATCTGAAATACTTTATTCCAGTATTACCCTTCCTAATGGTTACTACGCCTCTGCACTTCCAGCATTATTTCTTTCTAGTCAATCATCCAGGTGTCAGTGTACTGTTTGGCCATTCCATGCCGTTTTACTTCTCTCCGACACCCTCTGTTCAGGCTGGAGCATTACAGGCTTTACCTCACGTTGGCCACTGAACTACACATATATATATAGGCATAAATCAACAATTCACATTCAATTTTCATTAAAAGATATTAAATGGTTCAAGCTTACCACAATTCATACGAATAACACAGATACGTTGATTAGCAATGAATTCTGGCACAAACTGGCACAAATTTCCATCTGCTTATCTTCCAGGCTTTTATTGAGCCAAATATAAGCTGGCTTCAACGCACTGATGCTTTATCAAGTGTATTTAAACAAGTGGTTTCGAACTAACGCTCCCAAGTGTGTATATCAGCGAGACTGGCCAATCAGCCACGTTTCGACAAGTGTTTGAAAAAATGTTATCTTTTCCCGTCTCCCCTAACAACCAAGATAGTATTTATAGCCCGACCAATCGTGGTTAGGCTTTCATTTGTTGCGCTCCAATCAATTTGGAGTTTACATGGTAGGCTATTTCTGTAACGTAAATTTTTTTCAAACACGTTAAAAAAAAATCTTATGAGCAGAAATGATTTTATGCTGTCAGGCACCCCCAATATTTTATTTTGGGTATAATTTATTAATTCCTGGACTATTTGCGTAACGTTTTACATATTATTTGTCAGCAAGCCCTAAGGAACCCAAAAATACTAATTTAAAGGAGCTACGTGGCTGCGTTCAAAATATGCAATTTCTTCTACCTCCTGTTTCGAAGATGTGCTGTCTGGGTACTGTTATGTGTTCAAACGTAAACCCATCTAATGTTGTCTTTTCTAATAAGAGTTTGTTATGATTTATAAACCTAACTCTGGGAAAGGGTAGTGTATTTTATCACTGTCCGTCTGAAAAAGTTAGTGCTTGTAGACTTACACGCGTGATGCCAGCATTTGTATATCGCGCGTCGCGTGTTGCATGCGTTCCTGATTTTCAGCCCTCCCCTCTCGCTATCCTTTTGTCCATCTGTTCGTTCGTTTTGGTAACGTAATATAATTAATGTTAGGATTAATTTAGGTCATTACGCAGTACGTCTCAATGTTTTTCTTAGAAATGCAGCACACGTTTCATTGAAGAAGGCGGGTAATAATACAGTAAGCTTTTATATCAACGTGAAAGCGTTACAATTTGCAGACGAAGCAGAAAACAAGGGGATTTCGAGTACATTCTTTGTGACAGCACTGTCATTTTACCATTGTTCTTTTCTTTATTTATTTTATTTGTTAGGCTTTATATTTACCTAATAATTTATATATGTGGATTAGAATATTTCATGACAGACGGTATCATCATTATCAGCACGTATCTCCCCCAGGAGCATGGGCCTTCAACAAACGTATGCCAAGTCTTCCTGCCCCATTGCCAACAATGTATCATCATATTCCGTTTAATTCCCTGTGGAGTATGGAGCCGTCACTGCAACTGGCTTCGTTACAGGAAACCATGCACCAAGCAGTCACATGATCTTCCAGCGGTTGTATCTGTAGCAATTTGATTGACATGATAAGGTTGTCAACCACATAATCAACCTTAAATTAGTCGCCTTGTACGACATACCAGAGGGATCAGTGGTCCTATTTTGTCATTGTCTCATAAGGCACACCTGGGAACTACAGGGAAAAAAATTTGGTATGGTCCCTTGGTTTACGCAAGATCTTTTATGACATAACAGGCCCTCTTGTTCACACTGTTGTATTCTTTTGTAGAATGTGTTAAGCAAAATGTACAACAAAATTACACCTCTCTTTTGACAGATTGTTCTTCAGTTTTTGTAATAGTAAAAGGGAACACATTGTTTATAAATATGTATTTACCCAACAAAAATACAAACATAACCAATAACAAAGGATGACCAGGCTATTGTCAAACAATTTAAAAATGCAACTATGCCATTTTGAAAAAGCAAATTAAACGCAAAAGCATGCAACATGAACAGCCTGTTAAAAGCACAGAAGCGTGAACCTAATATTGTGTAAGATAAAGGTAGGAAAACTGAATAATCACCACGAAGATTATTACTATTATTATTATCATCATCAAAATGTTACTGTTTCTTCTAGAAGTACCTCTATTAGTTTTGTTTATTCTGATGGATTTTTTTTAAAAACTGAACAACCAACATAAAGCTTACTATTAGCATTCATTTACCTAATGTTACCATTTCTACTAGAATTCCCTCAGTCATTATTATTAGTATTTCATTAAATAATGTTAATATTTCTACTAGCAATACCTCAGTCGACTATTATTTCGTTATCTGATGTTACCATTTCAGCTGATAGCACATTTAATATCATTACTTTTATTAATTCTGACGGATGTTTCATTTAATGCTTTATAGCAGCGATACACTTAACGAGGTATACTGATGACAACAATACGTATAATGATGGTTATTATGATGCTCTTGATTACGAGAGTGATGACGGTGGTGAAAAAGGTGGCGCAAAAATTATAAGATTGCAATTTATGATACATGTTCCCGCATTTAAATTTATGCACTGAAATTGCCCAGCACACTGTTATCAGAAAAATGAAATTAACAATGCCGGTGGCGATCAATAGCACCCTCATCAAGCTCATCATGATAATGATTGTAATAACAATAACGAGATGATGATTAGAGATTAGCGTAGTGCTGAGAATAATATTTTTAAAAAAAGGAGAGACGTAATTACATTATTAAATAAGCACTCTCTGAGTCCTTCTTTTAACGACATCTTAATAGCCAATGAACTGTTGAATGGCATGATTAAAATTAAGTTTTATTTCATGTTTCTTTTCTGGCTCCATTAAATCAGGTATTCTGAACGGTCTGATGTCATTTTAACATGCTTTATTAATGAAGAAAACGAAAGCCACAGGTTCCAAGACGGCTAACAGCTTTTGTATGCACGAATGCTAGAATATCAAACACACATATATTCTTTTACACGAAAGTGTGAACAAGTATTTACTATTCTAGTCAAGGCTTTTGTCAGCCAAATATGGCGCAGTTTTGGGGGTTAAAATGACTTTTAAAAACAACAACAGAGATTGTAAACATTTAACACACGCTAGAATATCACAATATCGGTATATTGGATGATAATACTTTCTTTTTTTCAGCACCGAATGTTTTCAAAATGGAAGCCAATGTTAGGTGTTTGATAACAATAGCAGTTTTGTTTTCGTCAGGCAGATTCTGACCAGTTTAAAAGAAGAAAAAAAAATACGATGAGCAACATTCTAAAAACTATGCGTGCATAATGTTTACTTAGTGAGATTGAAAGCAAACAAACGAATAACAAACAACAACGTTAACAATTCTTTTACGCTTAAGATTACGCTGTCTCCTATTTTATGAACCACGTGATTAGAATGTGATTCTTCATTGGACTTTGCTCACTTTGGACTGACAGAAGCCAATGCATCCCAGGCACCCGACTGGTCAAAAACTGGCCAATCGGTAGAAAAGATACAAAAGTGTAAAAAGGAAATGAGACTCACCCACATGTTACTCACCATTTCCTTATGGTTGGGGTAGTATGCTTGATCTATGAGCGGGAAGGCATCTTTTCCTAGGCGTTTTTGAATTTCTATAAGCTGGGCAAACTGTGAATGGAAGAAAGAAAGAAAGATAAGATGTAAACTCTACGTAGGATAATGTATAAAACGCGGCATCTTATTCTGTAACACCACGCTTACAGCACAGGATACGTTCCTAGAAAATGGAGCGATAAACGAAACAGTGCCCTACAGGATCATTAAACTAGAGCGGAAATACAGATACTACCCTGATAGGTTGTTTTTAACTTAAAATATATACATTAATGTACGTCAAATAGTGTGTAAAGATTATAGGTTACAATACACAGTATAGTATACCATTAATAAGTGATATACAATATAGGGTATTAAACATTATAATATATAACATTAATTTGAAAACTGACGAATGTAACATAATGAGAGACGTAGTCTTATCTGTATATGAGCGAAAGACTGCGGATGTGAGTAGTTGTACGGCGCGGCTCTACTCTAGCTATTACATCTCTCTATCACTGAAATTTCGATAAAGGGTTCACAAACATGGATTGGGGAAAAAAAAACAAACACAGAAAACGGGGAGGAGGCGTTTTGGAAAAGTTTTGTAGAAGGTGCACTTATGTTGAAGAGAATTCTCTTTATCAGCTGACTCGTTATCGCACCCACCACGCACTTTTTCTCGGCACAGCTTGACCGCTGACTGAAATCGAATCTACGTGAGGTACATTCTGACTGGCAATCGGTGCTCATGAAAATTCTGAAGGCCACTCGGCGGGAGGGGATCGAATTTACTTATTCAGCCAAATTATCTGAACTTTCAGAATTTCATTAACAAAAGGTCATAAAAATTAAATAGAGCTTTAGCGAAACAGCGCTATATGGGTAGCACTATACATTCTCGTGAATTCGTTTCGCTGTACCCCCCCCCCCCCCCCCAACCTTCTCACAATTTGTTTATATTTGAAAATGCACAACATTATAACCGCCTGACCTAGTGCCTAGGTTGAACGTAACGTACCTTGCCAAAACTAAAGAATAAAGTCATTCATTTCCTTTCCCTTCTCATATCGGCAGTTGTTCATATTTTTGGAATTGGAAACAATATACAGTATATCCTAATTATAACCCATCAGAGGTTGAACGGGATATTTTTCTTCATTAATTTAAAAAAAAAAAATTTCCCTTCTCACTCCCTACAAAGCATGGAAATACCTTTGTGTATCTGATCCTCTTGCAGGAAGCATGAACCAGAGCATTCACATGTTCTTGTAGCGATAGTTTCTGTAGCAATGTGTTTTACTCAGTGAGGTTGCCAACCCCAAGCACCTCTTACGACATGCCTGAGCATCAGTCCTATTCTGTATTTGTCTCTTCAACCCTCAGGGACAGAGAACAAGTCGTGTTGAAACAAAATAGACGGCACAATCACTGATACAAAGTCAAACAAATATGAGAATGTGCATACACATAACAGATAAGTACAAGACGGATACGAGACAGATCGAAGAAAGAGTTATAGCTCTTGTTGTAGCGATGTTGCTGGCGTCCTCTTCGATGTGGTGATTATTGATAATGGAGATAATAAAGATTGATGAAGACATTGATGAGTGTGATGATGTACTGGGAAGATTTTCGGGGTTTTTTTTTTTCACACTGGCAAAGATTAGTCTGGCTTTATTCATTCAGTTACTATGTCTTGCTTGTTCCACGGTCTGGTGTTCTCTACGCTTTCTAAGTTCGCAAATTTTGAATTACTGAGGAATGAAGAATCTCTTTAACAAACTTTGGTCCTTCGAAAATAAACTTAATTAATTAATAAACAAACTACACTCAACGTTTGCACACGGCGTTAACATGTCTACATAATTCACAAGCTTGCCAACCAGTCATTTCAGGAAGTCACAGTTACCGCTCGCGTTCCTGTTGGAGCAATCAATATTTAACAAATGTCACGACTATAGACGAATCGATTTGAAGCCGTAAAGTAAATTAAAGATGCTTAACAAAAAAAAAAAAAAAAAAACAAGAACTGGTTTGATGGGAGAAAAATAACAAAAAATAAAAATGCAAATCCGGGCTTTGCATTTTTAGTCGGGTATTGATTTAACCCAAGTGGCAGCGAGATATGGATTTGTATTAAAAAACATGGAGGTGGGAATTGAAAGACTAATTTTATATTTTGAAGACAAGACGTTAAGAAGGCGAAAAACTTTATAATATGACCGGTGACAAATAATTTTCGCAAGATAACGGCTGTTGTATTTGCATATGTTAGTTATCGTTTGAACATCATCATTTTCATCGCTGTTTAGCTCCTCCAAGAAGTATAACTTTGGCAAATTTGTCCTATCCTGTGCCATCACCTCAATGTTTTTCAATGCCTTCTTCACCCTGTCTCCAGTTTTCTTCTCCATGTGTTCACTGGTAGGTATATACCACTCTTACCATGTCAGATTCAGAAGAAGGATTGCCTTGTAATACAATCAGCAGGTTTCCTCACTGTGCCCTATCAGTGTGAACAGCACTCGGGGCAAAAAATAAAAACATGTTCAAAAACAGGGGACAGGTTATGAACGTCGAAATGAAAAGAAAAAAAAGAAAAAAAAAAGAAAGAAAAATAAAATCACGGAAATTAACATTTATGACTTCTCACGGTGCTATGTATACTCTTATGTACTTTATTCTGTGGGGTTATTTCACGTCGAAACATAAAAATGAAAGAAGATCTTCAATGAAATACTTTTGAAATGTACGTATATCAAAGAATGAAACGCACTTAATAAAACAGAAACACTGAAATAGCGCAGGAAAACTAGAAATGAACAGAGAAGTAATGAGAGAGGTTAAAATTATCTGATTAAAATGTTTACGAGGATGAGCTGCAATGAAATGATGATTTCATAAATAATTATTAAGGGTTCAATGAAAATTCACAGCTTTAACCTACAAAAATAAATGTTATACCTAACAAAGCGTCTGCATTATGGTACTGTACCGTTGGTTGCCATGGAAACGGCGGCCACACTGGATTTTGATGCAATATTTCAATTTGCTAAGGCATTATTTTTAAGTTATTAACTCCAAATTTGAGCATAACATGTATCATTACATCTTACAACTTCTGTCAGATTTGACTTTGAATAAATTCAGTAGATCCAAAGCTATAGGACTGAATTTAGTGATTACAAATATTAACAGATTCTGCAAAATTTTTCAATAAATACAAATTTTGATAAGATAACAGAATTCCAATATTAAAAAACGAGTTTTAAAAATAAATTGAAAGTATATATACATATACGTATATACCAAATCCAATGTCAGTTAATGAATAAATAAGCAAGTTGTGGAGAATAAACGAACAGATTTTGAGGGAAAAAAGAACTATTTTAACCATATTTTTCAATAAGAATACAATAGATATGCATCATGCTTTTTTCTAGTCTTTTATACACTTTTATTTCAAAACATGTCAGCAGAATTTGGTACAAATACTTCCCTAGCTTTTAAAAACTCTTTTTTTCTGATTGGAGTTTCGGAAAAAAAAACTATCATTTCTGTAATAAGATTATAACTACAAATATGCGTAATGATGTATTTTTTTTTAAAAATTAAATACTTTAATTTCAGAACATATCAGCAGCATATTCAGCGTACTGGGCAGATTCTTGTCTGGCTTCCTTTTGGCCTTCTTGTCTCAGGTCCAATCTCAGCTGTAGCGCATGTCTGGCCGTTTATTATTTTTTAAAGCTTGGGCATCTATGAAAAGACCTGTCAAATCCTCCATCTTCCAGCCTAAGCCAATTTTTTTAAAGTGTGGCCCATTGTGAGCTAGCTGTCATCACAACTGACTCCAATATCCATGATATTCTCATGATATCCTCATGATAAGATGGGTTATTCTGGGGACGGTTCGGTTCATGCGTATGCGATCTAAGGTGCAAGATTGAATATTAATTTTGCAAGGTCTGGTGTTTAGAAATAAAAGGAATGTGCAATTTTGTCGAATGTTTTGTGATAAAGGCATGTCTTCTTTACAAATTATTACATATATTGGGTCCCATTTATGATGACAGCTATGATGACAAGGGATAGAAAGCCAGATCACAAACGGCAAGAGGATGTGATGTCCCCATCATCATTGCCCTTTTCGTTCCCTATGAAGCATGGAACCACCACTGAAGATGGTCCGCTTGTTGGAAGCCTGCACTAAGCATACACCTGCTCTTGTATCGGTGATTTCTGAAGCAATGGGTTTATATGAAAAGGTTGCTAGTCTCACGCACAACCTCATATTAGCAGTGGCGTATCCTGGTAATGCGAGCTAGGCGTGCTGCTACTTAAAATGAATATGTACGCCTACTATTTATTTTCTTCCCCTCTTAATTTAAAAACCAACTATATTCAATTATGCAACGATAGTTATTAGGGGTATATGTCAATTATCTCCGAAATACTAATTAACTTAAAACTTGAAACTCACTGTCACTGTAATAATCTGCATTCCCGGCAACTAACAACAATTAATCACAAAAAACACTGGACGGACACAGCCGATTTTTACAACCCGAGAGCTGCAAGACCACCGCACGCATGTTCGTATTGTATTGAAGTATCAGGCCATGACCCCGATCCACACAAACCAGTCTTCAAACGTAAATCCGAAAGGTGCAGCACGCATAGTGACGGAATTACCCGAGAAACTTCGGGCTATTGCTATCAACCAAAAAAAAACTGCACTATAAAACGCGTCTGGGAAACTGAAACTAGATATACTCGTAGATTCTATGCGGGAAAATCCGTTATCCTGATGCGTGCGGTCCGAAAGCAGAACATTATAAGAGAAATATTTTATAGAATAATACATTAAATTTTTATTTTCCTTCGGGCACACCGCGCAGCACGCACAGCACACATAGAGAACACGCCACTGCATATTAGTCGTTCTGCATGACACGCCTGAGGTAGCAGAAGGCATATTCTCCCCCAGAAACCCCCAGGAGCTACACGGGGGCAAGGTGTGATATAAGTGAGAAGAAAACATCAAGGGACCAGGGAAAAGTAGTCTGTCATCAACCCCAGGCCTAAGGGTCTTTGATGTTTGGACATGCGCCGTAATATAACCGACTAGGTTAAACGGAACGCGCCTCGCCAAAACGAGGCAAAACGTTATTAAAAAAAATTGTCTATCATGCCGTAAAGATTAGAAACATAAACATATAACAGTTGGAGATACATTACAGCCAATCTTCCATTAGACTTTATGTCATCTTATTTGTATCTTGCATTGAATGACGTCTTTGCCTTAAGTCACTTATTTCATCTTATAAAATACATGAAGAAGAAATTACTCAACTGCGCTTAAATGTTTAGGGTTTACAAACTTGTTGGATAAACTGCAGGAAGAAATCACCACAACTTCGTAATGTTTGCATTGTAATTCTGATTTCGTTTAGTCACCGCCTTTATACCGTTGTATTCCATCTCCACTTCAGCTTGTTTGGAGAAAAAAGCGTTCACAGTTTTTTGAGTTTTAGTCTATAATGAAGAAGGTATCACGGTAACATTTTTTTTTTTAAAATTTTGCCTCGTTTTAGTGAGGCGCGTCCCGTTCAACCTAGCCGGTTATATTAGGGCACATGTCCAAATATAAAAGACTTTTAGGTCTGGAGAATTAGTTATTGACGCTAACATGCAATTTCCCATGATGATCCAAATTGTTAACTGCAGGCTATTGTTTAGGATGACAGATTCTTCTTCTTCGTTCACCCTCAGATGTCAACTTGAATAAGTTCAAAGAAAGCATTGGTCAGCCTGAGGCTGTTGATATCTCCGTAGATTTTCTCCAGGAATGGTACTGATGATGGCCATATGCGTTTTCTCTGTTCCTCATATGTTGGGCACCTTTGAAGGAGATGTTCGGCAGTCATTTTATCGGTGCCACAGTCACACTCATCAGTATTTCCTATCTTTAATTTGTTGAATGGATGGTATCTCAATCTGTTATGACCTGTGCGAAGTCTGAAGATTACCACTTGTTCACTTCTGCTGAACTGGTAATAAGGATCATTTTTTGTGTGGCCTGGATGCTCTTCTTCCCACTTGTGCCTGTACCTGCGCTTGATAAAACTCTTGGCCTCCTCATAAGTTATTTTTGTGTCCAGTTGAGGAAGCTTTCCCCCTTCCTTTGCCAATCTGTCAGCCTCTTCATTTCCAGTGATGTTGCAGTGAGAAGGGATCCACTGTATCACGACACTTTTGTATTGCTGACATAATCTGTGAAGTGTTACTCTTAGGTCACCCAGTTCATCATTACTTTGACTTTTCAGCGTTATAATCACTGACAGCGCATCTGAGAAGATAGCTACTGGTCTCTCTGAGCTTTCTTCTGTCATTAGAATTTCTGATGTAGTTTTTAAGGCCTCTGCCTCTGCTGTGAAGTTGCTTGAAAATTTCCCTGTTGCGGCTGCTATCTTTTTTTGTGTGCTATTGCTTAAGCTCAGGAAGACTCCTCCACCCCCATCTTCTGTTGCATTAGTTGCTGATCCATCTGTGTATGCATGGATCCAGGTGTTGTTTGGGTAATGTTTCTCTATATATTTTGTGGTTACGACTCTCCTTTCTGTTTCATTTTGGCTGTTCTTTCTCTCAATATCAGGAACGTTTTCTATCATTTATAGATTAACTTTATGACGGCGATTTATGATGTCAGGTCAATTTTTGGGATGCAATAAAGCAGTATAAAGGCCCTAGTGTATTATAAGAGCTGCCGAGGCGTGCGGCTATTTAATATATCAAAAGGATGCCGTGAAGCAGAAAAGCTTCAGAACTACTGTTCTAATGGGCCACCCACACAAGATCATTCTTCGAAATCCGCTGGATGCATGTGGGCTACAACTATGTGGTTTTAAGTGAAGTCAAAATTAGAAATTTAATGCTTTCAACTTTCAAGATTTGCGCCCACGCGCACAAAATCGCGTCATTTATCACAAATCCCCGAATGTCTCATCAACCCCATTTTGGAAGTCATTGGACTAGAATTTGCAGAGCACAAGTGAGGCAATCTAAGCTTCTTAAACCAAAAAGCTGGTAATCAAGAGAGTTAACGTTCTTTTAGCGGAAAGCAATGACAGTGGTCGATGAGGCTAAAGGAATGGTTTGACACTTGTGTCCTCACGGTAATTGTCACTACGCACGCGAGCATGTACAAAAACGAACATGTCTGTTTTGTATATCCTGAAAATCTTCTTCTTGTTCCCTTTCTCTTCTTAGGAACCACGGTCCCGCCACTGTAGCTGGTCTCTTTATAGTACGTTGAAATTAATGCATTCGTACGTTCTAGCAGTATGTCGTTTCTGCAGCAATTTCTTTTACACTATGAGGTCGACGTTTCCATGCACACCCTCTATATATATATATATATATATATATATATATATATATATATATATATATTATATATATATATATATATATATATATATATATATATATATATATATATATATATATATATATATATATATTGTAAAGTGCTGTGTAAAGTGGTCATTCGGTAAAGAAGGGTGGTGTATGGTGTTACTGAGATCAGGCATGCTCCAGTCTACCCAGCTGTAAATGGGTAACTCACCCTAGTCCTGAGTTAGGGAAGGCAAAGGCACTGTAAGCAGTAATTTCCCTCTAAGGCTCCAGGGGAAGCAGGCCCTAAACTTGGTCAATTCAACCGACGCAGGATGGTGTATATATGGAGTAGAAGTGTAGAGTGTGATTAACGCGAATGGTGTACTGTTCGTGTTCTGACCAATCTAATCACTCATACACTTGTGTCTACAAGGCACCAATGCAGACTGCTGGAATCTTTGTTTACACAGTTTATTTAGACGCACACACTGGGACATAACGAGTAAATCATGGGTACAGGTTGACACATCAATTTGCAGGCCTACATAGTAGATCCCAAGTCATGACACATTCATAAATAATGGGTAGTACATCAATAGCTTCCAATGTCATGATACATAATGGCCGCATCCCCTATCTGACTAAGCGCGTCAGTGAAGGCGGATCGGTAAGTAACTAAAGTTGCTTTATGTTCACAGTTTATATCATATTATGAAACCATGGAAGGGGTTTCTATCAAAATTGAGATCTCCTTGCCACTGTCCGAATAGTAAGATACATGCCCGTTCTTTGGACAGTGATTCAAAAATATGATGACAGGAATGTAACATGGCCGCCTTCCTGAGTTGTCGCTCACTCACTCACAGGAGGGTATATCTAAGCCAAAGTTAATTTGAAATGTATAAGAATAATTTCTTAAAGTTCCTCCAAACAGTTCTACAGTAATCCAGTTACTTCACGTAGACATAACTGCTATATGGAAGCCCGTCATCTTCGTCGATACAAACGTGACCCTAGCGTTGCGAAGCACAAAATTCCAGCTAGGTCTAACCGACATGAGATCATCAAAAATAGGGTCTGGAATTACCTGGAGTCCGAATCATACATGGTACCGTACATTAGGAGAGTCTCTAACACAAACTCTAGTAGAGACACAATCTCCTACAGAAGAAAAACCACTTCGTAAATCATTTTTACTGAAGAATATACCAGCCCTGGAAAATGCGTAACCGCCATTGTAAACAGTACCTCGGAACTCATCACGACTTGTCAAGACAACTCCTACTTCCGCCAGAGCGGCACAACAAGAATATAGTCCTGCCTACCCATCAAAAATATACAATATAGGACTGATTCTACTTGTACTAATAATATGTAATACATATGAATTCAGGCATAAACATAATAAGCAAATTAATATATTTTCTGGCCCTAACAAATAAGTACGGACATGGGTGTCATATCCATGCGCCGAATCAATATCAAGAACGATTACTCCTATAATCAAAAGTGTAAAACAATCATGAGTTATCTAGCTTTACTATAGACAGCATTTTCATACACAAATGAATGAATGTCTATATCTTTTCCATATTAAATAGCCATATCGATTTTTGTAATATGTGCGTCAAAATATGCACGCAACAGATTACCACACCCCTCGGGAAAAAAAAAATGGTTCATTTTTTTTTTGAAATACATCTAGGAGCAACATACAATAGGCTCACAACGCACCAATAACAATGCGCAGATGATAAGCATAAGTTTTCTGACCTTAGAGAAAGTACTTCTCTAAGTATAAATATTTCCAGAGAGGTGTCACCAACGCATACTACAATATTAGCAATGACACAATTTCTACATTAGTTAATACATAAATTTCATCTAAGATATCTTAACATCATGATCATCAAAGACGAAAAAAAAACATTGAAAGATCAGCGGTGAATAAATATCAATGAACCGCTAAGTAGTGTTACAATCAATATATGATATTACCTATGTGTACACATTTCAACATAGGAACAACTGTATCAAAGTTAGGTATATAATTTAACAGTTATGAATCATGTGGGCATCTAGACAAAATATCTGCCATCACATTTTCTGACCCACGGATAGCTCGCACCGAAAAATGAAATGGCTGCAGAGCAATTGCGTAACGCGTTGATCTCGCGCTCTTCAGATTTTTACTCTGAATAGCCGTAAGAGCTTTCTGGTCAGTTTCCACGATGAAATGCGCGCCAAGAAGAAATCTTTGCAGTTTAAGGATTGACCAAACCATAGCCAATAATTCACGGTCTAGGACCGAATAATTCTTCTCTGCGGCATTTAATTTACGAGAAATATACATCACAGGATGCAGAGTTCCAGAGTACTCTTGCATTAGTGCTGCTCCAATCCCGGTGGATGAAGCGTCACTACGAAGAATAAATGTCTTATCCTTAGAAGGCAATACTAGGATAGGTGGAGTAGAAAACATAGTTTTAACGTTATCCAAAGAGGATTGACATTCTTGAGTCCAATGGACTACATTAGGAGACCCTTTCTTTAGCAAGGAAGAAAGAGGTGACATAATGGAGGACAGATTCGGAATGAATCGTCCATAAAATTGTATTAGACCTAAGAGACTTCGCACTTGCTTTTTAGTCTTAGGAATAGAAATGTTAAGTATCTTACTTGTATTATGGTCTTCTGTTTTTAGGAACCCATGACCAACACGGTGTCCTAAGAAAGATATTTCGCTAAAACCAATACATGCTTTCGATGGTTTCGCTGTCAGGTTATGCTCGCGTAAGATAGACAATAGTTCATTTATCCCATTATAGTGATCGTTCCAAGTATCACTGAAAAGACAGATGTCATCAAGATACGCAATGACATCTGAGCGATGAGATAGGATTCGACGCATCATGCGTACGAATGTTGCAGGGGCGTTCATAAGACCGAAAGGCATGAAATTCCATTGAAATAGACCCCTAGGCGTCGAAAAAGCAGTCAACGGTTTGGCGTGTTCGGATAATGGAACTTGCCAATATCCCTTAGACAAATCGAGTTTAGTAAAGAAATGAGAATTCGATAGTCTCGTAAGTAGCTCTTCTAGTAAAGGCATAGGTTCAGCATCAAATTTCGTCACTTGGTTCAATTTTCGATAATCCACGCAAAGACGTATGTTATTGTCTTTTTTCCGTACAATAACCATCGGCGAAGAATATGCTGATGTGGATGGTTCAATAATTTTTAACTCTATCATCTCATCCAACTCTTTCTCTACCTGTGCTTGAAAATGTATCGGGATAGGATACGGTCTGACTCTTATAGGACTATGGTCAGTAAGAATAATGTCATGTTGAATGACATCAGTTTGACCAGGAATGTCAGTAAGGACATCCTGAAATTGTTCTAACATAGTAGAAACTTGTTTCTGCTCTCCTGGAGATAATTCGAGAGAAATTGCAACATCTTTCCATGATTCATTAGAGTGAAGAGGAATCATTGGAAAAGGTAGATTTACATCCGAGAAACTCGTTTCCTCATCCTGTATTACTGACAGAGATGAGTACTGTCCATGTTGGACTGGAAAATCGTCCGTTGCCTGGAACACAGGTTGTAAATAATCCGGACGTTCATGGAATTCCGTGAGCATGTTGATGTGGAAGGTTTTACGCTTCCCGTCAATATCGACGATATAGTCAACATCGGAAACTTTTGATATTATATCGTACGGACCTTTCCAAGAAATAAGAAGTCTATTTTCCCTACAAGGTAGCAAGACAAATGCTTTGTCACCTGGACAAAGTTGTCGCAAGCATCTCTTTTTATTGGCAAATTCCCTTGCTTTCTGTTTCGCAAATTCAGAAGAAGCAGTTGCCAATTTGCATGCTTCAATAATCTTGTGTCTAAGTGCGATGACATATTCATAAGAGGATTTTGTGTCATCGACAATATTATCAGCAGTTATAAGATCATGAAGTAAGGACATAGGACCTCGCGGTTTCGCGCCAAAGACAAGTTCAAAGGGAGAAAATCCTGTATGTTCGTTGGCGACCTCTCTATATGCAAAGAGAGCCGCGGGTAAAACCCTATCCCAATCCTGAGGATGATCTTCTGTTATCTTACCTAGTAGGTTTTTCAGAGTTCTATTCAGGCGTTCCACCATCCCATTGGACATAGGATGATAAATACTACTCAGCGATCTCTCTATCTTAAGAGTCGACATTACTTGAGATATGGTATCCGATATGAGTTGGGTACCATGGTCGGATAATATTTCTGCTGGAAATCCCAGACGAGAAAATATTAACCAAAGAGCATCTGCGACATCAGCAGTAGTTATGCTCTTTAGAGGAACAGCCTCCGGCCAACGTGTGCACATATCAACACACGTCAAAATAAATTGGTGTCCTCTAGCAGACTTTATCTTAAATGGACCAATGATGTCTATCGCCATTTTTTGAAATGGTCGAATGGGAATGTCTGCAGCCTGAATAGGTGCATCATGGCGTGGACCTCTGGATTTAATCTCTTGACATACTTTACAAGATCGACAATAGATTCGTATGTCCTTATTCACAGCAGGCCAAAAGAAAGATTCAAGAACTCTAGCTTTAGTACGGGAAAAACCCATATGTCCAGCACACTGCGAATCATGAGCGTGCTGTAAGATTTTAACTCTCATATTTTTAGGCACAAGGATTTGAGAATGAATGGACTTAGCGGAGTCTTGTACCATACGTACAAGTACGCCATTCTTCATCGTAATCCAAGATTTACGATTTGTATCCTTATTCGGATCACCTTTTGTTGCCAGAGTAAAGAATTTCTTTAGGTTAGGATCATCTTCCTGCTGTTTTATAAAGGAATCATGGGAAATCTCCAAGAGATCATCTTGGATCTGCGCATCTTTATCTTCAGAATGTGAAGATTGTGGCATATTAAGAGCTTGAGCCCTAGTGATTACTGCATTAGCAGATTGCATATTAACATTTTTCCAATTAGAAATTTGCTGTGGAGTGCATTCTTTCACTCCATGAATGCGACCGATGATAAGATCAGCGATCGGATTCGGCAAGAGACATGCTTGCACCTCTCCTGTAAAGAAAGGCGTAGCAATATTGATAATGGCAGTGGAGTACTTCTCCAATGTGCCACCAAATGTTACACATTTGACTACATCGCCTGTAGCTCGAGAAGGATTTACGAGTGATTGCCTCACTCCGATGGTAGTGCACCCCGAATCGAAAAGAATTGATACCGGAGTACCATCTATTAGGCCTCTATTGAAAACAAGAGCACCCCTTTCATTATGCGCGATTGACGCAGGGAGAGCGGGAAGCGGGTGACCGCAGCTTAAAGTAGAAACTGTGGTTGGATCGAATAATGTTTTGCATTGCGAACACTCAGATGCTCTAGCAAAATCGAAAGCGGAATTTGCTACACTATTGGAGTCTTTTTTATCATTATTCTGATTACCGGCGTCGTGGAACTCCTGTTGTGCAGAGTTAGCCTGGTAATAAGATTTACCATGTCTTTTGTGTTGTGATCTACCTCGGTTATAATTGTCTCTATAATTATTATTTCCTCTTTTATAACCCCTATTTGGGTTTGAATCATAATATTCATGATCATAATCATCACGCTCATTATACTGAGTATCCCTGTAATATTGGTTCTTTTCTCTCCATGAAGCACTTGGGTAGTTCCTATAGCTACTCCCCTTTCGAGAATGTCTAAAATTATGGGTACCCCTCGCGTGTCGAGGACTATCAGCCCGATTCCAGTTCTTCGAAGAAGAACCCTGATTTGAGTGGTTATCTTGGTTTTGATACTTATTCCAATTAACCTTTTTATCACATTTATTTTTAGCTCCTTGGAATTTGTGTGAGTAATTCTGATTATATTCTGTTGCCGAAGCAACTGGCATACTCTCTTTGATGTTCGAGTTACTAAGAATCATGTCAGGGTGTGCCGTGGCATACTGGTCACAATATTCTTCCATTTGCTTTGATGTACTAGGTTTACGCTCATGTAAGAACTCTAGGAATGGTTTATTTACCGAAGACATGACCTTGTCTCTTAGCAATAAATCCGTAAGACCAACAAATGTTTTCTCTATTTTGGATAATTCAATCCATCGTAAGAGTGTAAGTCGTGCTTTTGAAATGAAATCTGAGAATTCTAAACCTACCTCAGGTCTCATTGTTTTAAACAAAAGACGATAACCTTCTTCTGACAGCTGATATCTCTTTATCAAAGCTGCCCTAATAGCATCGTAATTATCCTTGTCGGCCTCTTCAACCAAAGATAACTTAGTCAGAGACTCCCCTTTTAAATTTTCATACAACTGATGCACATACTGTGATTTGTCAACATTATGAGCTCGACAAGCACGTTCAAATCTATCAAGTCAGAATGTTATATTATCACTGGCAGAGTTGAACGCTGGCACCTTGACCTTATAATTAAAAGGTTTACCATTACCACCAGATGCCTGATTAATATTACTCATACTTGTCAATTTCAATTTCTCTAATTCAAACTCATGTTCTCTTATTGCTTTTCTCTCTTCAGCTTCTCTATCTAATCTTTTCTGTTCAGCTGCAGCAGCAGCTTCTAATTTTTTTCTGTTCAGCTGCAACTTCTAATTTTTTCTGTTCAGCTGCAACTTCTAATTTTTTCTGTTCTGCTGCAACTTCTAATTTTTTCTGTTCTGCATCAAATCTCCTTTCCTCCACTTGCATCTGCAATTTCTTTAGATCAGCAGCAGCATCAGCTTCTTTTTCTAATCTTTTTTCTTCAGCCAGAGCTTTTCTCTCTTCAGCAGCAGCTTTTCTCTCTTCAGCAACAGCAGCAGCTTTTCTCTCTTCAGCAGCAGCAGCAGCTTCTAATTTTTTTTCTTCTATTTGAAGTTTTCTCTCCTCAGCCGCAGCTTTTCTTTCCTCAGCTTGCATCTGCAATCTGAAATTTTCAGCATCTATCTTCTTTTGTTCAACTTCTGCTTTCCATGTATTCTCATCTTTTTGTTTTTTCTCTTCTGATTTTAATACAATAGCAAATTGAGCAGTTGCCCATTCTTCTAACTCTTTTCCAGTCTTATCAAGAGATTTTCCTTGTGCAATAAAGTAATCTAATGTAGACATCTTGTCTTCTTAAATCAGAAACCTGAAAAAGTAAATAAACTACCTTATTTCACTTTAATGGGAGACAAGTCTATATCATAGACTTAGTCTTAGTGAAAAAACCTGTATGGTTATTTTGTTTATCATATAACCAATGATAACTTGAGTACCTGTGGAAAACAATAACTGTATATCTAAAATACTGTGGGAGACAAGCCTTATAAAGGTCTTGTATACCTTAATGTAATCAATGATCACTTGAGTACCTGTGGAAAATAATATTTCCTATACCAATCACTTTGGGAGACAAGCCTTATAAAGGTCTTGTACACTTTGTTTTATAACAATAATAATCATAAAGTACTGATCTGTACTATAATATAAGTGTATTCAACTATACCTCCTATGTCATATGTCAACTAGGGAGCCGCGCTAGCGTAGTGGTTAGAACACCGCTCTGGCGACCGGGTGATACAGGATCAAACCCGGGCGACGGCATTTGAGGATTTTTCGTCGACCGGGATTTGGACTGGATTAACTCGAGACCTGGCGAGGACATTTGAAGGAGTGTCGTCGACCAGGGACTGGCGGCTCCTGAGCCGACCCAGCTGCAATGGGTACCTCCGAAATCGGCGAGTATTTGCCTGAATGGCGAGGGACACCTGTCTCTGTACAAGAAATAAAGGGATACTCACGTAAAATCAATGTCAGGTTAGACATAAATAATAACCTGAGATTTCGCCTCGAGTATTAGCGGGCGAACGCAAAAAAAAATTAAAAAAAAATAAAAAAATATGTCAACTAAAGACATTACAAAGGACAAACAAGAAAAGACAATCTGAAAACATTTGCAGAGATCATATTAAATTAAATAGGAGACATGAAAAAAATGATCACAGAAACCGTGATGATAACTGCAATAAGATACTTACTTACTTACTTAGTCGTTCCCCTTCTACCGTGAGGTGTAGAGGTTTGGAAGAGAGAGCGCCAGACCATTCTATCAGCTGTCTTCTTCCTGGCCTGGTTCCATTCTAGTCCTCGGTCCTTCAAAGATTGTCTAATGTTGTCCTCCCCGCGGACTCTGGGTCGTCCTGGAGGTCTGGATCCCTGGCTCTTTGTTTCCCATGCTTGTCGTGGTAGCCGATCTTCTCCCATTCTGCAGACATGGCCAAACCATCTTAGTTGGGACTGTTCTATTTGGGTCTGCAGCGGATGGGATTTTAGGCCTTGACGGATCGTCTGGTTGCGGACCATGTCTCTTCTTGTTACTTCAACCACTTTCCTCAGATACCTCATTTCTGAGGTTTGGATCTGGCTTTTGTGGGTTGTAGTCATTGCCCACGACTCGCATCCATATGTCAAGACTGGGACATAGGTGGAGCGGTATACAGCCATCTTCGTTTTCTTACCAACCTCTTTCTTGCTGAGGAATCCACGATTTATGGCCTGAAAAAGTCTCCCAGCCGCTGCTTTTCGAGTGGCCAACTCTTCTTTGATGCCTCCCTTTCGGTCTATAATAGCTCCGAGATATCTAAAGTGGTCGACCTGCTCCAGGACCTGTTCTCCCAACTTAATCTGATGTTTTCTTTCTTCTCGTGATATCACCATGGATTTTGTTTTAGAGCTGCTTATGACCATCCCTCTCTTCTCCAGCTCTTCCTTCCAGACTTGCAGGTTGGATTGGAGATGTGCCTCTGATTTTGCAATAAGATAACAAGACAAATAATGCCACAGTGTATAAACATAAGGGTGTAAAGAACTGAAATGAAAGGAAAGATGAGACCTACAATTATACAAACAAATCAAACAAAAATAAAGAACAGAAAAATGTTACAAATACAAATATGAAACAGTCCTCACAACTAACCAAATATTTGCAAACTATGTTGCATGCAAATTTCAATTAAGAAATTGCTCCCTATAGAACGCCAGAACAAGACCAATATCACTTGGTATTTCCTGTTCTAGTCACCTCCCATCCAGGCCCGCAAACACATAACAATCACACATATAAACAAATAATATATAAACATAAATATATATAAATCATCAATGTGTGTATCATATAATGGAATGTGTTGTAGTTGCAATGTATTGTACTGTATGCTCAGTTTTAACAAATTAGACTACCACTTTATTGAGTAATAGCTTTGCTTTCTAACTATTACACTGTCCAATTTTTTTGAGCACATTAGAAGATCCACCGATGAAATTTGCACTTTATGTTCATTGCTCTTCTATTACAGCACGATAAACAATCACTAGTTTAGAATCCTGACTGTACTGTGCCAAATGTCAACAAGTGCTGACCCAGATATTTCTACACTTGTCAGAACAGGTCAAGCTGACATTGATTGTATAGCTGTCCTACTGGTGTTGATGTGGTCAAACAAATGTTCTTGCAACTGTAAAATGTGATTCTCAACACAACAAGACTGCGTAGGCTGGACCCGGGAATCTGGCTCACCACTGTAAAGTGCTGTGTAAAGTGGTCATTCGGTAAAGAAGGGTGGTGTATGGTGTTACTGAGATCAGGCATGCTCCAGTCTACCCAGCTGTAAATGGGTAACTCACCCTAGTCCTGAGTTAGGGAAGGCAAAGGCACTGTAAGCAGTAATTTCCCTCTAAGGCTCCAGGGGAAGCAGGCCCTAAACTTGGTCAATTCAACCGACGCAGGATGGTGTATATATGGAGTAGAAGTGTAGAGTGTGATTAACGCGAATGGTGTACTGTTCGTGTTCTGACCAATCTAATCACTCATACACTTGTGTCTACAAGGCACCAATGCAGACTGCTGGAATCTTTGTTTACACAGTTTATTTAGACGCACACACTGGGACATAACGAGTAAATCATGGGTACAGGTTGACACATCAATTTGCAGGCATACATAGTAGATCCCAAGTCATGACACATTCATAAATAATGGGTAGTACATCAATAGCTTCCAATGTCATGATACATAATGGCCGCATCCCCTATCTGACTAAGCGCGTCAGTGAAGGCGGATCGGTAAGTAACTAAAGTTGCTTTATGTTCACAGTTTATATCATATTATGAAACCATGGAAGGGGTTTCTATCAAAATTGAGATCTCCTTGCCACTGTCCGAATAGTAAGATACATGCCCGTTCTTTGGACAGTGATTCAAAAATATGATGACAGGAATGTAACATGGCCGCCTTCCTGAGTTGTCGCTCACTCACTCACAGGAGGGTATATCTAAGCCAAAGTTAATTTGAAATGTATAAGAATAATTTCTTAAAGTTCCTCCAAACAGTTCTACAGTAATCCAGTTACTTCACGTAGACATAACTGCTATATGGAAGCCCGTCATCTTCGTCGATACAAACGTGACCCTAGCGTTGCGAAGCACAAAATTCCAGCTAGGTCTAACCGACATGAGATCATCAAAAATAGGGTCTGGAATTACCTGGAGTCCGAATCATACATGGTACCGTACATTAGGAGAGTCTCTAACACAAACTCTAGTAGAGACACAATCTCCTACAGAAGAAAAACCACTTCGTAAATCATTTTTACTGAAGAATATACCAGCCCTGGAAAATGCGTAACCGCCATTGTAAACGGTACCTCGGAACTCATCACGACTTGTCAAGACAACTCCTACTTCCGCCAGAGCGGCACAACAAGAATATAGTCCTGCCTACCCATCAAAAATATACAATATAGGACTGATTCTACTTGTACTAATAATATGTAATACATATGAATTCAGGCCATAAACATAATAAGCAAATTAATATATTTTCTGGCCCTAACAAATAAGTACGGACATGGGTGTCATATCCATGCGCCGAATCAATATCAAGAACGATTACTCCTATAATCAAAAGTGTAAAACAATCATGAGTTATCTAGCTTTACTATAGACAGCATTTTCATACACAAATGAATGAATGTCTATATCTTTTCCATATTAAATAGCCATATCGATTTTTGTAATATGTGCGTCAAAATATGCACGCAACATATATATATATATATATATATATACAGGAAAATTTCTTTTTCATCAACGATCTTCTCATGGTCATTGTTTGTGTGATGAGAAAGACAACAGAAAGAAATAAAACAAGAATTCTGTGAAAAGTTGACAAAGTAACTAGTAGATCTTGGTTTTTGTGGATGATCCTATGTCTTTTATCACATAAACAACAAAACATGCAGGAAAAGACAAATAATTAACAGCAGAAGAAGTAAAATCATGACCACGCATCAACGTTTAAGAAAACAGAAATGAGAATAAATAATGGGCAAACAAATCCAATGTAGATCAATGTTCAAACAATGGATCAAGTGAGTTCACAGCTTTGGGAAGTAACATCGACTAAAATGGATGAACAAACTAATATGTCCCTGTCAGGATAAATAAAGACTGATTTGCCTTCTACTCCCTCAAACAAGTGTGGAACTTTTAAGTTGTTTTAAAATTTAAAAAAAAAATGTAAGCCTGTTCAGAACAAATATAAAATCTGTTGCAGAGTTGGTGATTACAGAATAGGAATTGGAACATAACCCAGGTGGTTCTTTTGGAGACTCGTAACTGTGTTTATGTTTTAGCTGCATGATCGTCGATAATTTTGGTAATATTCTTTTCTCAATTACCTGATGTAAACAAACGACACTTCCTACTGACGTTCAGGAAATAAGGTCAAGCTGGATTAAATATGAATGAACACCTTTATTAAGTGTCTGCACACTCTGACAACTTCATAATAGTTCACAAATACATGTGCTTCTGCAGTATACAAACCAGTCATCCCAAGAAATAACACACAGCCATCGAACTTACAAGATGGTCCAAAAACCCCAAAACCACTGCCTCGCTCGTCTCGTGCCTAAAACCAACTCACTTAACTCCCTTCTTTCAAACCATTACTTCCGTCCTAACTACTGAGCAATTCTACCCCAAGTTCGATGACGTCATTTCTTAACCTTTAATTAAATCACTCATAGGATTTGTGACTAGTGTTATTACACTAATTAGACACGTTCAAATACTTAGTGTTTAATCTTGCTAAGTATTCTTACCCTAACTATAATTAAGTGGCAGCACCTTAGTGTTAATCCGACGTAATAGTCCGTACTGTCACATACGCCCGGGGCCACTACAGTGTATCCCGTAGGAGACACTTTATTCCCTAGAAAAAAAATTACTAACTCTAAAAAAAAATTATTGGGATTCATGTATCCCACTGTGACAGGGCGCTAGGGGTACCTCACACCCAAGACCCGTGCACCAAGACAATTTATAAAGGATCGTTTGACAGGGGTTGCAATTATTGGTTGCTTGCAACCCTCTCAGCAGCAGACTTAACAATTCAAGCAACCCAAAGCCTTATGCAGGTCAACATTTAATTCTACCGAACAGAACCGAACACCAAACAGACAATCCAACAAACAATCAAACGAACAATCAAACGAACACCCAGTCAGTGTTCATAGACTGTGTGCTCAAGGCATTTACAGCTTGGCTCTTGTGTGTCTTCTTCGTCTGTTCTCACTGGGCGGCTGTCTCAACAATCCCAGTTTCGCCACTTGCTACCCCTTTTATAGGCCCTGGCCTAACCACTCAATTTACTGCGCGCTTACGCGCATTAATCTGCGCCACACAGATAACACACGCGATTATTGCTCCAGAATGCATGAAAACACAGATATACACAACTAGAGCAAAAACACTACTAATATGTAGGCTTATTATGGCCTTGTAATAAATCTGCTTGAAGATAACGTGATCAAAAGGCACTAAACCACATAGACAATATGACTGCCCAGATGTGGCCAGCGCCGAGAACGACAGACCTCAAGATGGCGCTGTCACATATTCCCCGCCTGATTTTGTTGTCGTCCCGACAACTGCACTAAATCAGGCGCTTCAGTCGTATTCTCCAAATCTGGAGGATCACCTTTTCCTTCACTTCGTCTCAGGTCATTGCTGGTTACTCTAATGCTCGGACTCGCTCTGTCCATTCGTTGGATGATATATGGACCCCCTGTCATTGTGGGAGCACGAACTACAACGTACTCGTCTTCTGACCACATATCACGAATCTCGGATCTCTCAGCGTCGTGCATTCTCTTCTTCACCAATTCTCCGACCTGTAGTGGAGTAGAACACGACAGCTTGTCACATCTCTCTTTCCGGACTGCTGCAAAACTCTGCAACGGTGGCTCTGCTCTTACGTGCGCCCCTCGTAGCCTGGAAACGTGTCCTTCAACGAGTTTTAGATGAGTCTCCTCCTCTAAATGCCGACCACTTTTCCTACGTGGCCTAGTTCTCTGCATTTAAAACAAACGAACTGTCCTGGTACGTCTCCCCTGCTCCTGAGACATCGCATCAATTTTAGCCTCTAATTGAGCCACCTGTGCTCTCAGCCGCTCTACTTCTGCGTTTAATGCACGAGTATCTGACACAGTCTCTGTTCTTGCCACTTCAACACTGGCAACACCAGCCCCCGAAGCTGCTTCGACACTGGCAACACCAGCCCCAGAAGTGGGCTCAGTCTCCAAAAACCGTAGGGCATAGTCCCTCACCGACGTGAACGATGCTGTAGGCTCCTTGATGATCATTTCCTTTGCAAGCTTTCTTAGTAGGTCATCTCTCAGACAAGCAGCAAACTGGTCACGAAGAAAGGATGGCGCCAAAGGAGTGACATTGTTCTGCTTTTGTGCCCTTACAACACTTTCAAACACCTCGTGAATGCGATGGGAGAATTCCCAAAGAGACTCCCTTGCACCATGCCGGGTAGAGTAGAACGCGGCCATTACTTCTGGGATGCTCCGACGCTCCCCATACACCCTAAGAATGGAATGTAGCATCGATTCTGGGTCATCATCATCAGCCTGAATCCTCATTTCCCTGCGGACACTTGGGGTCACACTGTCAAGAATAACATCTGCCTGGTCCTCTTTACTCATCATCCCTACTCTCCAGGCAGCTCTCACCTCTCTGACATATTCCTCAGCCGTAGGACCCGTGCGCTCCCCAAAGCACCGCACTCTCTTGTGAGTAGGTACCACGATGTACTGTACTCGTTCTGGTTGACGATCCAGCCCTACTACAGGGTCATCCACCTCAGCCACATCTTCGTTATCAGTTCTACTAGCAGCACGTGTGTTGCGTGCCGCCACCTTGTTGCTAGTAGAGTTGACTAGAAATCTTGACAAACTGGATGATCCCGTCCCTTGCCTTGCACTGAACTGGGTGTTCTACTGTTTCGGCTGTTGCTGCTCTGATTGCTGAAGAGTTGCTTCACTGCGTGCTGTCTGTCAATCCTGCCGACGACGCCACTTGTGACAGGGCGCTAGGGGTACCTCACACCCAAGACCCGTGCACCAAGAAAATGTATAAAGGATCGTTTGACAGGGGTTGCAATTATTGGTTGCTTGCAACCCTCTCAGCAGCAGACTTAACAATTCAAGCAACCCAAAGCCTTATGCAGGTCAACATTTAATTCTACCGAACAGAACCGAACACCAAACAGACAATCCAACAAACAATCAAACGAACAATCAAACGAACACCCAGTCAGTGTTCATAGACTGTGTGCTCAAGGCATTTACAGCTTGGCTCTTGTGTGTCTTCTTCGTCTGTTCTCACTGGGCGGCTGTCTCAACAATCCCAGTTTCGCCACTTGCTACCCCTTTTATAGGCCCTGGCCTAACCACTCAATTTACTGCGCGCTTACGCGCATTAATCTGCGCCACACAGATAACACACGCGATTATTGCTCCAGAATGCATGAAAACACAGATATACACAACTAGAGCAAAAACACTACTAATATGTAGGCTTATTATGGCCTTGTAATAAATCTGCTTGAAGATAACGTGATCAAAAGGCACTAAACCACATAGACAATATGACTGCCCAGATGGGGCCAGCGCCGAGAACGACAGACCTCAAGATGGCGCTGTCACACCACCATAAATCATGTCAGAAGGACTACAATACACAATAGATGGGAATAATGGATGAAATAACACCATTAACATTTCACACACAAAAATCGATCATGAAGGGGTAGGGACTGATGGACATAACATAAACGAGGGACACATGGGAAGAAAAAACTATGGAGGTTATGGTAGCTACAAATAGTACTAATAAGTGGCAAAAAAAAATATATGGGCAAAATAGAACAGTAACTAACATTCATTAACGAACTAACAAAACGCTTTATAGGTTTATAGTCATCAATATCTCTCACACGTGTGCGAATCATAAAACATAAAAAAACATGACAAGTGAGTTAACGTCACAAGGAAAAAAATTTGGCAAAAAAATATGGCGGGTGCACATAAAAAGGCTGTCACCCTACACTTCACTGAAGTGGGTGATGAAAAAAAACATATGAATGGAGGAAATGGAAATAGAACCACAAAACTTGGTGGCAAAGTATGGGCAAAATGGGTGTCTCATTAAAAAAAATGACTTTGCCGGTGTAACAATAACCGGAAACAATGAATGGAATGGAAACATGGTAATCAATGGACAATGGTATAGAATATATAAATGGGCAAATAGTTAAATCACATGTATGAGTGTCGGTGTAACAATGACTGAAAATTCAAACAATTATAATGCAATATGGTGTCATCATCATAATGAATCGTGAATGATGCCAACATTAGTGGCGGGAGAAGATGTACATTAGTTAATCACTTTTATTTGGTACAACAGAACGATGTAAACCTAAAAAAAATCTGGGTAAAATCTTACGTCAGAAACATGAAAAAAAGAAAAACACAAGAAAAAACAAAAAAAAATCATAGGGGCATACAAGATGGTCAAATATTACATTAGTCAAAATAATGTGACATAATGACGCTAACGCGTGTAAAAGGGAACTACATCAACTACAATATATCAAGACTGCAGAGATCGTCTGAGTTGGTGGATCTCCATCAGCAGTGGTCGAAAGGATGTCGTGAGGGAACTGTCCATGTACTGGTAGATTCGGCAATGTCTTTCTTGCGGACGAAAATGTAACAGCTCTCCATAAATAACGGCTGTTGGATTTTCCTATCTGAACTGGAAATGTGCGTAAAGTGTGTAACCCAGATGTTCAAGGATGCGTAACGATTGGTCTTCACGGTAGCATCAGGATCAAGCAATTCAGCAGGATGGGTATTGTGTAGGAGACCTGCATCGGAAGACACGAGAAGCAGGGTCGACTTCATGCTAAAAATAATAGCAGGGCAGGAAATGTCAACCTGACCGGAGACGGCATCTGGAGGTAAGTGCAGTTCAATTTGTAAACATCTTTGCAAAAATGTTCATTGCTTCCAATCTTTCAATGGCTTACAATGACAGGCGAGGATCGTACTGTGTAGGTTGGGATGTATTAACAATAGCATGGACTACGGGAGTGGACGAAAATTACGGGAAGGTCGGGGTGGAGGCTGCGGACTGGTATGAGGATAACGGAGGGGAACACGCAATCTACGGGACGGAGGTATGACAGGGGGAGGGAGAGGCGGAGGAGAGGGACTACGGTAAGGAGAATGAACAGAACCACGGGAACGACGAAAACGGGTTCGTACATGGGCGGCCCGCTGGTGAAGGGACTTAGGAAAGGGAACAGAATCGTAAATGAATTTTGGATGACGACGTCTAAAGAGAAAACGAGCTGAGGGAAGAGGAACATCAGGTCCAATATCAAACGAAGAATAATCGGGGGAAGAGTCAAGATCACTAATCTCATTTTTCGGCCAATAAATTCTACGGCCTTCGTCGTCCGTTATATGCTCGAGCTCATCCGACCTGTATCCAATTTCGTCGGGGCCCATAACTCTATCCTCCCCACTTGACGAATCGAATTCTGATTCTATGTCAAGCTGGTACTTTTCTTGTACTGTATCAAGGTCGGAGGGAGGCGGAGGAAAAAAACCATAAGGAGAAAGAGAAGGTTCAACATCTGAAGAGTCAGTCTCATGTTCTGTATCAAGGTCGGAGGGAGGCGGAGGAAAATAACCATAAGGAGAAAGAGAAGATTCAACATCTGAAGAGTCAGACTCATGTTCTGTATCAAGGTCGGAGGGAGGCGGAGGAAAATAACCATAAGGAGGAAGAGAAGATTCAAAATCTGAAAAGTCAGACTCAGGTTCTTTATCAAGGTCGGAGGGAGGCGGAGGAAAATAACCATAAGGAGGAAAAGCGGGGTCAGAAGAGAGATGAACAGAGGGAGGAGAAGCGGGGTCTGAAGGGAGGTGAACAGAGGGAGGAAAAGCGGGGTCTGAAGGGAGGTGAACAGGGGGAGGAAGGGAGGTATGGACAGGAGTTGCGGCAGTAATAGGAGGTACAATAATATCATGCTGAGGCGAAGCATGAAAGAGGCCTGGAGTAACAGAGGGTAACTCAGCCAATCGAGCGTCACGGGAGTGGATACGTGAGCACAGCTCAGGTGGAGGGATATGAACCTCAGCGGTGGAACAGGAATGATAACGTCTGTGAAAGGTTTTTCTCCACTGTGTTACTGGCTTTATATATGCTCTTAGTCCATTTTCTGTCGTTACCATACATCTTTCTTTGTCACTGGTAACATTATTTATTTCAAATATCTTTCCTTGTTTGATTACATTGATAACGTTTCTCACTGTAATGCGACAGTGTCTTTTATTGAGACTGTTCCAGTGTGCCCTTCCAGCAGCTGTTTGTTGCTGTGACAGTTGTTGTTGAAGCAGGTGGTTTTTCTTTTGCAACAAAAATACTTGATGCTCTAGCTGTTGAATGGGTGAATCCATCATAAAAAAAACAGTTACGAGCTGGTCACGGGCACCAAATCAAATAGCTGAATCCATCGTAAAAAGGCAGTTACGAGCTGGTCAACGGCACCAAATCAAGTTATGTGGCCGGGGGAGTGGACAGGAACGGCACCAAATCAAGTTAGATGTGACCGGGCTTGGTCACGGTGACAAATCAAATCTAGTGTGACAGGGTGAGAATGGGGTGGAATCTTTTATCAATGTTCATCTGTTGTTTTACTGGCGACTGCCAGAGTTGGTGATTACAGAATAGGAATTGGAACATAACCCAGGTGGTTCTTTTGGAGACTCGTAACTGTGTTTATGTTTTAGGCTGCATGATCGTCGAAAATATGGTAATATTCTTTTCTCAATTACCTGATGTAAACAAACGACGCTTCCTACTGACGTTCAGGAAATAAGGTCAAGCTGGATTAAATATGAATGAACACCTTTATTAAGTGTCTGCACACTCTGACAACTTCATAATAGTTCATAAATACATGTGCTTCTGCAGTATACAAACCAGTCATCCCAAGAAATAACACACAGCCATCGAACTTACAAGATGGTCCAAAAACCCCAAAACCACTGCGTCGCTCGTCTCGTGCCTAAAACCAACTCACTTAACTCCCTTCTTTCAAACCATTACTTCCGTCCTAACTACTGGGCAATTCTACCCCAAGTTCGATGACGTCATTTCTTAACCTTTAATTAAATCACTCATAGGATTTGTGACTAGTGTTATTACACTAACTAGACACGTTCAAATACTTAGTGTTTAATCTTGCTAAGTATTCTTACCCTAACTATAATTAAGTGGCAGCACCTTAGTGTTAATCCGACGTAACAGTCCGTACTGTCACAGCACTAAGAAAGAGAAGGAGTGTGGAGCCCAAGTAGAACGTGGAGAATATTTGTGGAAGAAGAGGCCAATGGAACGGAGATTTTCTGGGCACAACTGAAAGAAGACGGCCTAAAAAGAAATAAACGACGAACAGCAAATACGGCTCCATGTTCCTTCTGAAAGAAAAAAAAATTGATGATGATAACAGCAGAGCTGATCCTAGGTATTTTTCAAGATGGCGCGAGGTCGTGGTTTGGCAACCCCACCCTTTTTTTTTACCGCGCCATACTGTATTATTCTCTAATGAGAGTCAGTTTCATACTATTGAGTTATAACACTATAATTTGCGCTAAAAAAATTCCTGCGCCTCCCTGAAGACAGTGCTCGGTGCGCGGCCGTACCGCTAGCTCCGCCGAAGAGCCAGTCACATTTCAGTCACATTTCAGCCAGTCACAAGACAGTCACATTGATCGTAAGCACGGTCCATCGAACATAGATCAAACTACAAACAATAAACTCATTAAGTGCGCATATCTCTTGTTTATTACCTTCTATTTAAACTCTACTAAAATTGTAACTTTGATGTGAGTATTAAACAGCTCGAAGAGCTATATTTTGCTGATAACCTGGCTCTTCAGGCCCGTTACTAGACCCAGGTGCAAGACACAATGAGAAAGCTGGATGAGAAGTTACAGTAATTAGATCTGAAAAGGACCCAAAGACGCAACAATAGAGAATGCAGTCAGCGACCCATAGCTTGACTGCTTGCGTCAGGGTCAGCGAACCAGAGCTGACCAAGACCCTACTCCACCTCCAAGTGGTGGTCCTGGAAACAGGCTGCATCACTGCAGCCTGGCTGAGTGAGTAGGGATCGAAGAGGGGAGGCTAACCCGGTCCCAAAAAAATGCCGTGTGGAAGTCGGATGTGTCGGCCGAAAGGCGCAAATATCGCAGCTTCGCTGTAAACGGGCACAACGCAAACAACGACCTTTTCAGGACGAACGAGGAAGAAGAAGAAGAAGATCTGAAAATTCAATAAGAAAAGGCAATGGTTATGAAAACAGCAGTTTAAGAAATATGCCTACACGATGCAGACTAATACACAAATCCTGTCAACAATATAAATGCTGTCGGAGGAACGAACAATGGCATTAAAATAAGAATACAGAAAGCAATATGAGCTTGCATTACAGTGAGGAAATATGTGGAAATAAAAATAAATTAAGTCCCACACGAAAATAACAATTTTCAACTCAGATGTCAAGGCAGTCGAATTGTATGACTCTGAAAAGTGAAGAGTTAAAACGACATAGAAAAAGAGGCGACTAATATGAAGTTGTGGACGGGCTGGCAGACAACATCGTGTAAAACAAATTGCAGCAAAAATCACCAATGCGGGAGCACATGAATGCTTGACGTAGGCTTCCTGGTAGGAGACCAGTTGTACTGGTGGCTCCGTGCTCTATAGGGAGTGAAAAGGGACATGAATGATGTGGATGGCTTCGTATGCGATTAATTTGATCAAGGCTAGGGTAATGTTCAGAATTATAGCCACACTGACATGCAACGTTTTATGAAGAAATTCAGATAAAGTCTATCGACAGTACAGTACAGTTTATTACACACTCCATTTGATAGTGAAAATCCATTAGTTTTACATTGGCAATTCAAGCAACATGGCCAACTATACTAGGCCGTCATTTGTATGCGTCCGTTAATAATTATAATCGACGTCAAGTCAACTAGGGTCCGTCGAAGAATACTCAGTAATATATAGCTGTATTATCATTATTAACCTTATACACAGGATACTTCTCTGCTTTCTGCAAATCTGTAAGCATCATCATCATCATCATAACCCTCCACTCCCAAAGGAGCATAGGCCTTCAACAAACACATGCCAAGTCCTCCTGTCACGTGCCATCATCTCAAGTTCTTTCCACGTTCTCCTTATCATTTTCACCTCTGTTTCCAGCTCTCTTCTCCATGTGCTTCTTGGTCTATCTCTGCCTCTCTTGCCCTGGGGGTTCCAGAACAAGGACTGCCTTGTAATGCTATCAACAGGTTTCCTCAGTGTGTGTCCTATCCATCGCCATCGTCTTCTTCTCATCTCTTGTTCCACTGGTACTTGTCTAGTTCTTGTCATCAGTTCCACGTTGGTAACCTTGTCATATCATTTTAATCCCTCTATTCTACGCAAGCACCCATTTATGAAAGTCTGTAGCTTTTTGGTAGTTGTCTTTGTTGTTCTCCATGTCTCAGAGCCATACAATAGGACTGACTTCACATTTGAGTTGAAGATTCTTATTTTCGTGTTGGATCCGATTTCTCTTGATCTCCATATATTTCCCAGTACGATGAAAGCTCCTCTTGCTTTTTATATTCTTATTTTGATATCACTGTCTGTCCCTCCAACTTTGTCTATATTGCTGCCAAGATATGTGTACGATTCTACATCTTGTATTGGTGCTTCTTCAATTTCAACCCTGTTATCATTACCTGCATTTATTCTCATTATCTTTGTCTTTTCCCTGTGTATTTTCAGAGACCCAATTGATGTGACCTCTCATCGAGTGTTTTCAATTTGTCCTGCATCTGATTACGGTTATGGGACAGAAGAGCCAAGTCATCAGCAAAATCCAGATCATCCAACTGGATTCCATTTCTGTTGTGTATTGTCGATGTTCTCATAACCCATTCTATTGCTAGTAAGAAAAGAAATGGAGACAAGAGGCATCCCTGTCGCACTCCTGTTCTTATCCCAAACGGTTCTGTAAGCTGTCCTTCATGAAGAACTCTGCATGCATGTCTTCGTATGTTTTCTTTATTAAATTAATGATCTACAGGGGAACTCCATAATGTCTCATCAATTTCCAAAGTGATTCTCTCTCTACACTGTCAGCCTTTTCGTAGTCCACAAATCCGATGTATAGTGGTGAATTCCATTCCAGACTTTGTTCAACTATTATTCTCAAAGTGGCTATCTGGTCTGTACAGGATCTGTTTTGTCGAAAACCTGCTTGTTCATCTCTCAGTTTCTTGTCTATGGACTCTTATAATCTCTCAAGGATAATCCTGGTTAATACTTTTCCTGGCACTGATAGTAACATTATTCATCTATAATTTGTGCACTCTTGTAAATTTCCCTTCTTAGGCAACTTAACCAGATATCCTTCTTTCCATTCTGCTGGTATCTCTTCCTTTTCCCAGACTTTACCAAGTAATTTATATAACATCTCTGTAGCCGTGTCGATATCTGCTTTGATGGCCTCTGCTGGAATGCCATCAGGTCCAGACGCTTTTCCATCTCTTAGAAGCTTGACGGCTTTCTTTATTTCTTCCTTCGTTGGTCTTTCACCGGTAATTTGTAGCTCTTCTTCCGCTGGCTGGATGTCCGTGGGGTTTTGTGGAGCTGGTCTATTGAGAAGGTCCTCAAAATATTCTGTCCACCTCTTCATTTGCTCTTGTATATTGCTGAGCAGTTTTCCATTCTTGTCTTTTATGAGGCAACTTGTTTGCTTGTATTTCTCCGTTAGCTTCTTTGTGCTGTTATACAGTTCTCTCACATTTCCTTTGGCTGCAGCATCTTCTGCCTCTCTTGCCAATTCCACAATATACTTCCTCTTGCCTCTTTTGATACTTCTTTTTACTTCTTTGTTTGCTTCTGTGCATTCTTCTCGAGCCTTGGCTTTGGAACTTCTGGGTTTGCTTGTGTTTAAATCTGCTTTCTTGTTTTTTCTGTCTTTTATCTTATTGATGGTTTCTGTTGTTATCCATGCTTTTTTTGTCGTTCCCTTTTCCCCAGTATTTCTTCACATGTCTCATTCCATACCGTTTTGATTTGCTGCCAATAGTCTTCTGTATTCTCTGCATCTTCCAGCTGGTGGAGCACTTGGAATTTGTTGGATATTGTGACCGCAAATTTGTCTCTTGTTTCTTGATTTCTTAGATGTCCTACATTAAATTGTTGTCTATAATTTTGCATTGTTGCATATCTCATGAGTTACATTTTTACTTTGGCTATCAGAAGGTGGTGATCTGATGCCACATCTGCTCCTCTATATACCTTTACATCCTGCAATGATGATCAAAACTTCTTGTTTATGCATATATGATCAATCTGATTTTTTGTTCTATGGTCTGGTGATATCCATGTTGCCTTGTGTATTCTGTTATGTGGAAACATGCTTCCTCCTATAGCCAGTTGATTTGAAGCACAGAAGTTTGAGAATAGTTCCCCATTTTAATTCATTATTCCTAGCCCATGTTTTCCCATGACTTCTTCAAATCCGGTGTTGACTGTACCTATCTTTGCATTCATGTCACCCATCAAAATTGTAATGTCTCTTCTTTTTACTTTTTCCATAATTTCCTGTAGACTCTTCTTTGTCATTAGTTGGGGCATAACATTGGATGACATTTACATTTATTTTCTTTTTAGCTTTTTTTAAAAGTGGCTGTTATTATTCTGGGTCCAACGGCTTCCCATTCAATGAGTGCTTTCTGTGCTTCTTTAGATAACATAAGAGCTACCCCTCCACTGTGGTGTGAACTTTCGTCTTCATGTCCTGATGACAGCACCAATTCACATGTGATGAGTTTTTCGTGTCTAAAAGCTGTAAGCATAGACGCTCAAATATTCCAAAGAATCACGGACACATGCCACTATGAAAGAACACATGAGAAAAGGAGCCATTCCGGCTGGCGAGGCTGCCAAAAGTCAACTGTCGTTGCTCTGCACGCGCATCTACGTAATTATTTTATTTGACGTCATTTTAATCTAGCGACGTTCTATTTGAGCATCGCGATGTTTCAAAATCATGACCGCATTGCGGTGCGCATAAAGAGGCGTAACAAATGAATACATTTTTTTTCATCTTTTCTTTCTCTACATTTCTGTCTTCATTACACCTCATCAACACAATCTTCACCATATGACCTTCAACTCTACTCAAATGTCACTTGTCTTTCTTCTGTTTGCCACGCAATCGAGAACGTAATTATTCGAGAATTACACTCTTCTGTAAAAACCTAACACTGTCGCCTCCTGGTATTCTTGTTTGTTTATTGATTGTCGTGTCACAGGGCTGGCATTATTTCAAACTGAAGAACTCTCTTCCTTACTTCGGTTGACAACGATTTGCTTTACAGAATGCTTTTCATGCTCTTGAATGCACTTTTTGCTTGGGCAATATAAAAGCAGTTTTTTTTCTACAGCACTGTCATTTTTTAAGAACTGGAACTGGGCCTAAATGTTATCCTTAAGTATGCATTTACATTAAGCCATTATCACCCTGAATCATTTAAGATCCTGACATTCACATTAAGCCATTATCACCCTGAATCATTTCAGATCCTGACATTCACAAGTTTTAAGGGCTACACCACGGCCGGATCCAGGTAAGAGCTAATTGGACCACTGGCCTGGGGTCGCCGGACTCAGGGTCGCCAAAAGTAGTCCACATAAAAATTAATTAAACACAATGAACCAATCTTGGCGGGAACTATCGTTCTTATTATTATTTTATTTTAATGTTACTTCGCGTAAGGCAACGTCAATCTGTCCCCAACTACTTACAATATCTGTTAAATAATCATAAGTGTCCTCTGTTATATTCTTCAAACATACCTGCCGATATATAATTATCTTTACAAGTGGTAGCGCTGTAAAAACTTTTAACGTAAAGTAGTGTAATTCTTGTTTGTTTTGTCACTTTCCTGGAGTGTTGTGACCGCTTGGCCTTTCACGCTAGCATTATCCGTCCTACTTCCACGCTAAGCTATAATATGCTACATGTAAGAATGACAGACCTTAAAAGCAAATAAGACGTTTTTACACAAAACGCAGTATTCATTCAAAGTTCAGTTGGCAGTTACTGCTCTGACAGGGCAAACGTAGGTCAGTCCCAGATAATAATGAATGGGTTTTATAAGCGCGAAAGTGGGAAATGAATGTTTGTGTGATCTGGTTTTTTAAAATCCAATTGTTAAGTTGGAAAAGATCACACATGTGAAAAAAAAGTCGAAATAACAGATTGACGTGTGCAAAAAGGTCGAAAAGCTGAGGAAAGGAGTGCAAATGTAGATTATAATACCGTGTGAAAAAAAGGACGGGTCGTGTGAAAAAAGGCGGGAAAAAAGAAGAAATAGTATAAATAGAAGAGTTGTGGGCGATAGGCAGAGATTTCAGGATTTATGATTCTAATGAAACCATAACTTTAGACTAGAGGATTTTTACAGATAGCGTTAGGTGAACTTCGTCTTTGAGGATACCAAGACAAGTTTTTGAGTAGACAAATCAGTATATTATTCTATTTGGATATACATATATTATTCTATTTGGATATACATATATTATTCAGTTGGATTACATATTTTTCATCTTGGATAACCAATCATCATTGTGAAATTTACAGTGTTTGTCTAATTACATCAATAAACTCTAATTGAATTTTTCTATATTGCTGTTTGTGGAACTTTACAGTAATTTCTTTTGGATATACGTTGTTATGCTGAAACTGTTTTGCGTATCACCAAACTTAAAGGGAAGAACATTCCTGGGTTGGAAAAAAATAACAAAAGGTCAAGTATCACCATCTCTGGCGGAAGGCCAGTTAGCACTTGAACCACCACAACTTATGAAGGATTAACTCTGACTAAATAAAATCAATATAACTACTAGTGCCGTATAACCTACACGGCCACATATCTTCAAATTAATGCCGTAACCAGCTCGGTTACATGTTCAAATTGATGCCGTGACCTGCGCATACAACTGACGCTGGCACAGTGTCTTTTGAGTTTGTTTGCTTGAATTAATGATCCTCTGCTGGGGAAGGGGAGGGGGGAGCTATATTTGGTATTTACGAGTTGTCGGGAGTCAGGGTGTACTTTTGTTGTTGTGACTTTACAACAAGTGGTGTTATGAACTGGAATTCATCCGCGCAGTAAATTATGTGGAAGTAAATTATGCGCAGTGAGGTGTGTGTGTGTGTTTGTGTGTGTAAGAATATCACGGTTTTCGTGAACATTGGTAGCAGGGAATGTATGGGCAGCGGATGTTGTTGGGAGGGGGCAGTTGACGACGAGTAACGAGTGAGAAGAGAGAGGTTTACAGCGAGAGAGAGAAGAGATGTGTGGCTTCTAGGGGCCAGTGATTTTTGTATAGCAGATTTTTGACTGGAGAAGATTGTTAAAGTTGTTTTCAGGACAGTCGATGTTGATATGAGAGCTTATGGATTTTCTTTGTATCACTGTACATGGCCTCACAGTCATTGTTGCAAGATTTATTACATAAACGTGTTGGAGATTGAACTAGCTGTTCGAGTGGATTTATTTGTCATGAGCCATTCTTAGAGAGCGTGCGTGTATGTGGATGTGTATAGTTGTAGCTGTAAGCTCTACGCTTCTAGATCTTCCCACATACACCCCATCATAGCCACCCCCTGCTCCCTTTCAAAAAGAAAGAAAAAAAAAGGATGGAGGGAATCAGCACTTCACCGATGATTTGCACATACTTATGTGTATAAGCATTTACATATTTATTAACAGCCGAATAAATTTCTGTAAAAATGAAAATTAATGTACAAATTGATAGTATACTTCTTCTTCTTCGTACAGTCTCAGACGTCTACTTACATGTTTTCAAAGAAAGCAGTAGTCAGCTTGAAGCTATTAGCATCTCTGTAGAGCTTTTCCACGAATGGTATTCGTGTTACAGAACGGATTGGGGCGACCCCGCGTCTTCTCGATCTCTCTTTCACTACGGCAGTAATGAGTTACATTTATGTACTGATTTTACTTGCGTGATTTTGTATGGTCGCACCCTTTTATTTCTGTTTGCTATATAGCAGAGAGTTTGTTTGTTCAAACATTTGACACTCCTTGTTGATGATAAACACTTCACATTTGCAAAGAGCGGCGGAGGTACTATTACTATGACGTTCGTCAGACAAGTTGGTAATTCTTGTGTACCAAAACTTGGCCGCTACAGATTAGCCCTACAATCGCCAGCGTGTTTGCTTAACTCGCTGATAAAGGCCTGAGTGCGGGATAGATAACGAAATTACCCGTCTGCGAATAGATTACTTTCTGATAAAGTAATAAATTTGTTACGTTTGAAACATATCTGTCGAATGAGTTTACAGATGTGTTGGTGAGTTCGCCTGCCAGGGCATCGGATATTTTCATACCACATAAGGAAGACTTGACCTCTACATTATGTTCAAAATTTTTCCATTCAAGAATATTTTGAAATCCCCCCCCCCCCCCCCCCCACCCTTAACCTTTTGGTTTGAAACGATTGGCGCTTTCTTAGCTTCGTTACAAACAGATGCGGGGGCAGGACAGTGAATATAACCTGACGCTTCAGTCAGTCAAATCTACTGTCAGAAATTGCTTGCCAAGAAGACTACAGCCAGACTTGCCAGAAGTTAGAATTCAGAAATTCCATTTTATCAGGCCGGACCATTTATTGGAGAATCCTCGGACTTACAAAAACAGCCCAGGAAATCTCTATCATTTTGGTAAGGAAAGACGCTGTCTGAGGAAAATGAAGGAAATACACGGAGTCAGAGAGGGAATTAAAGTTAAAATTAACTACCCCAAGTACACGTGAAATAAAGCAGTACCTTTTATTCCTCTTAGCAAAAAAATATGTGAGCCAGGATTGGCGTAAGTTGTGATTTTACATTCTATATTTTCATTACTAACACACACACACACACACACACACACACACACACACACACACACACACACACACACACACACACACACACACTCACACTCACACTCACACTCACACTCACACTCACTCACATGGAAATGTAAATGTAAACATATTCTATCTGTACTATTAACATTTTCATTTAAATGTAATGTAAAGCTAAAGCTATTCAATTTAAATGTAAAGAAAGTTTTTATTCCAAGGGATTAAATTTAATTCTAATCGAGGATAAATTCTGAATTAAATGGGTTGGTGGAATAGAAATGGGGGACAAATAACTATGTGTAGGAAAACGCAATACTCAGGAGAGCGTTTCGTTTCTATTCATTATATTTATTGGTGGTACCACCCGAAAGTACTATCTCTGGAACAAGAAAGGACAAGAGTCCTACGCTTTAGGACCAACTTTCGCAGACTCTCCCTGGCATTTCTGGGACACGAGCTACACCCGACAACCTTGACCATCGACGAGCAGGATTAGTGTGAAAAAAACCAACCCATCAGAAGGAGCAGAACCGTCATAGGCAGCTAAGTTCAATATATATGCTGTAACTTGAACCTCTTGTAAAAATTTACATCTCTGTCCTGGTTGAGTTAAAGTGTTAGAGTATTTGTTGCGTTAGACAATTGTAGTGAAATCGACAATGAGAGTGAACTGACAAAATTATAGATTACACATAGATACTGTGTAAATAGGGTGAACTTGAGACCAACCTGGAAGAGGATTCATTAAAGTTATCTCTCTCCAAGCCTCAACACACTTATATAGTCTAAGCACCACACGCTCTCTCTCCTTTCTCTTGTCAAAAATAGAGACTAAGTAAGAGCTTGTAATATTAAGTATGGATGAAAGGGTCGTGAATAGCGCGTTAATAAATGCGTAAAATGTATTAAAGGTTCTTGAAGAAGAAAAAATATATGAAAATAAGTATATCAGCACAACAACATAATAAAAGGCATCAATATTCACAACAGTTAACAACTATCCAATTAAACACCAATGGACAAACAAATCACCAACACAAAATCCCGCTGTAAAACACCTGAGAAATAAATAAACACAGCTCTCAGTCCTTCCGCTTTTGGGAAACCACGATCAATACTCCAGTTAGTGTCTTTAAGTATATCTCCTATAGGTGATGAATTTTCCATAATAATTACCCTGTAGGCACTATCCATGCACTGGTAGTTACACCCTAATAACGAGATAGGTTGAAGATACTCTGTTTATATCCGACTGGCCGCTAATACGTGCGGGGTTTAAATGACCAGACACACACACAAGACGAGGTCACTTTAGGACAAATGGTCCATTGCGCTATTATCCCGGCGCGTGAAATTAGGCCTGCGTACTTGGTGTTAAATACGGTTGGGCTGGCTTGAACACTTAATTGTGACTGAGTGCCCCGTTTAAGCACAAAGTCTGGTGATTAAATTCTACTGAAGACTGTGGTAAAGTGGGATGATATAAATATTTATAGGGGACTTAGTGTACTGACTGAGATCAGCTGTGAAGGTATCTGTATCTAATAAGTGTGGTGTATTACAGATGACCTTACTTGCTAACACATTTATACCTCAGTCAGAATTATTCTGGAATATTGTGATGACTACGTTGAATGTCTAGGGTTATGATAATGATGAAGTGTCAGTCACAACAACAAGAGACAGATAAACAATTTAATTTATTCCACAACACTTTACACCACTGTGACACTCACACACATATAACACTCTATAAGACTATCTTAAATGAGTCACGTGTTAAAGTTTAAAAATATATGTATTAATTCCTTTCAATAATAGATATCCTGATTCAACTACACAGTGAACCAGGAATCACAATCAAATGTAATTACAAGTTGTATGTACACAATTTAGAGATATGATCTTTGTATTGACATATTTTATTATTATTATTCTATGTGTGTAATTTGTGAAGTAGTACTATGAAGTAATACTGGCTTTTCAAGCTAGGTTGTGGTTTGTCATCATGACTTCAAGTGTTTACTTATGGTGGAAATCGTATTGGGAAAAGTTCACAGTTCCTGTCAATTGAAACAATTTATTGTCCCTCTTTAATTAATATACTGTCAATTTTAGAGGCGGCACATAGGATTGAGCTACTCTGGCCACAGAATCTTATCTTCTGTGATGGCGGCAGGAAACAGTCTCCTCTGCTCGCTTGCTTCACTGTGTTCTTGAAACACCTCACTGGTCGCTATCTGGACCAAGGGGTATGCTATCAGCCTCTGGATTCAGCAAAACTCAGACCAGGTGCTGCTTCAACAAGTTAGGACCACGGTCCCTGAAACAAGAAGGTTGTACCTCCTACTTCAGAACTAATTTATAATCTGTTTCCACACTGAACACAATACATAACAAACACTGAGTTCAGAGCGGTAGGCCAACTGCTAGCTTCATCTGAAACAATTTACACCAGTATTCTTCTCCTTAATGGTTACTACGCCTCTGCAATTCCAGCATTAGTTCCTTCTAGTCAATAAGATAGGTGTCAGTGTACTATTTGGCGATCCCATGCAGATATACTTCTCTCCGACAAGTTTTGTTCAGGTTGGAGCAATATCTAGGCTTTGCCTCATGTTTGCTACTAAACCACACACATGTACAGACATAAATTATCAATTCACATTCAATTTTCATCAAAAGATATCAAATATGTCAATCTTACCACAATTCATGGAACTAATAAACAAATACGTTGACTGGCGATGAATAATGGCACAAATTCCGATCTGCCTCTGTCCTATGCTTTTATTTAGAAAAATATGAGCTGGATCTCAACGCACTGTTTCTTAGTAACTTTATTTTAAAATGTGGCACTGAACAGACGCTCCTAATTGACTATATCAACGGGTCTAGCCAATAGGACCATGTTTACAAAGCTTTTGAAAAAATTTACCCTTCCTACGTTTCCCCTAACAACCAAAAATAGTATTTGCAATCCGACTAATCATGTTTAGCCTTACATATCATTCCCGCCAATCAAATCGGATTTAACATGGTGACCTATTTCCCGTAAAATGGTGGTTTCAAAACATGCCACTGTGCAATTCTGATTTGGTGCTGTCAAACAACCTCACTATTTTCTTTTGGCTATAATTTGTTAATTCCTAGACTATTTGCGTAACACTTAACATATTCTTTGTCAGCAAGTCCTAAGGAACCCAAATGTATAAATTTAATGGATCTAAGTGGCTGCGTTTAAAATATGCATTTTCTTCTACCTCCCGTTCACTTCAATACGATGTGGTGTCTCGGTACTGTCAGGCTTTCAGACATAAAACAGTATAATGTCATGTTTACTAATAAGCATTAAACAGGTTTTTAAACCTAACCCTCGTATTGGTAGTGTTTTTTATCACTGTCTATTTGAAAAAAAGTTAGTGCTTCATGTCTTACGCTTGGGGTGGCATTAATTTTATATCGCGAGACGCGTGTTAGTGTTGCCGGCGTTCCTCCGTTCAGCCCTCTCTCTTTCTATCCTAAGTCCATCTGTCCTTTCATTACGCAGTGTATAAAATGAAATTAATGCTAGTATTAATCTAGGTCATTAAGCAGCTTGCGTATCTCAAGGTTTTCTAAGAAATACAGTACACGTTTTATTGTTTTGTTGAAACGCGTGTATGCTGCTGTAGGCTTTACTAGTCAACGTGAAAGCGTGAGAATATGCAGACGAAGCAGAAAAAGGGGGATCTCGAGTACAGTCATTGTGACAGCACTGTTCTTTACCATTCTTCTTTCCCTTTTATTGAATTTATGTGTTAGGCTTTACATTTACCTTTTAATTTATATATGTGGATTTAGAATGTTTCACGACAAAGACGCTGGGCTGATAGATATGTTGGAAGCCGCAATGCTCTGACTGGTGATCAAGAGGCGAGTAGGAAACCACTACTGCCAAACACGATTTTCAGATTTGCTATGGCTCGTTAACAACTGCGTGAGCTTTTTTCCCGTTAGAGGGATGAGCGTTGACAAAATGGGTTTTTACTTCAGGTATTGGTGACAACTTGTGGTGCTAGTTGCTTTCAGAAACCGCGAGATCGAAGAGAATGTGACGTTCTTCGCCTGACTGGAATCATGCGATAGCAATGGGGTGCCCTGAAACTGAGATCCAAAAGAAACGACTTTTACATCAAGCAGACAATAAAATTACAATAACGTTATAATAAACAGTTATGCTCCCTTATGGGATCTATAATTATGGTTGTCATTGCTATGATAGTCTCGGCTGTCTTTATCCGTGTGAGTCGCCCTCCTGTTACTTCCACTCTATCAATTATCAGCATGCGCCTGCATAGGCTAATATATTTTGTACACACATGTACCTGTCAGTAAATGTTCTGACAGCAAAATCTACTCCGTCCTATTCCAACTCAACATAAGGGATATCGAACCCTGTAGTTCCAGCTGAGTGGATATGTGATTCAGCTTACAACATTAAGTGAATTTACATAAAATACAGCATTTGACATTACATAATAAATGGTATGCGCCTCTTGGGGTCGATACACAAAAAGGGAAAAAGTAATAAACTCCCAGAATGAATACATGGAAAATGCAATGTTATTGCTATAAAAATACAGTTGTGACTTAAACATAAGATATAGTTATATTTCCAGATGGTGGCTGCTTTCTGGGTTGCTGTGAAAGTTCTAACCTGGTGTCTAACTACCCAAGTAGGCATATAAGAATTCTGCACAACCACTAGAAGT
>JAMPIV010005616.1:0-17500 GCA_024509875.1 Oreohelix idahoensis | reverse complement strand
GACGGCACAATTTTTCTTGTGGTCATTTCATTATTTCCTTTTTTTAAAATTGGGTTTGATCTCAGTCTAGGTAATATAATTGATGTACATTTTTTAGCCTAGGTAATATAATTGATGTACATTTTTAGTCTAGGTAATATAATTGATGTACATTTTTAGTTTAGATAATATAATTGATGTACATTTTTAGTCTAGGTAATATAATTGATGTACATTTTTAGTCTAGGTAATATAATTGATGTACATTTTTAGTCTAGGTAATATAATTGATGTACATTTTTAGTCTAGGTAATATAATTGATGTACATTTTTAGTCTAGGTAATATAATTGATGTACATTTTTAGTCTAGGTAATATAATTGATGTACATTTTTAGTTTAGATAATATAATTGATGTACATTTTTAGTCTAGGTAATATAATTGATGTACATTTTTGTGGTGAAGTGGGATGTTATAAATATTTATAGGGGACTTAGTGTACTGACTGAGATCAGCTGTGAAGGTATCTATATCTATTAAGAGTAGTGTATTATAGATAACCTTACTTGCTACCACATATCTATATATCTCAGTCAGAATTATTCTGGAATAGTGTGATGACTACGTTATGTGTCTAGGGTATGGTATGATGAAGTGTAAGTCACAACAACAGACAGATAAACAATTTAATTTAATCCACTACTCTTGACAACACTGTGACACTCACATACATATAACACTCTATGAGAATATCTTAAGGAGTCACTGATAACTTTTCAAATAACAATATGTATTCATGGTTATCATAAAGGTATATGTGTCCTGATTCAAATACAAAGGAACCAGGAATCACAATCAATTTTAATTACAAGTATATGTACAGACTTTATCAATATGAATATTGTAGTGACATATATTATTAAAATATCCTATGTGTGTCAGTTGTTTAGTGGTAATATGAGGTAATACTGGTTTTGTTTTGTTCAAGCTCTGTTGGTATTTGTCATCATGACTTCAATAGTTTGTCTTTTGGGACTAGTATTGGAGATGTTCTCAGTTCCTGATATTAAGACAATTAAATTCCCCTCTGAATGTTATTTTTACAAAGTTATTTCAAGATGAGGGGACATAATGTTGAGCTCAGCTGGCCAAATCAGCTTATCTTGAGTGATGGCGGCAGGAAAGGACTCCTCTGCTCGAATTCTCCTCTGGGCTCTGGAGACACCTCACTGATAGCTAAATGGACCAAGGAGTATGCTGTCCGACTCTGGATTCAGCAAAGCTCTGACCAGGTGCTGCTCAGTACCATCAAGACCACGGTCCCTGTAAACAAGAAGGATGTACCTTCTACTTCATAACTAATTGATACTCTAGTTTTACACTGAGCACAATACAACACAAACATTGAGTTCAGAGCGTTAGGCCAACTGTCAGCTTCATCTGAAATACTTTATACCAGTATTTACCTCCTTAATGGTTACCACGCCTCTGCACTTCCAGCATTATTTCTGTCTAATCAATCATCCAGGTGTCAGTGTACTATTTGGCCATTCCATGTCGTTTTACTTCCCTCCGACACCCTCTGTTCAGGCTGGAGCATTATAGGCTTTATCTCCTGTTTGCCACTGAACTACACATATATATACAGGCATAAATTAACAATTTACATTCAATTTTCATTAAAAGATACTGAATGGTTCAAGCTTACCACAATTTCATGGAAATAAACACAGATACGTTGATTAGCAATGAATTCTGGCACAATTACTGGCACAATTTTCCATCTGCTTATGTTCCAGGCTTTTATTTAACACAAATATGAGCTGGCTTCAACGCACTGATGCTTTATCAAGCTTATTTAAACAAGTGGTTTCGAACTAACGCTCCTAAGTGATTATATCAGCGAGTCTAGCCAATGAGGCCCCGTTTCGACAAGTGTTTGAAAAAATGTTACCTTTCCCCGTCTCCCCTAACAACCAAGATAGTATTTATAGCCCGACCAATCGTGGTTAGTCGTTCATTTGTTGCGCTCCAATCAATTTGGAGTTTACATGGTAGGCTAATTCTGTAACGTAAGATTTTTTTCAAACACGTTATAAAAAAATTTTATGAGCAGAAATGATTCCATGCTGTCAGGCATCCCCACTATTTTATTTTGGGTATAATTTATTAATTCCTGGACTATTTGCGTAACGTTTTACATATTCTTTGTTAGCAAGCCCTAAGGAACCCAAATATCCAAATTTAAAAGAGCTACGTGGCTGCGTTCAAAATATGTATTTTCTACCTCCTGTTTCGAAGATGTGCTGTCTGGGTACTGTTATGTTTTCAACCGTAAACCCATCTATTGTTATCTTTCCTAATAAGCGTTTTTTATGATTTTAAAACCTAACTCTGGGAAGGGTAGTGAATTTATCACTGTCCGTCTGAAAAAAAATTAGTGCATGTAGTCTTACACGCGTGATGGCAGCATTTGTGTATCGCGCGAAGCGTGTTGCATGCGTTCCTGATTTTCAGCCCTCCCTCTCTCTTTATCCTTTAGTCCATCTGTTCGTTCGTTCCGCCGTGTATAAAATGGAATGAATGAAATATTTAAATTAGGTCATTGATCCGCTGGGTATCTCAATGTTTTTCCAAGAAATACAGCACACGTTTCATTGAAGAACGCGGGTAATAATATAGTAGGCTTTTACTATCAACGTGAAAGCGTTACAATTTGCAGATGAAGCAGAAAACAAGGGGATTTCGAGTACTGTCATTGTGACAGCACTGTTCTTTACCATTCTTCTTCCTTTATTTATTATATGTATTTATTAGGCTTTATATTTACCTAATAATTTATATATGTGGATTAGAATATTCCACGACACCTCCCCTCTTAAAACAGACATTATATGTCAGTCCTTTATTCTATATACACATAGAGACATTTATTATTATTTCTGGGGTTTACGGTGATTCTCATCACACGGATGGCGGCTTAAAAAATCCGCTCCCAAATTGGTTTTTCCAGATATATACTCAATGCTAAAATTATATGGAGCCAAAAGTAACGACCATCGGAGTAACCTGGAGTTCTCATGCCTAGCCTGTGCTAGAAACGATAACGGTTTGTGGTCTGTTTGCAACTTAAATGCCTTCCCATATAGATAAATATTGAATTTCTTTATCGCCCATATTACTGCAAGACATTCTTTTTCGCTAGTTGAGTAATTGATTTCAGCTTTATTCAACTTTCTGCTAGCATATGCCACTGGGCTTAATTCCCCATCCAATGCATCTGATTTCTGTAGTAGAGTTGCACCTAACCCAATATTACTTGCATCCGTCCTTACTATGAATTCTTGACTTAAGTCAGGTAATTTCAAAATGGGTTTACTTGTGAGCTTTTCCTTCAATTCTTGGTAAGTCATTTCACATTGTGGTGTCCATGTAATGCGATCTGGATGTCCTTTACGTGTCAATTCAGTTAACGGTGCACATATGGAATTAAAGTTTTTGATATACTTCTGGTAGAAACCACATAATGAGACAAAGGATCTCACGTCCTTCTTGGTTTGTGGTCTCGGGGCTTTCTGTAGTTTCTCTAAATTCTTTGGGTCAGGGGTCATGTTTCCCTGATAAACTGTGTGTCCCAAAAATTCCAATTCTTTACATCCAACGCAACATTTGGTTGGTCGGGCTGTTAAATTTGCCTCCCTAAGTCGATTAAACAGCATGTTCAGAGAGTCAATGTGTTCCTCAAATGTTTCTGTAGCTATAAGGATATCATCCATAAAATTTGTTATACAGGGATTATTCAGAGGATCCAATAATTTTCTCATCATTCTAGAGAAGACACTAGGCGCATTCTTCAATCCAAATGGCAATCTATTAAACTCATAGTGTCCTTCTGAGGTACTAAAAGCTAGGTATGGTCTAACCTCAGGCTTTACTGGAATCTGATAGTATCCTTTACTCAGATCCACTTTTGAGAAATATTTAGCTTTATTTAGTCTGGCAAACAGCTGATTTGTATCCGGCAATGGATCCACCTGTCCTTCTGTAATAGCATTCAGTCTCCTGTAATCTATACAGAGTCTATGTTCTCCAGAGGGCTTCCTTAAGAGTACAACACCTGAACTATACGAAGATTCACTGTGCGAAATAATTCCTTCCTTCAACAGATAGTCTATCTCTTCCTTCAAAGCTTTCTCCTTAGCGAACGGAATCGAATATGGTTTCATACAGACAGGTGTGGAGTCTATTAGTTTCATATCATATTCCAATAGGTTTGTATGCCCTGGTCGGTCTGTTAACACCTCTGCATGATTATTTAGAACCTGTTGCACTCTCTCTTTCTGAGTTTTCGTTAAATGTGTACTGATTTTCACCTGTGCGGCTGTCTCACAGGGGTGTAATGGATATTCAAATGATGAAAGTGGTTCCTTTTTCATCTCCATGGCGATGGACAAGGTCAACAAGTGTGTCTCTTCCTGATGTTCTCTTTCCAAATATTTCTTCAGGAGATTCACATGATAGATTTTTTCTTTCCCCTTCTTATCTATCTTATAATTTGTTCTAGATACCTTCTCTAAAACTGTATATGGACCCTGCCATCCAATTTGTAACTTATTCTGACTCCCGGGCAAAAGAAGCAGTACTTTCTCTCCCACAGCCAAATTTCTGTCTTTCGCCTTCCTGTTATAATAGGCAGCATGTTTCTTCCTGGCTTGTTTCAAATTTTCATTGGCAAGTTTCCAGCCAGTTTTTAACCGAGTGGTCAGCTCATTCACATATTGGTATGAAGATGTAATGTTTTCCTCTGCCTTTTCATCAGTCCACGTTCTTAACATAGCTTCGAGTGGACCTTTTATTGGCCTTCCAAACAATAATGTTGCCGGGGCCATACCGGTTGAACTATGGGGTACCTCCCGATAAGCAAAGAGGGCGGCGTGCAGGTACTGGTCCCATGTATCTGGTTTTTCGTGTGCCAACTTTCTCAGGATCGACATCAATGTGCCGTTAAATCTTTCCACTTGGCCGTTCCCTTGGGGATGATACACACTACAATGGAAGTGTTTGGCCTGGAAGATCCTGAAAACTTCTTCAGTTAGTTTCCCCTTGAACTGAGAGCCATTATCAGTCAAGATTTGGTTGGGAAAGCCTAACCTTGTGAAAATTGTGAGCAATGCCTCTGCCACATGTTTAGAATCAATCGATGACAGGGTTACTGCCTCTCCCCACATAGAACAAGTGTCCACTAGAGTCAGAATGTAGCTGTTCCTTCTCTTGGTTCGGGTGAGAGGTCCCACAAGATCCACGGCAACTCTCTCAAAGGGTGTTCCCACTATGGGCATTTCCCCCAGAGTTGCTGGTGCAGTCCAATGTTTAGGTGCTACTCGTTGGCATTCTGGACAGGATTTTACATATCGTTTGATATCTTCAGTTATTCCTGGCCAGAAATAGTGACAAGCTATTCGCTGTCCTGTTGCGCTGATTCCCATATGACCACTGAAGGGAATCGCATGCCCTAGTTCCAACACTTTAGTCCTATATGAAGTGGGAAGGACCAGCTGTCCGTGACCATTGGATTCAGATCCAGCCTTCCTATATATCAGTTTGTTCTTCATATAAAACTCTCCCTTGCCTGGAGGTGTATGAGATTTGGGCAACTTCTTGAAACATGGCTTGAGTGTTTTGTCCTCAGCCTGTGCCTTCCTCATCTCATCTGGGTGAGTATTTATGGGATTATCCTCCTCCTTCTTTGACTGTGATCTGGTCTGCACTGTTGCCAATATCACAGGTCTCTTGGGATTCCCCAAGAAGACATATCTACACCCCAATATTAGAGGGTAGATTGGCTCATTTATCACTGCTGCTTTTATGATTCCTTCCACATATCGCGTTTTCACTTTTATTCGGGCGACGGGAAGTGTCATGGTAGCTACATCCTTGGTTGCAGTTTGAATCTCCACTGTTTCCGTGGTGTATTGATCGGCCTGCACCAGGTGTGAACTCACAACGGAATCGTAATCTAAACCGGTATCATATAAACATCTTATAGTGACACCATTACAGATGACATCTTCACACACTGGGGGGTGGTATGGTTCCTGTAATTCTTCAGGTTTGCCCTCTTTTCCTTTTTCCCCGATGTCATAGCAGCAAAATGAGGAGGTTTCCTTCTACAATGGTCAGTGTCATGATTGTTCATCTTACAATTTTTACACCACCTTTTTCCTTGGTTGAAAGATTTTCTTTCATCATATTTCCTTTCATCGAATTGTGGGAATTTATTTTTATTGTCATACCGTGGCCTATCAAATTGGTGCTTACCTTTATTTTGATCCTTAGGATCAAATTTATTAAAGTTCTGTGGTGCCCTAAAGTTATCCACTTGTTTCTTTTTATTACCTGTTACCTCTGCTTGAGCTGCTTGATACCTTTCAGCAACATTTAGCAACTCATCCAGCCTCTCTGCACCTTGTTCCATGAGAAACTTTCTCAGGTCTGGAGCCATGGACTCTCTTAATTGCTCTATAAGGACCATTTCCTTAAGATCTTGGGTTTTCCCCAGAGAAGTCCATTTCTCCAAGTATGTCTCTATTCGTGCAGAGAACTGGTGATAGGTTTAACCTGACAGTAGTTTAGCATTCCTAAATTTTTTCCTATAAAATTCTGCATTCTTTTCATACCTTAACAAAAGAGCCTGCTTTAGCATGTCATAATTTTCCTGATCACCTCTGCTCATTTTTGCAAAAACTTCATAAGCTGCCCCACGAAGTCCCTGAGATAACTTTAAGCTCCACCTTTCTCTCTCTAACCCATACGTGGTAGCTAATAGTTCATATCTATTTATATAGCTCTCAATATCATCGTCTTTCTCAACAAAATGATCTAAATGAAAGTTCATAGCTGAGGTTGAGGCTCCCTGAGTAACCGTAGCATCAGAGGCAAAGGGACTGGCACCATTTTCAGGAGCATGGCCTTGAAACTCAAACTCCCTTAGTCGTAATTCATGTTCCCTTTGTAATCTTTTCTCCTCCTTTTCTGCTTCCCTCTCTGCAGCTAATTTCTTGTCTTCCCTTTCTGCAGCTAATTTCTTCTCTTCCCTTTCTGCAGCCAATCTTCTGTCTTCTCTTTCTGCTTCCAATTTCTTAGCCTCTTTGTCAGCCTCAATCTGCAACCTCTTAGTCTCAGCCTCAGCTTCAAATTGTAACTTCTTAATTTCCCTTTCAGCCTCTAACCTTCTTTCGGCTTCTTTTTCTAATCTTCTTTCTTCGCGTTCAATAAATTTGTCACATTCCGTCGTGACATAGGCAACCATAACTTGCCCATCTAATCCTAACTCTTTTGCAGTCTGAACAGCAGCAGATCGAAACTTGGCCAGGTCCGCCATTGTCTATCAGGTAAATTTCTACAATGTCTAACCAACAATTTAATCTCTAAATATATCTAATGGACAACACAGGCACCGTGAGCTCAACCTTATTTAATTCCACCCAAGGATACCTTTTAATTCTGATATTCCCTGAAGTGAATTACTCCCAATATTTTTAATAGGGAAAGATTCAAAATCCCAAGAGCGAGACCCCAATATATGTGGTGAAGTGGGATGTTATAAATATTTATAGGGGACTTAGTGTACTGACTGAGATCAGCTGTGAAGGTATCTATATCTATTAAGAGTAGTGTATTATAGATAACCTTACTTGCTACCACATATCTATATATCTCAGTCAGAATTATTCTGGAATAGTGTGATGACTACGTTATGTGTCTAGGGTATGTGTATGATGAAGTGTAAGTCACAACAACAGACAGATAAACAATTTAATTTAATCCACTACTCTTGACAACACTGTGACACTCACATACATATAACACTCTATGAGAATATCTTAAGGAGTCACTGATAACTTTTCAAATAACAATATGTATTCATGGTTATCATAAAGGTATATGTGTCCTGATTCAAATACAAAGGAACCAGGAATCACAATCAATTTTAATTACAAGTATATGTACAGACTTTATCAATATGAATATTGTAGTGACATATATTATTAAAATATCCTATGTGTGTCAGTTGTTTAGTGGTAATATGAGGTAATACTGGTTTTGTTTTGTTTAAGCTCTGTTGGTATTTGTCATCATGACTTCAATAGTTTGTCTTTTGGGACTAGTATTGGAGATGTTCTCAGTTCCTGATATTAAGACAATTAAATTCCCCTCTGAATGTTATTTTTACAAAGTTATTTCAAGATGAGGGGACATAATGTTGAGCTCAGCTGGCCAAATCAGCTTATCTTGAGTGATGGCGGCAGGAAAGGACTCCTCTGCTCGAATTCTCCTCTGGGCTCTGGAGACACCTCACTGATAGCTAAATGGACCAAGGAGTATGCTGTCCGACTCTGGATTCAGCAAAGCTCTGACCAGGTGCTGCTCAGTACCATCAAGACCACGGTCCCTGTAAACAAGAAGGATGTACCTTCTACTTCATAACTAATTGATACTCTAGTTTTACACTGAGCACAATACAACACAAACATTGAGTTCAGAGCGTTAGGCCAACTGTCAGCTTCATCTGAAATACTTTATACCAGTATTTACCTCCTTAATGGTTACCACGCCTCTGCACTTCCAGCATTATTTCTGTCTAATCAATCATCCAGGTGTCAGTGTACTATTTGGCCATTCCATGCCGTTTTACTTTCCCTCCGACACCCTCTGTTCAGGCTGGAGCATTATAGGCTTTATCTCCTGTTTGCCACTGAACTACACATATATATATACAGGCATAAATTAACAATTTACATTCAATTTTCATTAAAAGATACTGAATGGTTCAAGCTTACCACAATTTCATGGAAATAAACACAGATACGTTGATTAGCAATGAATTCTGGCACAATTACTGGCACAAATTCCATCTGCTTATGTTCCAGGCTTTTATTTAACACAAATATGAGCTGGCTTCAACGCACTGATGCTTTATCAAGCTTATTTAAACAAGTGGTTTCGAACTAACGCTCCTAAGTGATTATATCAGCGAGTCTAGCCAATGAGGCCCCGTTTCGACAAGTGTTTGAAAAAATGTTACCTTTCCCCGTCTCCCCTAACAACCAAGATAGTATTTATAGCCCGACCAATCGTGGTTAGTCGTTCATTTGTTGCGCTCCAATCAATTTGGAGTTTACATGGTAGGCTAATTCTGTAACGTAAGATTTTTTTCAAACACGTTATAAAAAAATTTTATGAGCAGAAATGATTCCATGCTGTCAGGCATCCCCACTATTTTATTTTGGGTATAATTTATTAATTCCTGGACTATTTGCGTAACGTTTTACATATTCTTTGTTAGCAAGCCCTAAGGAACCCAAATATCCAAATTTAAAAGAGCTACGTGGCTGCGTTCAAAATATGTATTTTCTACCTCCTGTTTCGAAGATGTGCTGTCTGGGTACTGTTATGTTTTCAACCGTAAACCCATCTATTGTTATCTTTCCTAATAAGCGTTTTTTATGATTTTAAAACCTAACTCTGGGAAGTGTAGTGAATTTATCACTGTCCGTCTGAAAAAAAATTAGTGCATGTAGTCTTACACGCGTGATGGCAGCATTTGTGTATCGCGCGAAGCGTGTTGCATGCGTTCCTGATTTTCAGCCCTCCCTCTCTCTTTATCCTTTAGTCCATCTGTTCGTTCGTTCCGCCGTGTATAAAATGGAATGAATGAAATATTTAAATTAGGTCATTGATCCGCTGGGTATCTCAATGTTTTTCCAAGAAATACAGCACACGTTTCATTGAAGAACGCGGGTAATAATATAGTAGGCTTTTACTATCAACGTGAAAGCGTTACAATTTGCAGATGAAGCAGAAAACAAGGGGATTTCGAGTACTGTCATTGTGACAGCACTGTTCTTTACCATTCTTCTTCCTTTATTTATTATATGTATTTATTAGGCTTTATATTTACCTAATAATTTATATATGTGGATTAGAATATTCCACGACAATTTTTAGTCTAGGTAATATAATTGATGTACATTTTTAGTCTAGGTAATATAATTGATGTACATTTTTAGTCTAGGTAATATAATTGATGTACATTTTTAGTCTAGGTAATATAATTGATGTACATTTTTAGTCTAGGTAATATAATTGATGTACATATTTAGTCTAGGTAATATAATTGATGTACATATTTAGTATAGGTAATATAATTGATGTATATTTTTAGACTAGGTAATATAATTGATGTACATATTTAGTCTAGGTAATATAATTGATGTACATTTTTAGTCTAGGTAATATAATTGATGTACATGTTTTCTCAGAACCAGTGGTTCCCTATGATAACATACTTCCCCCTGATCTAATGGGTAGTAAGATCGGATACCTAACCTTCTCGGATAAGGACAAAAAAATAGGAGGTCCCGTGTGCAAGTTGCGCACGTTAAAAATCCATCGGCAGTTGGAAATCATAAAGAGTAGGCCACAAAGCCGCTGCCCTGGCAAAATTTAAAATTAGGAAACCTAGCCACCACAAAAATATTTATAGCATGTATGATTCCTGTATACACACATTGTGATCTTCGCCGGTGCTACGGAGGTTCGTTCTTGTGTGATCTAAGGGAGGAGATCGGAGCACTGATGGAGTTGTCCGTGTGCAATGAAGATGGTTCTTAAAACCAAACCAAACCAAACCAAATCAAACCAAACCAAACCAAACCAAATCAAACCAAACCAAATCAAATCAAACCAAACCAAAACAAATCAAACCAAACCAAATCAAACCAAACCAAATCAAACCAAATCAAACCAAACCAAATCAAACCAAACCAAATCAAACCAAACCAAATCAAACCAAATCAAACCAAACCAAATCAAACCAAACCAAACCTAACCAAATCAAACCAAACCAAACCAAACTCTATTTTTTACACACAAAAAGTGGATAATGGGCATTGATGTTTCTATGGCTAAATATATAAATGTATATTATGGAGATGCTTATTCATGGTTACGTCAAAATAGCAGGCATGAATATTTCAGAAACACGCTATTGAGAGATGGGAAGTAGCGCGCGTTATTTCAATCAGCGTGGCTTTAAATTTTCACGTCAACATGAAACCACGTTGCTACAGAAACTACTACTACAGAAGCATGTGCTTCGATACAGGCTTCCTGCAAGTGAACTTCATGATCCATAAGGGGAGAAAAGGAGTTCAATGAAAATAAAGCAATATGCAGATCTGTGAATGTTCATGGGGTCTGTTCAGACATTGAATGATCTTGTTACAAGCCTATTGAGGCATTTTGGAAATATGGTGTTAGGCCAATATTTTCTTGACCATCGGCACACTAGGGGTGATGTGGTCAGCATCGCGCCGGCCACCTTAACCTTCCCAGAGTTGCTCTGGTACCCAATTCATGAGGCTGGGTCGACCACAGAGCAGTTTGCGGTCTAATAAATCCCACCTCAACTGGGGATCGAACCATGACCACCGAGCTAGGAAGCCAGTGCACTAACCACAGTGCTACCACGGCTCCGAATAGGCCTAATGCTTTCCCAGAAATGTTGTAAGGGGAATAATATGAGGTTTGTATGGAGCTGGCAATCTCATGATGTAATAAATTTGTTACAGAAACCATAATTGCAAGAGGATATGAATGCTTTGGCGCAGGCTATCTGTAAGAGGACTAGCTGTAGTACTGGCTCCCTGCTCCATAATGAGAGAAAAAGGAAATGAATGAATAAATAACACTATTTATAAAACATCGTACCAACAAGTAAAATATGACTGGCAGATAATTAAACTTTCTTCATTGGGTCAAGTTTTCTCTCGCAACTTGAAGCCAAAATAAGCAAGTGCATTTAACCACAGGAACGAAAATGAAAGATCAGAAAAACAACCACTGTCTGATTTCAGAACCATATAATAACAATTCTATTGCGTGAGTGTTGTAACCAGGAGCACAAATACCAACCTAGTAAAATTATTAGCGTGATATTTTATTTCCGCCGCTGACATTTCGCTTGCTGAAGACTGTCAAATAATGCCAGTTTTGTTTTCTGTAACATTGTAAATTACCCCACTCACATTCGTCTCCTGTATTTAATTTGTAACCAGTTTTTTTTAACATTTCTATATATTTTGGGGGGGGGGGGGGGGGGGGGGGGGGGGGGGGGGGGGGGGGGGGGGGGGGGGAAACCAAAAAAAACCTTTGCTTTAAACAGAGAAAAAATAACTATAAAGTTACAAGAATATTAATCACAAAACAGTTTTAATGGAACGTAAAAATGGTTGGTAATAAATATGCTAGTTCTAAACTCTGTAACATTTACGTGAGTTGTCAGTAATCAAAGATGTCGTCACAAGATTGCGACATGTATGATATTTTGTCAAGTGTTCAATATGTGACGAAACGTCTGTACGTGTTCTTTTAGTGGCTCTCTCACACCTTTAGCCACTACGGCAGTATCATTTCTTTTCTTCATTTTCTTACCAATCGCTTTTATTTGGCATAATTTGTTTGCCCTTTCATTCATTATTTTACTCTCTATGCTGAATCAAAGAGGGGGAGTCTCTAGCACTCCACTCCCCTACGGAAGTATCTGCTATGGGACTATCTTTATCTTGTTTACCACCCCTCAGACGTATTTACGTTCCGCCAGGTGAACGGTGGTATTATCGTAACAATACCCGGTCATTATCACCGGTCAGCGGTAATGCACTTATCAATCGACTCAGTCGCCGGCCACCTTTGATAGGAGACGATCCTCGTTTAACACAATATTGTCTCCTACAAGGATGAATAGGTAGCCAAGATTGTCTGTCTGGAGAACGCACGATCACATACGATATGAGATAATCGTTTGACGGGACCATCCCGGTGTGTGATTGTCACGATAATCTGTCTGGAGAGACAATATTGTCGATAGGTAGCATCTGGACATCAAATGAGTTCACATATGGTATTTATGAGTTGTGCGCAAGATGCCACCGGAAATATTACCGCATGATTAGACAGAGGTCATGCGTGGAATATTAAAATTAATATTTTAAAACACGCGAGGGGATATTTTAACTGAAACACCCAACCTAGTGCTAAAGAGATTTAATTGGTTTGATTTGAGAGACGGAATATACAATGAATATTCTATTGGAACATTCAGCGGAAACACAATCTGTGATTTAAACTGAGAATGAGAGATATAATCTAGCGAACTCAGAGACACAGAACAGACAGCTTCGCAACTTCATACGAGCAACTCCCAGAAAGCCAGAAAGAAAAAGGAGACATTGGACTTAGAAATTCCACAACTATAAGTAACAGATCGAGTATTGGGCAACTTAGGAACATAGAAGAATTAAACATAAGTTTTCCCAGGCCCAGTGATTTCGCAGAACACCAGCCGTCAGAGGAATTAACTCTAATTTCCAGACCTAAGTGATTCGAATCATCTAATACAGAGCTGTGTCCAGTCTAAATCTGTGCAAGGAGATTGTGTATTTCCAAAATTTTGGGGTTCGTGAAACGAAGCTAGTTGTGAGTGAAACGCAGGGAATCAACACCAACCGCCTAAATCGGACAAGTTGTGTGAAGAAGTACCCTCATCACCAAGCAGTGACGAAAATCACAGCTACACGACTCACTTAAATGTTAAGTGCTTATAAAAAGGCACCAGCAAAAAGGACATAACTTTTCTGAACTATATCCTCATCCTAAATCTCTGTGAAGAGAAAATTTGATTTCAATATAAAAGTCACCAGCAGATTATTTATTTTAAACTGTTAATACTAATTGATTATTAAATTTGTTACCTGTTGTTTTAAAACTAACCAATCATAGTCGATTCAGTTTTTTTAATATGTATGAAAGCAAACGTGTGAGCCAGAACAATTAATATATATATATATATATATATATATATATAAATATATATACTTACTTAGTCATTCCCCCTTCTACCGTGAGGTATAGAGGTTTGGAAGAGAGAGAGAGAGAGAGCGCCAGACTATCCTATCGGCTGTCTTCCTCCTGGCCTGGTTCCATTCTAGTCCTCGGTCCTTCAAAGATTGTCTAATGTTGTCCTCCCAGCGGACTCTGGGTCACCCTGGGGGTCTGGATCCCTGGCTCTTTGTTTCCCATGCTTGTCGTGGTATCCGATCTTCTTCCATTCTGCAGACATGGCCAAACCATCTTAGTTGGGACTGTTCTACTTGGGTCTGCAGGGGTTGGGTTTTTAGGCCTTGACGTATTGTCTGATTGCGGACCATGTTTGTTCTTGTTACTTCAACCACCTTCCTCAGATACCTCATTTCTGAGGTTTGGATCTGGCTTTTGTGGATTGTAGTCATTGCCCATGACTCGCATCCATACGTCAAGACTGGAACATAGGTGGAGCGGTATACAGCATTTTCGTCTTCTTACCAACTTCTCTTTTGCTATAGACATATTGTCACAAAATTAACAATGATACAACGTTAAAATATCTCCAATGATACAACGTAGGGATAAAAACTAATGCGTAAGCTGCTAGAATACATGATCGCCCACGCCGCGGGTCATCACCCGCCATGGAAATTAAATTGTTAGACTTGAAGGCAAAACGATCAAAAGGAAAAATCTGACTGAACGCGTGCTTGAAACTAGCAATGCTAAAAGGACGCAAATTGGTGGGGAAAGGAGGAAAAAGTCACGTTCCCCAAGTTGACATAAAGTAAAGAAATCGACAAAAGGGACCTTGGATATTATACGCCACAGTCATTTATTGGACGCTTTTGCTATAACTTAGCCCGTTTATTTGAATGCAGTGAGGAGCGCATTCCAGAAAATTCTAGAAAATATTTGAAAAATAACTTTTCTTAATAATAATGTTAGGAATATAAAACCTAGCTGGCCGGATGGCCCATCTTGAGCAGTGAAATAATATGCTTTCATTTATACAGACGGACAGATAATACGAAAGATATTGACAAAAGACTGTGTTGTTCATATCAGCGAACGTCTGCATTGAGATAAAACATGTCACTAATTTTCAAAAAGTTGTGGCCTTGAAGACGCAAGTGCTAAAATCTAGTGGAATGAAGAGACGGGGTGGGATGGTGAATTGTGGCTAAAAATAACTTTAAAGGCGAAATTGTGTAGGGGAAGGCAGGGTTGGTTCAAAAAAACAAGTGTGTTTTTTTGTGAAACGCAAGTAGAGACGGACGGACCAACAGACAATAAGGCATACTTGACTGAGGTCTGACTGAAATGACTTTTGGTAGGATATTTGAATTTGAAAAAAGAAAAGGCAGTGATTGGCCCTAGATGAAGATATTATCGGCGCTCAGACGCGCATTTTGTGCCATTCAGTATTAGTTGTCCTTGTAGACACAGTGAATTATTAAGTGGTGTAATTCCCAGAAGCTATTGAAATATTTAGAGGGACGCCATCATAAGGCCAGCAGCTCAGCTGAGTTTTGCTAGCATTTATTTAACTGTGTACTATATTCATAATTCTGAGCTGTGAGTTTCAGTTGGCACCAATGCGGTGTCAAATGCGTTGTTAAATTTTACCAGAGTGGACCCGTGCAGTAACATTGGGTCAGAGCAGCCTATTATAGCCCCCAAGCACGGAGAGGTGGGGCCACCATACTTCTAATATTGCCCCCAAGCACGGAGAGGTGGGGCCACCATACTTCTGATATTGCCCCCAAGCACGGAGAGGTGGGGCCACCAGATCTCAGCACCAGAGCTACACCTTCAAGTTACGTGAGCGCCTGGTCTGCTGAGAGTTCACCAACTCAACTTATTTCCTAACACACCCATAAAAATTCCATCAATTAACTGGACAATGTGTAATCGCCATAGACAGGGAGTGATGAGGCCACCCCAACAGCACATCCATTAAAAGTTCTCCCACAATAGATTACTACTATAACCAGTAATAATATTAACTAGTCTAGTAACATATATATGTACATATCTTGCATTTATTATGTAATATTCATGCATTTTTTCATAATTTCTAAACCTTTCATATGTTCTGGCCAAAATAAAACCTTGGTCCAGAACAAATAAATGTAAGAAAATTACTATCAAAATTTTACACAACTGAGTTAGTTCCGTGTATTATAACATTTTATTAATATTATTAGACTTAGTAAATATCTGTGTGTGTGTCTGAAAACTACCACAACACATTACATATCATTACCCTAGACATTTAACGTAGCCACATTCATTAGTAAAAAAGAGATAGGTGTGAGGTCGTAGTGGTAGCAAGAAGGGCCTTCTGACAATTCACAGCTACATTTTATCTCAGGAGCCTTCACAGCTGACCTCATGCATCACACGTAGTAATATCACCATCATACAATACCATCAAAACCACTACATATATTGGGGATAATTAGCCCATTAAATATATTAGGATCTCCTGGGGGGAGAATTAGATTAGGGGAACACATAATAAAAATTAAAAGTGTCCCTTAAAATTGAAAGTGTCCCTGAAAATAAAAGTTGGTGAATCTTCACAGCCAGTGGTAGTTAATTAATTAATTATAATTATTTTAGATTAGAGTAATTAGAAGCACTTTAGTGGTTGGAAATTTTATTTTGTACATTGCTAGATTTGTTTAAAAAGTATGGCGGAGCTGGCAAAATTTAGATCAGCTGCTGTGCTGACGGCAAAGGAGATGGGAATGGATGGTCAGATTTTAATTCAATATGTAACGGCTGAATGTGATAAGTATATTGAACGGGAAGAAAGAAGATTAGAAAAAGAGGCTGAAAGAAAATTAGAGTCTGAAAGGTTGGCTGAAGAGAAGAGGTTACAAATTGAGGCTGAGACTAAGAGGTTACAAATTGAGCTGACAAAGAGGCTAAAGCATTGGAGGTAGAAGAAAAACGACAGCAAAGGGAGGCAGAAGATAGAAGGTTGCAAAGGGAGCACGAATTACGACTCAGGGAGCTGGAGCTACAAGGCCAGGCTCCTGAAAATGGTGCCAGCCCTTTTGCCTCAGATGCTACGCCCAGTCTGGGAGCCTCAAACTCAGCTATGGGGTTTCATTTAGACCATTTTGTTGAAAAAGACGATGACATAGAGGGGTACCTAGGACGTTTTGAGTTATTAGCTACTACATATGGGTTAGAGAGAGAGAGAGGTGGAGTTTAAAGCTATCACAGGGACTGAGAGGTACGTCTTACGAAGTCTTCGCAAAAATGAACAGAGAAGACCAGGAGAATTATGACATGTTAAAGCAGGCTTTGTTATTGAGGTACGAAAAAAAATGGGGAATTTTATCATAGGAAATTTAGAAATGCCAAACTGTTGTCTGGGGAGACATACCACCAATTCTCTGCCAGACTAGAAACCTATTTGGAGAAATGGACTGCACTGGGGAAGACCCAAGATCTTAAAGAAATGATCATGATTGAGCAATTGAGAGAGTCCATGGCTCCAGACATGAGAAAATTTCTCATGGAACAAGGTGCAGAGAAGTTGGGGGAGGTTTTAAATGTCGCTGAAAGGTATCAGGC
>JAMPIV010005615.1:132500-279653 GCA_024509875.1 Oreohelix idahoensis | reverse complement strand
ATACAACCCACAACCTAGCCATGCAAGCGAAATATCACACTATCCGCTCTGCTGCCATCTACGCATCATCAAAAAATGATGTTTCAATGGCAGGTCAATAGTGCGAACCACAATACACGACACCAGAAGTCCTCCATGGGCAGTTCAGCCTATTAATGACGCAATCACTTCTGTTGTATTTCTATCATGCAGTATAGGCCGAATCCAACAAGACCCTTAGGACCTTAATACTGTGTCCAGTAAATGATAGTAGACTAGAACAGTGAGAACAGGATAGTGGGTAGGTTTGGTATTGTACAAACATTTATTACAAATAAGGGAGGGAATCCTGAGGCCTGTAAACAGTAAATTAATATGAAACAAATATAAAGGTATGTTATCAGGCACTCGCAGGAAATAAAGAAGTAGAACACCAGACAACAGAAAAACAACAGACATGAGTGGCTTACCCAGGATTTGAACACTGGACCTTCCGTGCGACAACCCCCGCCTAGCCATGCAAGCGAATCACACTATCCGCTCTGCCATCTACGCATCATCAAAAAATGATGTTTCAATGGCAGGTCAATAGTGCGAACCACAATACACGACACCAGAAGTCACTCCGATGGGGCAGTTCCTCCATGGGCAGTTCAGCCTTCTTCATATTAATGACGCAATCACTTCTGTTGTATTTCTATCAAGCAGTATAGGCCGAATCCAGCAAGACCCTTAGGACCTTAATACTGTGTCCAGTAAATGATAGTAGACTAGAACAGTGAGAACAGGATAGTGGGTAGGTTTGGTATTGTACAAACATTTATTACAAATAAGGGTGGAAACCTGAGGCCTGTAAACAGTAAATTAATATGAAACAAATATAAAGGTATGTTATCAGGCACTCGCAGGAAATAAAGAAGTTGAAACTTACCAGACAACATTTGTTCAAAACAACAGACAACAGGGCCTCAAAACCCAGAAGATTACAAACTGGATTCTAGACAATAAACTTGCAAATACACAATGAATACGAAAACGCTACCCATACCTGTTCTCACTGGTCTAGTCTACTATCATTTACTGGACACAGTATTAAGGTCCTAAGGGTCTTGTTGGATTCGGCCTATACTGCTTGATAGAAATACAACAGAAGTGATTGCGTCATTAATAGGCTGAACTGCCCATGGAGGACTTCTGTTGTCGTGTATTGTGGTTCGCACTATTGAACCAAAAAAAAAAAAAAAAAAAAAAATGTTGATTTAAAGGGAGACCAATTGAGAACCCTAAGCTTTTCCTCTACAAACAACCCCCACCCCCCCCCCGAACAAATTTACTGGTAACCCCTTGCCCTCAGAGTAATAACTTTACCAGTGGTTGTTTAATTATTGCCTATTCTACTGATCACCCCCACCCCCCCCCCCCTTCCTTGTCTTTGGGACCGGGTTATGTCGTCTGTTAGTAAAGCACTAAATACGGGGGAAGATTGTGGAAACGGTAGGTGGGATATTTCTCCTCAACAAAAAAACCCCTCTTCCCTTGGGGTTACAAGTATATTGGTATACACTGTAACCTTTGATTTTTTGACCTGTTGTAAATGTACTAATTATGTGTGAGTCCTTTATGATATTTAAAGGTCTGATTAACATTTAATTGTGTTGTATCATGGTTGTTTGTCGGTTGGCCTAAAACTCCAAACATTTCCATCTGTGTAGGTTGTATTAATGTACGTTGAGCGACAGAAATCACCAAATCGGTGAGCGCGCGTTTGAGCGACTGGAACTGACAAACAATTTGTTTGTGCAGAAGAGAGATAGGAGTAGTCTGTGAGAAAACAGATATTGTCGTAATAAGAGACTGTCCTTGCTCCTTCCCAGCGCTTGTGAATCTACTACCTCATTCTCCTAAATCTTTATTCTCACAGAGCCTTCAATATCACTTTACACTCTAAAGGGACCAATATTCATCAGCACCCTCTCAGATAAAAATTACGACAATATATGGTTAGCTCGTTCGAGATTCTGAACTTAGTTAAAATAGAGTGTGGTTGATTGTCTTTGTGAAGTAGGGTATAATCTTTAAAAGTATTACTTCCCCTAGACCAAGCCGTTCAGTATTTTGGGCCAACCACACAATAATTAAGACAGGTTTGTTTTTCCACAGGAACAGGCAGTTAGTGATAATAAAAGATTGTCACATTTGTATTCTCTGGCAGAGGGAATTGAAAATTTTTGGTTTGGTATAATTGCTGGGACTGCCTGCGTGATTGTTTTACAATCACTAAAGGTTATGAAGCGTTTGAGTTGAGCTAAGCTAAAGACGGATTGTTCTGATTTTTTAAAATTAAGTTAACTACGTCTCATCTCAAAAATTGTCTTCAGGGACGGAGTTTGTTGTTAGAGAATTAACATTTTCTGGGGAAATTTTTTTTTTCCTTTTAAATTGTTTAATATAAATTTGTCTCTACTGTTAGTAAGAGTAGATTCTTTTCTAGTGTAACTTTACCATTTAATTGGCATAGTTAGTTGCTTGCGTTTACAAGTCTTAAGTGACAATAATAGCGGCGATAAGTTAACACACGAGGTCATTCAGTAAATTTTTATTTTACTTTGGCTTTTCTCGTAGCGGCTTTGAGTTTTTCCCCTTCTTGTTCCATCTTACTATTCTCTAGTCTTAGAAGCATCCAGTTCTTTGACAATGGCTGAGAGAATTAGGATAAGATCCATTTTGAGACAGGAAGCGAAAGACTCAGGATTAGACACAGAAGCCGCGAATCTGTTTATCAACCAGGAACTGCAAAGGTATGACGCGGAGGAAGAGAGGGCAGAAGCTAGGAAAAGGAAGAAAGAAGCGGACACGATCGTCAATTGGAGCAGAAGAAAAATTGAGGCAGAGACAGATGGACACCCGCCGAAGGGAAAGAGAGAGAGACAAGGAAAGACAGACAGCATGAATTAGCGCTCAAGGCTTTAGAGAGTCGGAGTGCCTCTACTTCAAATAATGGAGAGCCGTCTTCGCCCCAGTCTCAAACAATGGATCTCTCCAGCACTCAGTCTGCCCAATTAACTGCGATGTCTTTTGCTATAGAGTCTTTTCCTAGCCCTAACGAAAAAATTGACAGCTACCTAGAAAAAGTCGAGAGACTCGCGAATCTTTATGGGTTAGAGAGTTCCCGCTGGGCACTGAAACTTTCTACGTCACTAAAAGTGAATGCTTATGACGTATACACAAAGCTGGGACCGAACCAACATGATTACGACATGCTTAAGAAGGCCTTGCTAGAGCGGTTCGAAATGACCGCCCGAAAATTTCTGCAAATGTTCAGAACCAGCCGAAAAGAGAGCACGGAAACATTCCCCCAATTCTCTTCACGTCTCACGGGCTATTTGACAAAGTACATTGAATTATCTGACCTACCTCTTACATATGAGGGACTACTTGAACTTGTTCTTGTGGAACAGATAAAGGCAACCTTGTCAAACGAAACCCGTAGATTTTTGGCTGAACAGGGCGCAGTCAGGCTTGAGGACATACTCAATAAGGCCGAACGCTATACCAATGCAATGGCCGAACTTCCCAGCACTAAACGTAAACCCACAGATGAGCCATCTCGTAAACAAAATCTAGAGCAGTCATCCTATTCCTCTAATTCCTCTCAGAATTATAACCAACGAGAAAATAATACCCAGAGACCTCCCCAGGAAAAATCGAAATTCTACAAAACCCGATACCCCCCCAACAACAATTCTGATCAACCCACCAAGCCTACGTGGCAGCGCGGCCACCAAGGTCAAGGAAAAGGGAAGACCCCTACACCAGGAACGTCTGATCAGGGCAAACAAACCGGTCCAAACCGCGTTGGATGTTTGCATACAGCCTCGAAAGGTAGAGTCAACGTCAGTGATTCTCAACCTGAGGGGGACCGACCCTCAACTCGAGGAACTGTAATTTTGAATGGTACCTCAACCACTTGTCTCTTTGACACTGGATTAAGTTTTAGTTGTATTGTTGCTAGACACCTAGTCAAACCAGGTCAGGAGACAGAGGAAACCGTCAAACTTAGTGGAGTTTTCAGGAGTGATGCGCCCAGGACGCTTCCTATCGCACTGGTAGAAATACACTCTGACTTTGTCAGAGGAGTTATAAAAGCGGCCATTATGGATGATCCTATCTACCCAGTTATCCTGGGATGTAGATATGTGTTTATTGGGAGACCAAAGGAGCCGATTGTGGCAGCGGTAACCACAAGAGGGCAAGCCAAGAAGGAGAGGGAGCCTGCGCCAAATTTGTTGCCGAACGAACTGAAGGAGGTGCAACAAAAGGACCCTACTCTGGAGCTCTGCTTTAAAAAACTGCCCATGGCTAAGGACCCCAGACACAACGGAGACATCTTTTCTAAGGATGGCGTATTGTATCGTAGAACGGGAAACCCGGACACGGGGAATAACCAGCTCCTAGTTCCGACGCAGTACCGAAGCCAGATCTTAGAGATGGGGCACTCTCTTCCCTTTAGCGGACATATGGGACAAAACGCCACTATTCAGCGAATAAAAACCCACTATTGGTGGCCAGGAATGAACTCTGACATTATCAGGTATGTGAAATCCTGCGCCCAGTGCCAACGGGTAGCACCCAAGCACTTGACACCCCCAGTACCTATGGGGCAAATGCCAATAGTAGGGACTCCATTTGAACGGGTTGCTGTCGACATTATTGGTCCTCTGGAAAAGACCAAAAGAAGGAACAGGTTCATCCTGACCTTAGTTGACACTTGCACTATGTGGGCCGAAGCCGTACCGCTACCATGCACTAATTCCAAGCATGTCGCAGAAGCCCTTGTGCAAATTTTTACACGGTTGGGATTCCCTCAACAAGTTTTGACGGACAATGGATCCCAATTCCGTAGCCTGTTAATGGAGGAGATCTTTAAGATCTTGAGGGCCAAACATATCCACACAAGTCCCTACCATCCGGCCGGAAATGGGCTCGTGGAACGTTTTAATGGCAGCCTCACCACCATGTTACGTAAGCTGGGTCAGGAGAAACCGGAAGACTGGGACCTATATATATCGGCTGCCTTATTCGCCTACCGAGAGGTTCCCCAAGCGTCTACGGGATTCCCGCCTGCTACACTTTTATTTGGCAGACCTATAAAGGGGCCATTAGAAGCCTTACTTCGGTCCCTGACAGACCAAAAGGCTGACGAGACAGTCGTCTCTGCAAGCAAGTATGTATCTGAGCTCAAGGAAAGGCTAAAGCTAGGATGGGATCTAGCTACAACCAACCTTACGAAAGCCCGCGCTAAACACGCTAAAAGATACAACAAAGCTGCAAAAGAGAGAGAGAGCTCCAACCAGGGGAGAAAGTTTTGTTGCTACTCCCAACCGGAAGCAATAAACTTCGCATCGGATGGCAAGGGCCGTTTACCGTCCTTAAAAAGATCTCACGTACCAATTACAAGATCTCCATCAAAGGAAAGGAGAAGGTCTTCCACATAAATCTGCTAAAGAAATATTTGGAAAGACCGGTGCCATCCTCCGAGCATCTCCTGGCTGTCGCCATAGCAACGGAAGACGAGGAAGATGATGATGGTTGCATGGAGTATCCACTGCAACCCACAGAATCCTTTAAAGATGTCAAGTTCGGCGACAATCTCTCACCAGAACAACAAACAGAAACCAGGGCTCTACTAAAACAGTACAGTGCAGTCTTAACGGATGTACCTGGTCGAACAAATCTCATTGAATTTGACATGAAATTATCAAACGAGACCCCTGTTCAAACCAGAGTTTACCCCATCCCGTACGCTAAAGCGGATGCACTTCGCGGAGAAATAGACAAGCTGCGTCAGGCAGGAATTATCAGTGAGTCTACATCTCCTTACAGCTCGAGTGTAGTGCTGTTGCAGAAGCCCAATAAGGAAGTTCGGCTGTGCCTTGATTACAGGTTGCTAAACGCTGTAACGGAATTCCAGCCCGAACCTCTCCAAACTGTTTCTGAGTTGTTCACCAAGCTCAGCAAAGCAAAGATCTTCTCCAAGATTGACCTCAGTAAAGGTTATTATCAAATACCAGTCAAGGAGGAAATTAAACCTTTGTTAGCTTTCAGCACTAGCGAAGGACATTACACATTTAATGTGATGCCGTTCGGTTTGCATAACGCACCAGGAGTGTTCACCAGGATGATGAGGAAGCTTCTAGAGCCTTTGCAAAGTCCCCATATCCATAATTTCATGGATGACATATTAATTGCATCGGAAACCTATGAAGAACATATTGCTACGGTTGCTATGCTCCTCAGGAGACTACAGGAAACGGGTCTCACAGCCAGACCTAGCAAATGTCTCATCGGGTTTGAACAGTTAGACTTCCTGGGGCATACTATTTCTCACGGATGCAGTTGGCCTATTAAGAAGAACGTGGAGAAAATAGTGGCAGCAAAAAGACCCCGAACGAAGAAAGACGTACGTTCCTTCATATCGCTATGTGCATACTATCAGAAATACATCCAGAACTTCAACGGACTGACAGCACCTCTGACTGACCTCACCAAGAAAGGTTGTCCTGATAAGGTCATGTGGAATCAAAAGTGCGAACATGCATACAGCACTTTGAAAGGACAGTTGTCGGCATACCCCCATCCTAAGGTTACCTGACCTTAAGAAACCTTTCATACTGAGAGTTGATGCGTCAGGTCAGGGCATCGGGTCAACATTGCTGCAAGCCGATGACAGTGACCTGAACATGCTATTTCCAGTTGCCTATGGCAGTCGGAAACTGAATAAAGCGGAACGCAACTACAGTGTCGTTGAAAGAGAATGTCTCGCTCTGATTCATGGCATCAGACGCCATCATGAGTTTCTGTATGGTACTTCTTTCACGTTGCAAACAGACCATGCTCCACTAGCTTTCCTGGGTGCCAAGAAGGAATTCAACGCAAGGATAATGCGTTGGGCCTTGCTATTGAGTGTTTATTCCTTCAAAGTGGAATATATTCCAGGAAAACAGAATGTCGGAGCTGACTTCTTGAGTAGAAACTGGACCACGGAGGAAGAGGAGAAAATCGACGATGCCAATCATCCAAAAGCTACCGATCAGGGCAGCTTCATTGTCATAAATGAAACATGAAAACGAGTTTCCATGTCTCAAAAGTGGGGACGATTGTGACGTACGTCTAAGTATGACAAATGAATTTCCCTGACTCGATGGATGAAAACAGAATATTGGCCTCTCATAACTTTAGAACCCCTGATCATCTGTTGTAACTTTTACCGGCATGCAACATTTCCACGAGAACAGCGGTACCATCAAAGAACAGGCTGATCTTCAGAATTCAACGTGGAGCGGCCGCGATCTAAAGAACCAGGAACTTTCAGCTCACAGAGTTAGCTTCTCGGGAAATTTTCGCACTCTTATGCGAGCAGCCTGAGACGGAAGGAAATCGGTAGACCGGGGGAATCGTAGGAATTGCAACGGTTAACACCACGGCGAGGTATCTCGAATTTTGCTCAAGTTCAAGAAAGGTGCGAAAATTTAACACGCCCCATTCAAGTTACATTCGAGAAGTATAAATAGAGAACTCCGAGAAACTGCATTTTATCGTTCGCTCTGACAGAATCCTAGTTGCACTAGCATAGTCGGATTCCTGCTGGATTTCATTTACTTTCGTGACTATTGGAGTGTATTCTTTCTGTGCAGACGAACGATCATTCAACCTGCATCCCAGCAATTATCAATTATATACAGAGTTCTGCCAAACTCAATTTGATAACTCCAGTAACATATGAACTTTTTAAAGCTAAACTTGTGGCGACCTGTAATGGGCCCCGCTCCTCTGAACGTAACTGAGAAAAAAGCCATTCAAGAAACACTTTAAAAATACTAGTTCATATAGAGTCCTTAAAGAAAACTGGAAGCAGAACATATTTTATTCACTGCCCCTATTTGTGAAGAAAAAGCATCGATCTACCTGAACACTATCTGTCACGTATCTTCAGTGGATTTTACCTTCCTTCCCCCCCCGAAGAAGAACTTACCTCAGTGTTTTTCTTAACTTGTGACATTATGGAAAAAGGAAGTTATCTCCACCAGCTGTGCCAATTTTAGGAACCACACCATACCTCACGCCTAGCCAAGTGCCTGTGCCTTTCTTTAGGAACTTTATCTAATAAACAAACAGTACCGTTAAACTTCAACGTCCAGCGATTTCGGGACACTTTGTTAACTTCAACAACACGCAAAATCTGGGGCTGTACACGGAAGAAAAATACTTTTACCTAAGCCAAGGTTTAGTGCTGTTTTTGATGTATTTCCTATGAAGTGCCAGAATTCACCTTTCGGTAAGTCTGCGTGTGTGTTTGTGGGGATGGCCAGCCCTAGTGTGTTTTTTTGAATGAAAGGAGATTTATCTTTTCTTTACCCTTTTAATTAGTTCGACCTTGTACTAAGGTGCATTATATTCCTTGTACGGGATCTCTCCTAGCGGGATTGGGTAACTGTGTTCATTCCCCCCTCCCGTAAAATTTGTTGATTTAAAGGGAGACAATTGAGAACCCTAGCTTTTCCTCTACACCCCCCCCCCTTACTGTAACCCCTTGCCTCAGAGTAATAACTTTACCAGTGGGTTAAATTGCCTATCTCTGATCCCCCCCCCCCCCCCCCCCTTTCTTGTCTTTGGGACCGGGTTTTGTCTGTTAGTAAATATAAACGGGAAACGGTGGATGGGATATTTCTCCTCAACACCCCCTCTTCCCTAGTTATATTTGTATTCTGTAACCTTTGATTTTTGACTGTAAATGTACAATTATGTGTGAGTCCTTTATGATAATAAAGGTATTAATATTAATTGTGTTGGTTGTCGGTTGGCCTAAAACTCCAAACATTTCCATCTGTGTAGGTTGTATTCATGTACGTTGAGCGACAGAATCACCAAATCGGTGAGCGCGTTGAGCGACTGGAACTGACAAACAATTGTTTGTGCAGAAGAGAGAAAGGAGTAGTCTGGGAGAAAACAGATATTGTCGTAATAAGAGACTGTCCTTGCTCCTTCCCAGCGCTTGTGAATCTACTACCTCATTCTCCTAAATCCTTATTCTCACAGAGCCTTCAATATCACTTTACACTCTAAAGGGACCAATATTCATCAGCACCCTCTCAGATAAAAATTACGACATCGTCTTACGAGGATAAAAGACTAAGAAAATAGCCAACGCTGGGACCACAAGGCCTTCGTCAGGGAACGGAAAGAAAAACGAGGGTTAAGTAGGACACATAAGAATCTAAATAATCCTGAAAAGGACTGCTATCACTGGCAATGTTAATAAATACTAAGCCATGACAAGAACTACTTTATCTATCAGCTAACATGATGAAGCCTTGATAAAGGCTGGTCCAGGAAAGGCCGACGTTGCGGAGAAAACTATGCGAACAAAATGTGATATGATGGGATTTATCAGTATCCCATGTTTACAGTTATTCACAAAGTGAAGGTATCACATGGAGACCCTGAACTTGACTTGTAATCTCTACGTCACGTCATCAGCGCATACCGGTGACGAGAGCATTTATATGGCATGTGTAATTTTACCCCAGGAAACAATTCTTTAGGATTGGTGGCGGATAATGGATATCTTAAACACCGTGTCATAAATTTCCTGGCCTGGCCAGTACTAGGTTCTGGGGTTTCACTGGGTGGAACAATAAAGACGGAGATCGGGCGGAAAGAATGGGTGGGTGTCATCTGCGTGGTGAGTCTTTGAAAGAGAGTAGAGGATGGCTGGAAGGGAAGAGAATAGGAGGAAGAAGTCAAGTGTTAGTTCCGCTCTACTGATTACTCCGCTGTCCTTTTGTGTTGACAGAAGAGGACATTAATTTTTTTTTATATTTCAAAAAAAAAAAAAAAAAAAACACAACAAAAGCACGCTTCAGTTTAATTTGTCATATGCATAAGATGGTATATATATATATATATATATGAAACTATACAGAGCGTTACGACAAAAGGTATTCTGATCATCACAAGCCGTCACCCCCTCGGACAACTGTTTCGGGATTAGCCCGATTAAGTACCACTTTTTGCTACCTGTAGTACAAGATCTGGTTTCAGAGCACGGAGAAGACAACGAGGCAAATGGATAGATAATATTACATAAATCCTACACCATCACGGGCTCACAGCAGCAACTGCGACACACTTGACTCAATAACGGAAACCTCAGCTCTCCCCTACTCTTCACTGCAAAAACGAATGAGCCAAAAAAAAGTAAGTAAAGAGAACCAACATCACCCCAGTGGAGTCTGCATCTTTATCGCCATAAACCCCTCAGCTATTAACGAAAACAAAACTGTACTACCGCCTTTCTCTCTATCACCGACATACTCCGCGCTGTGTCTTCCATGAGCTTCAGCTCGGCGACTTAACGCAGCTCGGGAAGGGATTTGAGTATCTACCAGCGACAAAGCTCGAAATGGAAACTTTCATGACGGGGGGATTACCGATCAGACACTCGTAGTATGCCGGTATGAGGAACGTAGGCGACGTTTTAATTGGTGGGGATTCTTTATTTCAGTAGATGCCTTTCTGTCAGTGAATACCTTTACTGTCGCACCGTTGTTGTTGATAATATGATATTTGGGAGTTTTGGTTCTTTTTTTTTTTTTTTTTGGCTGGGAGAAGAAGAGGAATTTGGTCTCCAAAGTCAGAAGGAATGCAGGTTTTCAAGTAGTCTGGTTTGGTTGGTAACCGAATCTGTCTCCTGGTTGTGTTACTTATGCCCGGGCTGTGGAAAATGATCTTTGTTGAAATTTGGAGGGGGGCGGGGAAGCGAAACGAATTTGCAAGGATCGAGTGAAACCGCTGATTTGGTATTCTGGTGACCTACTATTCGTTGTCGCCCGTATGTTACCGGGACTTGAAAGGGTAGCAAATAATAGTAACACTGTAAAAACCTGCCACGCATGTCTTCGCATGTCGTATGAGATGACTAAGGATGGTTGGGCTTTGGCGGTCTACCCCATCCTGTTGAAATGTTAAGTAACATAAAACGTCAGCTAAACAATAACGAAAAAGCTACAGACTTTCCTACATGGCTGCGTGTGTAGAACAGAAGGATTGAAGGCTACCAGGCCTGAAGGTCTTTTATATTTGGACATACGCCCTAATATAATCGACTAGGTTGAACGGGACGCACCTCGCCAAAACGAGGCAAAATTGTTTTTATAACAAAAAAGGTATGACAAGACCACTAGTGTGGAACTGATGACAAGACCACTAGTGTGGAACTGATGACAAGACCACTAGTGTGGAACTGATGACAAGACCACTAGTGTGGAACTGATGACAAGACCACTAGTGTGGAACTGATGACAAGACCACTAGTGTGGAACTGATGACAAGAACCATTAGTGTGGAACTGATGACAAGACCACTAGTGTGGAACTGATGACAAGACCACTAGTGTGGAACTGATGACAAGACCACTAGTGTGGAACTGATGACAAGAACCATTAGTGTGGAACTGATGACAAGAACCATTAGTGTGGAACTGATGACAAGACCACTAGTGTGAAACTGATGACAAGACCACTAGTGTGGAACTGATGACCAAGACCACTAGTGTGAAACTGATGACAAGACCACTAGTGTGGAACTGATGACAAGACCACTAGTGTGAAACTGATGACAAGATCACTAGTGTGGAACTGATGACCAAGACCACTAGTGTGAAACTGATGACAAGACCACTAGTGTGAAACTGATGACAAGACCACTAGTGTGGAACTGATGACCAAGACCACTAGTGTGAAACTGATGACAAGACCACTAGTGTGAAACTGATGACAAGACCACTAGTGTGGAACTGATGACAAGACCACTAGTGTGGAACTGATGACAAGACCACTAGTGTGGAACTGATGACAAGAACCATTAGTGTGGAACTGATGACAAGAACCATTAGTGTGGAACTGATGACAAGACCACTAGTGTGAAACTGATGACAAGACCACTAGTGTGGAACTGATGACCAAGACCACTAGTGTGAAACTGATGACAAGACCACTAGTGTGGAACTGATGACCAAGACCACTAGTGTGAAACTGATGACAAGACCACTAGTGTGGAACTGATGACAAGACCACTAGTGTGGAACTGATGACAAGACCACTAGTGTGGAACTGATGACAAGAACCATTAGTGTGGAACTGATGACAAGACCACTAGTGTGCAACTGATGACAAGACCACTAGTGTGGAACTGATGACAAGACCACTAGTGTGGAACTGATGACAAGAACCATTAGTGTGGAACTGATGACAAGACCACTAGTGTGAAACTGATGACAAGACCACTAGTGTGGAACTGATGACAAGACCACTAGTGTGAAACTGATGACAAGACCACTAGTGTGGAACTGATGCCAAGACCACTAGTGTGGAACTGATGACAAGAACCACTAGTGTGGAACTGATACAAGACCACTAGTGTGGAACTGATGACAAGAACCACTAGTGTGGAACTGATGACAAGACCACTAGTGTGGAACTGATGACAAGACCACTAGTGTGGAACTGATGACAAGACCACTAGTGTGGAACTGATGACAAGAACCAGACAAGTTCCAGTGGAACAAGAGGTGAGAAGAAGACGCTGGCGATGGCTAGGACACCCATTGATGAGACCTGTTGTTGGTGTTACAGGACAGTCCTTGTTGAGGAATCCCCAGGGTGAGTATAGGAACACATGGAGAAGAGAACTGGAGAGAGACACGAAGAAGACATAGAAATACCTTGATCTGATGTCACGTGACAGGAAGACTTGGCGTACGTTTATTGAGGGCCTCTGCTCCTGCTGGGACCTGAAATGTGGTGATGGTGACTATTTGTTGTGCTACTGCTCTGTCGACTGCACTGAAAATGTTCCATCCTCCCACTTCAGGACTCGCCTTCTTGCAATACCCAGTCAGTCCCCTGCCCTACAGTGTGACGCACCGTGTATATGAGACGTCCTGTCAGGGATTTTTTCCCTCGTTAAAAAAAATAAATCTGAAACGTTGCTCAGGTTTAAAAAACAGTGGGCGGGGAAAACGGAGAACGTTGACAGTGCGTGATAATTTGTCATACCATGACAGTGTCAGTCAGTGACAGTTTCCAAGAAATAATCCAGGCTCTTTGTCACATTGAAAAACTTGTTGACACCTTCAACATCACGGCACAAGACGCCAGCAAGCTCCCTTAAATATAGATATATTAGTTCTCTGTTCTGTTCTGTCCCCTAGGCAGTATCTGCTATCTTTACGCTCTAATTAAATCATTATCTGTTAGTATTACCCATGCTTTTGTTTGTTGCTTTTACTACAGTAAATTCTTTGAATTTGAAACTGTTACAGTATTGCAAACGTCTAATGGAAAGAGAAAAAAACCAATAAAGAGGTCATAGAAAAGCTAGGAATGAAAGAAGAATTAATGAAAAATGTAAATGTAGTTCCATAGTAGATTCTGTCGTAGGAGAGTGAACTGTTAGATACTTCACTATACTGGGTCCAGCATCGAGATGTGGAGTGAATATTTCCCTTCCCCGCTGCCTTTTCCTTCCACAATTCAAGTGCAAAGTCAGGTACCCATTTACAGCTGGGTAGACTGAAGCGTGTCGATACCGTGAATCTAACCTGGCACCTTTGCCGCGAGAGACCAACGCTCTAACGTTCTGTCAATCGGACGCTCGAAAACTGCCATCCGAATTAATGGAGTTAAAAATTAGACAGTTAAAATAGTTTGGCTATGTAAACAGACGTAACACCTTGCTGAAGACCATAATAGAAGGCAGAGTTGAAGACCATAATAGAAGGCAGAGTTGAAGACCATAATAGAAGGCAGAGTTGAAGACCATAATAGAAGGAAGAGCTGAAGACCATAATAGAAGGCAGAGCAGAAGACCATAATAGAAGGCAGAGCTGAAGACCATAATAGAAGGCAGAGTTGAAGACCATAATAGAAGGAAGAGCTGAAGACCATAATAGAAGGCAGAGTTGAAGACCATAATAGAAGGCAGAGTTGAAGACCATAATAGAAGGCAGAGCTGAAGACCATAATAGAAGGCAGAGTTGAAGACCATAATAGAAGGCAGAGCTGAAGACCATAATAGAAGGCAGAGTTGAAGACCATAATAGAAGGAAGAGCTGAAGACCATAATAGAAGGCAGAGTTGAAGACCATAATAGAAGGCAGAGCTGAAGACCATAATAGAAGGAAGAGCTGAAGACCATAATAGAAGGCAGAGCTGAAGACCATAATAGAAGGCAGAGTTGAAGACCATAATAGAAGGAAGAGCTGAAGACCATAATAGAAGGAAGAGCTGAAGACCATAATAGAAGGCAGAGTTGAAGACCATAATAGAAGGCAGAGCTGAAGACCATAATAGAAAGGAGAGCTGAAGACCATAATAGAAGGCAGAGTTGAAGACCATAATAGAAGGCAGAGCTGAAGACCATAATAGAAGGAAGAGCTGAAGACCATAATAGAAGGCAGAGCAGAAGACCGTAATAGAAGGCAGAGTTGAAGACCATAATAGAAGGAAGAGTTGAAGACCATAATAGAAGGCAGAGCTGAAGACCATAATAGAAGGCAGAGTTGAAGACCATAATAGAAGGCAGAGTTGAAGACCATAATAGAAGGCAGAGCAGAAGACCATAATAGAAAGCAGAGTTGAAGACCATAATAGAAGGCAGAGCTGAAGACCATAATAGAAGGCAGAGTTGAAGACCATAATAGAAGGAAGAGCCGAAGACCATAATAGAAGGCAGAGCAGAAGACCATAATAGAAGGCAGAGCTGAAGACCATAATAGAAGGAAGAGCTGAAGACCATAATAGAAGGCAGAGTTGAAGACCATAATAGAAGGAAGAGCTGAAGACCATAATAGAAGGCAGAGCTGAAGACCATAATAGAAGGCAGAGCTGAAGACCATAATAGAAGGCAGAGCAGAAGACCATAATAGAAGGAAGAGTTGAAGACCATAATAGAAGGCAGAGTTGAAGACCATAATAGAAGGAAGAGTTGAAGACCATAATAGAAGGCAGAGTTGAAGACCATAATAGAAGGCAGAGTTGAAGGCAAAGCGCTATAAGTGGGAAGATAACATCAAGAAATGTACAGACAAAAGTCTGTCAGAGTGAACCATCACCGCAAGAGACAGAAGACGTTGGAGATCCACTTTTGCCGACCTTCGTTGTGGAGTTGGCACCTGATGATGATGATTAGATAGGTTAGATGGGAAACGATGATTTTGAAGTGGACAGAAACGTTTACCAGCACTTGGGAGGCAAGTTGAAAGCCTCGAACAGCAACTGCACCCTCCTTTGTCTCTTTCCTTGTCCTACTTTTTTATACTTAGGCATCAGGTAACCCTGCTTTAATCGTTTCTCTCCAAGACCCTATCTTGGTCTGCCATCTTCAGTTCTTTGCACGTCTTCTGACAGTTCTCCTGTCCGTGTTTACGCCGTCCGTACAATGCTTGTTTCTGTAGCGGTTCGTTTTACGTAAAGAAAGTTCTCTTAAAACCTCACAGTAGCTACCTGTAACGTCCTGTCTAATGAGAGCAGTAGTTCTGTTATATTCTTTGTCCCATCAAAGACCTTTAGAAGAAACACGATATGCCTCATTCCAATGATTTGGTTTTCTCTCTTCGTTCTTTTGGTTTGGTTTTAAGGACTCCATCAGTGCTACGATCTCTTTACTTAGACCACACAAGAAGGATCTTAGCACAGTGCACGGACTCCGTAGCACTGGCGAGGATCCAAGTGTGTGTATACAGGAATCACAAATCCAATAAATATTTTTGTGTTTGGTAGGTTTCTTAATTTTTCCAGGGCAGCGGCCGTTTAGCCTACTTCAGGGGTCGGCAACCATTCGATCTGGATCTACTGGTAGATCCCAGTGGATGATTTGGTAGATCTTTAGGCGACTGACTTAGGAAGAAAGACGTTTTAAACTAAAAAATTTCAAACTAGACATCTCCAACCAGCATTTAAAATCGCGGTGTCCCCGGGATCAAATGTATTTTTTCAGCTTTCTCAATGACAAATCTCGAGGTGGCTACTAAAATATATTCGTGAACTGCAAGAGATATCTTGTACGTGATCTTTTCTTTCTAATGTTCATCATTCCCCCCTCCCATCCCCACTCCTTCTTTTGCTTAAAATTACACACACACACACATATATATATATATATGGTTCATCTTTAGAGCGCTCAGTGTTACTAAAGTAGATACCAAAAGCACGTTGGTTGCGACCTCTGGCCTACTCTTTACTATTTCCAACTGCGAAGGGATTTTTACCGTGTGCAACTTTCACACGGGATGTCCTATTATTTCGCCCTTATCCAAGAAGGCTATCATCCGATCTCACCACTCAGGAGATCAGGGGAGAAGTAGGACATCATGAGGAGCCATTGGTTCTGGAACAACATTTCCATCAATATATTTCTTCTACTGGGAGCGGAACCCGTTTCCTTTAGAATTAGAGACGGACGCCATACCTCTTAGCACCCCCACCCACCCATTCTTTTTTTTTTTAAATGGCAGTTTTAAAATTATTGCTTTGGCTTTCTCAAACCCACTTTCTCCTATCACGTAATTATGTTCCCTTTGTTCTGGCTTTTTGCCTATTAACCATACATGCAACTTTCGGCAAGAAAAAAATAAATACCATTTTTTCTTAGTCTCTTCGGACACTCCAGGTAAGTACACGGGATATGTTGTTAGTGATGGTGTTATTATTATTATGATTGTTATGGTTATTATTAGAATTAAATGAACGTAATGTAATACAGATTATCCTAAATTGTACAGGTAATCATGATTATCCTATTTCCCCTGAGTAGGAAAAGACTCCACTGGTCAAACACTGCACGTGTCTGTTTTCGAGTCACAGTTATAATCAGTGTCGCCACTCTGAATTTTGAAAGAAAAATACCTAGATGGTACATTAAAAATTACCTAGATACATCTAAATGTTTTATTTTGGGCTACTTCTGGGCGACGTGCTACATTATGCTGTTTTGGGGGCTACTGTGGGCGAAAACTGAAAGTTGATCTAGCTGACGTTCTTCAACTAATGAAGGACAGTGACACCTAGACGGGTTAAAAAAAAACTAGATCTAGTTGAATCCACATGCTGTTGTTGTTATTGTTTAACTAGGGCTGCTGAGCTTCTCGCCCTTTAGCAGCCAATACCAAGTTGAAGACTCCTTGGTATTATCTACACTGAAGATCTAGGCTTTTCCTGTGGCTTTTCTGCCACTCCGAAACGTGTTGAGTTGAAGTAATAAGCTCCAGTTATTCCAACTTGGCCTGCATTTAAAGGATCGTTACATCTGGTCCGGAGCAAGGAGTAAGAAGTGCGTGGCATACTGTGCATTCCCCGCCATCCAAAGAGGCTCTCCAACTGTTCAGAGCTAAAATACGGTACTCTGGTTTTGGGCTCCCCCAAGGAATTGTCACGTCCTGCACAGAGCCACTTTTCAGCTTCACCTGCCTATCACTGGGTCCACAGTGAGATCCTTCTGCATGCAGTCAACCAAGTCAAAGCCAAAGAATTACGCCTGGGGCTCAAGTGGCTTCTCCATGCTTAGTGTTCAATGCTGGGTTCTCATCATGTTTCAGCATAGATGGAATCTCTGGAAGTGTGTGGATGATTTCAAGAGTCCGTGAGGATGTAATTAGCCTCACAGACATAGGTTCACTTCCACGTACATATATTGTAGCATTATGCATAGCTGGTGGTCATATAAGGATGACTCCAAATATACCTTCATGCATAGGTGAATCCACATAGGAGTGGCAACACTGGTTATAATACTCCACACCAGTGGTGACCAAGCTAAGGTTGGCCGAGAGCCAGATTATGGTAAAGGGTAACATGAGAGGGCCAGACCTATAAATGTGGTGAAGTGGGATGTTATAAATATTTATAGGGGACTTAGTGTACTGACTGAGATCAGCTGTGAAGGTATCTATATCTATTAAGAGTAGTGTATTATAGATAACCTTACTTGCTACCACATATCTCTATATCTCAGTCAGAATTATTCTGGAATAGTGTGATGCTACGTTATGTGTCTAGGGTATGAGTATGGTGAAGTGTAAGTCACAACAACAGACAGATAAACAATTTAATTTAATCCACTACTCTTGACAACACTGTGACACTCACATACATATAACACTCTATGAGAATATCTTACAGAAGTCACTCGTAACTTTTCAAATAACAATATGTATTCATTACTGGCATGAATGAATATGTGTCCTGATTCAAAGACAAAGGAACCAGGAATCACAATCAATGTTAATTACAAGTTATGTACAGAATGTATTAATATGAATCTGGTAGTGACATATATTATTTAAAATATCCTATGTGTGTCAGTTGTGTAATAGTAGTATGAGGTAATACTGGTTTTGTTTTGTTCAAGCTCTGTTGGTAGTTGTCATCATGACTTCAATAGTTTGTCTTAAGGAAACTAGTATTGGAGATGTTCTCAGTTCCTGATATTAAGACAATTAAATTCCCCTCTTAATGTGAAATTTACAAAGTCATTTCAAGATGAGGGGACATAATGTTGAGCTCAGCTGGCCAATTCGCTTATCTGGCGTGATGGCGGCAGGAAAGGACTCCTCTGCTCGAATTCTCCTCTGGGTTCAGGAGACACCTCACTGATAGCTAAAAAGACCAAGGAGTATGCTGTCCGACTCAGGATTCAGCAAAGCTCTGACTAGGTGCTGCTCACTACCATCAAGACCACGGTCCCTGAAATCAAGGAGGATGTACCTTCTACTTCATAACTAACTTATAATTTCTTTTTACACTGATCACAACACAGCACAAACATTGAGTTCAGAGCATTAGGCCAACTGTCAGCTTCATTTGAAATACTTTATTCCAGTATTACCCTTCTTAATGGTTACTACGCCTCTGCAATTCCAGCATTATTTCTTTCTATTCAATCATCCAGGTGTCAGTGTACTGTTTGGCCATTCCATGCCGTTTTACTTCTCTCCGACACCCTCTGTTCAGGCTGGAGCATTACAGGCTTTACCTCACGTTTGCCACTGAACTACACATATATATACAGGCATAAATCAACAATTCACATTCAATTTTCATTAAAAGATATTGAATGGTTCAAGCTTACCACAATTCATACGAATAAACACAGATACGTTGATTAGCAATGAATTCTGGCACAAACTGGCACAAATTCCCATCTGCTTATCTTCCAGGCTTTTATTTAGCAAAATATAAGCTGGCTTCAACGCGCTGATGCTTTATCAAGCTTATTTAAACAAGTGGTTTCGAACTAACGCTTCCAAGTGTGTATATCAGCGAGTCTGACCAATGAGCCCCGTTTCGACAAGTGTTTGAAAAAATGTTACCTTTTCCCGTCTCCCCTAACAACCAAGATAGTATTTATAGCCCGACCAATCGTGGTTAGGCTTTCATTTGTTGCGCTCCAATCAATTTGGAGTTTACATGGTAGGCTATTTCTGTAACGTACATTTTTTTTTCAAACACGTTAAAAAAAAATCTTATGAGCAGAAATGATTTTATGCTGTCAGGCACCCCCAATATTTTATTTTGGGTATAATTTATTAATTCCTGGACTATTTGCGTAACGTTTTACATATTATTTGTCAGCAAGTCCTAAGGAACCCAAAAATACAAATTTAAAGGAGCTACGTGGCTGCATTCAAAATATGCAATTTCTTCTACCTCCTGTTTCGAAGATGTGCTGTCTGGGTACTGTTATGTTTTCAAACGTAAACCCATCTATTGTTATCTTTCCTAATAAGCGTTTTTTATGATTTATAAACCTAACTCTGGGAAAGGGTAGTGTATTTTATCACTGTCCGTCTGAAAAAAAATTAGTGCATGTAGACTTACACGCGTGATGGCAGCATTTGTGTATCGCGCGACGCGTGTTGCATGCGTTCCTGATTTTCAGCCCTCCCCTCTCTCTTTATCCTTTTGTACTTGAGTCCATCTGTTCGTTCGTTTTGGTAACGTAATATAATTAATGTTAGGATTAATTTAGGTCATTACGCAGGGCCTCTCAATGCTTTTCCAAGAAATACAGCACACGTTTCATTGAAGAAAGCGGGTAATAATACAGTAAGCTTTTACTATCAACGTGAAAGCGTTACAATTTGCAGACGAAGCAGAAAACAAGGGGGATTTCGAGTACATTCTTTGTGACAGCACTGTTATTTTTCCATTGCTCTTTTCTTTATTAATTTTATTTGTTAGGCTTCATATTTACCTAATAATTTATATATGTGGATTAGAATATTCCATGACAATAAAATCCTTAAAAAATAACGTTCTGAGATTTAGTTTTACATATATAATGAACCATCACCCGTGTGTTGCCGGGGCCCGAAAGGGGAGCAAAGAATAGTAACACTGCACCCTACCACGCATGTCGTAAAAAGCGACTAAGGAGGGTTGGGCATGGGGCTGTTTACCCCATCCCGTAAAAACTTCGCACAGTGGGCTGATCACCTGCTTGCCAACCAATCTGATTACGGAAACAACGATAGATTGTTTGGTCTGTTTTTGTTCCACAAAGACGCCACTAGGCGTGGTGGAAACAGCGATAGATTGATCAATTTGTTGTTGCCCTAAGACGCCACTAGGCGTACTGGCCACATACTGCTTTGCCGGTTGGTGGCTAAGGATGGGAGAAGAGGAGGAGAATATAATGAACCACGCACAGAAAGCAACGGCAAACTACTGTACTGCACATCTGCCAAGACATGTATACCAGTCTTCGGACTGAAATTACTGTTACAAAAATATATAATGAATCTGTTGTTTTAATTTGTTTTGTAATTTGTAATATGACATGTAATTATTTATTTCAAACATACATTTGTGTGTTATTTCATTGTGAAGAGTGTGTCTTATCAAAACTTTTCACCAGTGATTTGAAGTCTACTTCCATTTGTGACGTAGCAATTCTGAGAACGTGGGATAATACAGAGTCAGATAATTTGTTTCTGGTCTTGGATTTGATAAGCTTCATGGCAGACAATGTTGTCTCACTAAGATATGTGATACCAAATATAGAGCACACTTTTAGGGCCCATTATCTCAGAAGTGGGTAACGTTCCTTTGGTAATAATTTCCACAAAGCAGCTCCAGTTGCTTCTGTTGTGTTGATGAATGAGCCACATTGGAGTTCACATAACTGTAATTGTAGTTCTGCTGGCTGAGACTCCACTGTGCACGTGAATGGGTTGTTAAAAAGCTCCATTTGTGGACGAAACATCTCAAAATCTTGAAATCGACGATCAAACTAAGAAATCAGGTTGGCGGGCCGGTCAAAACTGGTTGGCGGGCCGGATCTGGCCCGCGGGCCGTAGCTTGGCCACCTCTGCTCCACACCAAACGAATTGAAAGACCACAGTTGCTTTGTGGTTGATTGTATTATTAGCCGGCCCTGCGACGGTTCAGGCTTTTGTCATGGCCATGTGCTTTAGGCATTGACGTGTCCAGTGACCCCAGGAAGAATGAAGAGGGCCTGTAAAGCCCTTAATTACAGGTGTCCCCGACGGTGGGACTTGAATGAAGCAGGATGCCCTACTGTGCCTCGCTCTCTCTCCCCTTGCCCTCCTCTCCCCTTTTTTGTAAGCTTGCTTCTTTCTCGTCCACTTTTTCAAATAATGAATTTGGTTGCCAGGTATAAAGAGTTAAAGGTAATTCTATAGCAGATACTGCCGTCGGAAAGTGAAGAGTTAGAGACTTCACCATACTAGATCCAGCATCGAGAGTGAAGAGTTAGAGACTTGACCATACTAGATCCAGCATCGAGAGTGAAGAGTTAGAGACTTGACCATACTAGATCCAGCATCGAGAGTGAAGAGTTAGAGACTTGACCATACTAGATCCAGCATCGAGAGTGAAGAGTTAGAGACTTGACCATACTAGATCCAGCATCGAGAGTGAAGAGTTAGAGACTTGACCATACTAGATCCAGCATCGAGAGTGAAGAGTTAGAGACTTGACCATACTAGATCCAGCATCGAGAGTGAAGAGTTAGAGACTTGACCATACTAGATCCAGCATCGAGAGTGAAGAGTTAGAGACTTGACCATACTAGATCCAGCATCGAGAGTGAAGAGTTAGAGACTTGACCATACTAGATCCAGCATCGAGAGTGAAGAGTTAGAGACTTCACCATACTAGATCCAGCATCGAGAGTGAAGAGTTAGAGACTTCACCATACTAGATCCAGCATCGAGAGTGAAGAGTTAGAGACTTGACCATACTAGATCCAGCATCGAGAGTGAAGAGTTAGAGACTTCACCATACTAGATCCAGCATCGAGAGTGAAGAGTTAGAGACTTCACCATACTAGATCCAGCATCGAGAGTGAAGAGTTAGAGACTTCACCATACTAGATCCAACATTGAGAGTGAAGAGTTAGAGACTTCACCATACTAGATCCAGCATCGAGAGTGAAGAGTTAGAGACTTCACCATACTAGATCCAACATTGAGAGTGAAGAGTTAGAGACTTCACCATACTAGATCCAGCATCGAGAGTGAAGAGTTAGAGACTTCACCATACTAGATCCAGCATCGAGAGTGAAGAGTTAGAGACTTCACCATACTAGATCCAGCATTGAGAGTGAAGAGTTAGAGACTTCACCATACTAGATCCAGCATCGAGAGTGAAGAGTTAGAGACTTGGCCATACTAGATCCAGCATTGAGAGTGAAGAGTTAAAGACTTCACCATACTAGATCCAGCATCGAGAGTGAAGAGTTAGAGACTTGACCATACTAGATCCAGCATTGAGAGTGAAGAGTTAGAGACTTCACCATACTAGATCCAGCATCGAGAGTGAAGAGTTAGAGACTTGGCCATACTAGATCCAGCATTGAGAGTGAAGAGTTAGAGACTTGACCATACTAGATCCAGCATCGAGAGTGAAGAGTTAGAGACTTGACCATACTAGATCCAGCATTGAGAGTGAAGAGTTAGAGACTTGACCATACTAGATCCAGCATCGAGAGTGAAGTGTTAGAGACTTCACCATACTAGATCCAGCATCGAGAGTGAAGAGTTAGAGGCTCGACCATACTAGATCCAGCATTGAGAGTGAAGAGTTAGAGACTTCACCATACTAGATCCAGCATTGAGAGTGAAGAGTTAGAGACTTCACCATACTAGATCCAGCATTGAGAGTGAAGAGGTAGAGACTTCACCATACTAGATCCAGCATTGAGAGTGAAGTGTTAGAGACTTCACCATACTAGATCCAGCATTGAGAGGTGGGATGACTAGTCCCTTCCTCGCTGCTCTTTTCTTCTCTAACTCATAGTCAGGTGCGTGTCGATACCGTGAATCAAACCCGACACCTTTGCCACTAGAGACCAGTGCTGTAACCACTGTCAGTCGGAAGCTTGTTTACCAGGTACCTGAGCATCAAATTGGAAAGTAAAATAGCGAACTGGACAAAGGAAGGCACAGACGGCATTAGCCTGTTTCTAAGACTTTCAGTTAGCTTCCAGAATCCTGGCAAACTTAACTGTCCACTTAAGAATCATAATTTCATATCTAATGACAGTTTTAGATTCAAAGAATTTACTGCAGTAAAGGCAGCTAATAAACCATGAGTAATACTTAGAGAAAATGATTCAATTCAAGGATATCTTTATTATTTTAATTATGGAATCTGTATGAAGGTCCTATCATTGTTGTAGGCGTTAAAAAATTATCGGTAACAGTAGAAACTCTGAAAAAAGGCAAAAATTTAATCTTGAAAGCCTATTGTGATTTATGTTAACAACAAGTTTAAAGGGATTTACATTTTAATCAGTGATACGCTGGACGTAATCACTTTTGTCCAATTGCCTGCCGGACGGCTGACGGTAGTATAAAAAAGGAGGACGTGTTTTCCTTTTGCCGGACGTCTGGTAACCCAACATAAGCATGACCTCTGTGAAGGATATTAGAAATATCTGCATAGTAAATTGGTTGTCGCGGCCAGTTTCTTATTTCTTATCTCCCTGCATCGTCTTTGATCTTCCGCTTATCGGACCTGTGCGTGGTTTAAGTGCCGGCTCGTGTTTGTGATGTCCTTAATGGAGAGTTATGATCCGATTTGGTTCCCTTCTCTTTATCTAGCTCATTTGTGGCTCCACTAATGTCGCTTATGTACGGCGGTGGCCACACCCTGAGCTAAAGTCTTAAAGGCTGGCTAAGCTACGTAGGACATAGTAGAAATCCTACTTAAGATAACATCCCTTCCTAGACATTCCTAGTACACAAAGTATTTACAGTTCCAGTCATCCTTATGCCACACACCACGGTCTTTTATATTCGGTCATGCGCCCTAATATAACCAACAGGCCTCGTGTATAGGTTGAAAGAAGTGCGTTTTGCCAAAAAAATACATATAGACTGTGATTTTAGTGAGGTGGAAGAATCTGAAAAGATCAACGGCTTACTAAGCAGAACATCGAAGCATATGGCACACTAGAAGCGTATCATGACATATAAAAAGATAACGGCTGGTCACCGTGGAAGAGATTAGGGGCTCACCATGTATAACTCAGTTAAAGCAATAGATCAAGGTAAGAAAGATATCAACAGATATGTAGGTAATTGCTGATCCCAGGGGGAGGAATCCTTTGTATAAAGCGACAAGGAAAAGTTAACTCTCACAATGTGTAATTAAAAGTCAATAATGACAAATGCTTCCAATATTCTTTCGAAAGTATGCATTCTGGAAAAAAAAAAGTCACCAAAAAGAAGGGCAAGAGAGGCAGAGATATGCCAAGAAGCACATGGAGAAGAGAGCTGGAAACAGAGGTGAAAATGATGAGGAGAACGTGGAAAGAACTTGAGATGATGGTACGTGACAGGAGGACTAGGCATGTGTTTGTTGAAGGCCTATGCTCCTTGGAGAGTGGAGGGTTATGAATGAATGAAAAAGAAGCTTAGGAATAGGAACACATAAATTCATCATCATTTTCACTTTTCGCTCCCTTTGGAGCATAGTCACCAATGCAGCTGGTCCCCCCTTGCAGGAAGCCTGCACAAAGCACTCCTATGCTCTTACAGCAGTGGTTTCTGCAGTAACCTGTTTTACGTGATGAGGCTGTCAGCCCCCCATGCATAACCTCGTCTTAGTGGCATTGTACGACATGCTTGATGAAGCAGTAGTCCTATTCTGTCGTTGGAGTATAGAAGGCCAACATTTTAAATTAGAAAGGGAAACTAGACATAAATTTTAGAAGAATCTGCTTCAAAGGTGCCCAACATATGAGGAACAGAGAAAACGCATATGGCCATCACCAGTACCATTCCTGGAGAAAATCTACGGAGATATCAACAACCTTAGATTGACCAATGCTTTCTGTGAACTTATTCAAGTTGACATCTGAGGGTGAACGAAGAAGAAGAAGAACCAAGTGAAAAGCTGGAATTTGATATATTGGGAAATGGCAGAATTTGACAGGTGCGGAACACGGAAAGATATACACTCCTAATGCTTTCAGGAGGAGAACGGCGTGAACTGTGAGTTAGATATTAAAATATGTGTTATAAAATAAAACCTGGAAAAATATGTTAGGGATTCTGGACACGCACGTCCACACATACAGAAGTATACCGATATATATATATATATATATATATATATATATATATATATATATATATATATATATATATATATATATATATATATATATATATATATATATATATATATATATATATATGATGATGATGATTTGTCCATCGTATTCGATGAGGACCATCGACATCACTCATAATACAGTTCGTTCTATGAGGTTTAGTGGGTGCGCATATGGCTGGCTGATCAAGATATATATATACACACACACACACACACACACACATAATATATAGCCGGCTCTTGGACGGTGCTAATGCACCGGGCACGGACTAAGAGAAGGGCGCCGAAAGGTATTGCATTATTTTTTTTAAATTAATATGTTAAAGAACAACTGAAACTGGATTGTCACTGAACTATTTTTAAGTTTGCATTGATTTCATTTCGTCATTATACGTTTTCAGCTACTCTGTATTGTCACGGGTTGTCTTCCTTGCTATGCAGTTGTGCTAGGTGAATGGCCAGACAGTGGATTAAAAGGGATGAGCTTTCCGAAGATAACAACTTTTTGCTCAAGATTACTCTTAGCAGATCGGCCGGCGTGATGTTGACCACGTGCCGATGGTCAAGAAAATATGGGCCTAACACCATATTCCCAATATGCCTCAATGGGCGTGTAACGGGATCCTTTACCCTTTTTCCTTATTCTTAGCAGATATGTAAATAGGAGGTTTTATGCCACTCTTAATTTTTTATTTAATCGCTTACAGTTCACATCAGATGCTAGCATGTCAAGTGCGGTCAGGCCTAAAACTTGGGCGTTGTCGAGGTGTGCCCTATCGAGGATAAGATAATATCGGTTGATGGAGGCGTAAAAGAGATAATGACCCGATGAATAATGCCATAGAGGTTTATCAAAGGATGGGTGTAGGAAATTACTGACATAATGGAGTGAAGCAAAGATTGTCACAGAAAAATTAACGAATGAATTAGGACTGTCGTCACGTATATCTATATTGTTTGAAAAAAAAATCGCATTGAACACCAATCTATAATTCAACACTTTTTTTTTTTTTAAAGTATCTACCTAAGATTTTTTAAATATATACTGTACGTATTAAGTTTTTGTGATCCAACTCCATAGCATGATATTGAGTCTCATAGAAGAACATTATAGTACGAGACGGGGAAAAAGGGGGTGGCGCCATCACAAGACCGTGAGCCACCTTGGAAAATTCCTAGGCCAGCTTTGTATGTATATATGTGTGTGTGTGTATGTATATATATATATATATATATATATATATATATATATATATATATATATATATATATATATATATATATATATATATATATATATATATATATATATATATATATATATATATATTGTCATCCAGTGGCTTTGGAAAACTCTGTAGCGCTCTATTGCTGAGCTGAACTGACGTGAACTATAAATGTCATCTTATGAACACCGCCTGCTTTCAAAAAAACACGAACAGAATTAGAAACAACTTCTGTACAACGGAAAACCCCAGCTCGCCTCACTGTTTGGCGCAGCCATGTGTGCAACATCGGTACGGCGGATAGGTTCTGTTGTCATTCTAGTTGGAAACGGTTAGTGGGGAATGTTCGATGTTACTAGTTTTTGATTTAGGTTTTCGCAGTCGTGCCTGGTGTTCTTTGGTGTTTGGTAGTGGTGGATTTTTGTGAGTGGGGTAATTTACGTGTGCTTGCAGTAGAGTAATTAACTTCTTTGTTCTAATGGAAAAATAACGTGCTGGATATGTTATCCTTTTAACAGTATATAATTATGATTTGTTCTGTGAGGTAAGTTTAACTTTTTGTTGTGTAATACGTTATTCTTTGTTCAAGAGGAGTAAGTTGCCCTTGCTCTGATTAGCTTTGTTTAGCTTCTCGCTATTTTGCTGCCAATACAAAGTTGAAGACCTCCTTGTATTATCTACACTGTAGATCTAGGCTTTTTCTGTGGCTTTTCTGCCATTCTGACTCGTGTTAAATTGAAGTCATGAGTCCAGTTTCTCCAGCTTGGCTTGCATTTTGAGGATCATCAGACATACTATGCATTCCCCGCCATCCATGGGGGCTGTCCAAATTTGTAGAGCTAAAATGATGTGCTCTGGTTCTAGGCTGTCCCAAGGAATCGTCACGTCCTACACAAAGCCACTTCTCGGCTCCCTCTTCCTATCATGTGGTCTATATTGAGATTCTCCTGCACGCAGGTAAAAGACAGAGTTACGTCTAGGACTCAGAGTTACGACTCCTCCAAGCTTAGTGTGCAGAGCTGGGTTCTGGTAGAGTGAATCACCCATCATTGATGTAGTTAAGTTACTGTTTGCTTTAAACAAGTGAAGGAAAACAAAAACAGATTTTAGGGATACACTTTTGTTATTGTTACCAAATGCACTAAAAGCAGAAAATAAATGTTCCATACATTCTACTCATCGCCATCATCATCATCATCCTTTGCGCACCAAATGCAGCAGGGAGCCACCACTGCGGCTGGTCCCCTTGCAGGACGCCTGCAGCAAGCAGTCACGTGCTCTTGCAGCACTGGTTGTCTGTGGTAGTTAGTATTACATTATGAGGTTGCCAGTCCCATGCACAACCTCATATTAGTCGCCTTGTACGACATGCTTCTTTTTCTTCTTTTATCCATAGCCGCTGACCGTCAAAGCAGTCAGTGACCATCACGCCTGGTGGCGTCTTGTAGGCAACAACAAATTGATTCTACTTTGCTCGGTCGGTGGCCATCCTTCGTGCAGTGCCTCAACTCTGGTTCATTCTTTGCATCTCAGCCTCCACAGTCCTCCGCCAAGTTGTTTTTGGTCGGCCTCTCTTTCGGTTTCCTTCAAGTGTCCATAGCATAGCTGTTCTTGTGATGGCATCGGGGTCTCTTCTGAGGACAAGGCCAACCCAGCTCCAGCGTCTGCCAGCTATGATGGTGTGCATGTCCTCTTGCTTGCTCCGAGTAAGCAGATCTTGGTTGGTGATGGTATTCGGCCAAAAGATTCGGAGAATTTTTCTTAGGCATGTTGTATGAAAAGAGGACAATTTCGACATTTCCTTCTCTGTAACTCTCCAGCATTTTGCACCATAGAGAAGCACAGAAAGCACACAGCTCTGATATAATCTTAATTTTGTGCTTGTGCTGTACTGAGAGGACTTCCAGATGTTGTTGAGTGTAGCAAAGTCTTTTCTCGCTTACGACATGCTTGAGGGAGCATTATTTTTTCTTTGTCTCTGCGGAGACTCCAAGGAACTACACAGGCAGAACCAAGTACTTTCTGTTTATTCTTCGGTTTACGATCGACCTAATGGAATAGTGGGGCGTGAACTCAAGCCTTCCGCTTCTGATGTAGGCTTCCTGCATCTCTGCCACGTTTACTTTTTAGAGGAGGTGGGCTGAAAGGCCCATGAATCGGTGATAAATAATTCGCGCTTGACATGAGCCTTCACTTTTGATTGTTGTGCATTTCTTGGAGTAGACATTCACGCAAACACAATTCCTTCCCGCTTAATTCCGCAATCACTTATATGTGGTTATATTTGCGTTCAGCGGCGCTTACATTGAGGCATTGTCACGCAGTGATAAATTGCCTTTGTTGTCCCCTTTGGGGTTCCTGCACGCATCTTACAAGCTGATCATCCTATATGATCAAAATTGTATGCTAATTTCAGACGGAATATGTTTTAAGCCCACTGGACACTGCTTTGTTTGAGGCCACCGTCTGTATGTATGCATTATTTATTTCTGTATTTTTATAACCAGTTTGTTTCTTCACAGCTCGCCTACTGCCTCCTTTTTTTTTTAAGTTTCGTTCCTTTTAAAAAAAAATGTCGTTTCTAGTTTTAAGTTGTATTCACGCGCGCCAGTTCTTCTTCATCTTCAAGTACCTGCCTGGTGGAGTAGGCGAACATTTATCTCCACAACTTCTTGTCTCCAGTTCAGTGTATCAGTTCTGTTGTTGAATTATTTCCATGCCATGATGTCAAACTCTCCAGCATCGTCTCTCTTTGTTGTCGTATGTCTCTTTTTCCATCAGTCTTTCCTGTTGTCACGCTATACTCCTGCTTTGTTCGTCCCATAACATGCTTAAAGAAAGTGAATTGCTGTCTTCTAACTTGAGGAATAAGCTTGCTTTGCGCATTTGCTTCTTTCAGGACATCCTCATTATTATTTTTAGCTGTCCTTAGTATTTTTAACATTCTTCTGTAAAACCACATCTCTGTGGCCTCTAGTGCATTTCCTACTTCTTTCATTTCTTACCAGGATCTATTCAAGTTAAGATTTTGTCCAGTCTGGAATCTATGGCAGCGACATCAGATATTTCCCTTTTTGTTACGTATCATTATAATTAATTTTAAGCATTTAACTCAAACACGCTTTATTTCTTTTCTGTTTTTGTTCGTTAGTTCCTGACGAAGACCTTATGGCTGAAATGTAGGCATCTATTTGTCCTAGTACAGACACATTACAAATTTTCTAGTACCACAACGTTGATCTAAGTAAGGATGGAGACTTCTGAAGACTGGCAAAGCTGACTTTCTTTTTCCTTCTCTTATATGTATTGGGGACTCTAATGTGTATTGGGGGCTTTAATATGTATTGGGGACTCTAATGTGTATTGGGGGCTTTAATATGTATTGGGGACTCTAATGTGTATTAGGGGCTGTAATATGTATTGGGGACTCTAATGTGTATTGGGGGCTGTAATATATATTGGGGACTCTAGTGTGTATTGGGGGCTTTAATATGTATTGGGGACTCTAATGTGTATTGGGAGCTTTAATATGTTTTGGGGACTCTAATGTGTATTGGGGGCTTTAATATGTATTGGGGACTCTAATGTGTATTGGGAGCTTTAATATGTTTTGGGGACTCTTGTGGTAAAGTGGGATGTTATAAATATTTATAGGGGACTTAGTGTACTGACTGAGATCAGCTGTGAAGGTATATATATATATCTAATAAGAGTAGTGTATTATATATAACCTTACTTGCTGCCACATATGTATACCTCAGTCAGAATTATTCTGGAATAGTGTGATGACTACGTTATATGTCTAGGGTATGTGTATGATGAAGTGTAAGTCAAAACAACAACAGACAGATAAACAATTTAATTTATTCCACTACACTTGACAACACTGTGACCCTCACATACATAAAACACTCTACAAGGATATCTTAAAGGAGTCACTGATAACTTTTCAAATAACAATATGTATTCATTGCTGTCATGAATGTATATGTGTCCTGATTCAAATACAAAGGAACCAGGAATCACAATCAATTTTAATTACAAGTTATATGTACAGAATTTATTAATATGAATCTTGTGACATCTATTTTTAATAGTATCCTATGTGTGTTATTTGTGTAGTAGTAATATGAGGTAATACTGGTTTTGTTTTGTTCAAGCTCTGTTGGTATTTGTCATCATGACTTCAATAGTTTGTCTTTATTGGAACTAGTATTGGAGATGTTCTCAGTTCCTGATATTAAAACAATTAAATTCCCCTCTTAATTGTATTTTACACTGTCATTTTAAGATGGGGGTACATAATGTTGAGCTCAGCTGGCCACATCAGCTTATCTTGCGTGATGGCGGCAGGAAAAGACTCCTCTGCTCGATTTCTCCCCTGGGCTCTGGAGACACCTCACTGATAGCTAAATGGACCAAGGAGTATGCTGTCCGACTCTGGATTCAGCAAAGCTCTGACCAGGTGCTGCTCAATAACTTTAAGACCACGGTCCCTGAAAACAAGAAGGATGTACCTTCTACGTCATAACTAATTTATACTCTCTTTCTACACTGAGCACAATACATCACAAACATTGAGTTCAGAGCGTTAGGCCAACTGTCAGCTTCATCTGAAATACTTTATACCAGTATTTCCCTCCCTAATGGTTACTACGCCTCTGCAATTCCAGCATTATTTCTGTCTAATCAATAATCTAGGTGTCAGTGTACTGTTTGGCCATTCCATGCAGTTTTACTTTCCTCCGACACCTTCTGTTCAGGCTGGAGCATTATAGGCTTTACATCATGTTCGCTACTGAACTACACATATATACAGGCATAAATTAACAATTTACATTCAATTTTCATTAAAAGATATTGAATATTTCAAGCTTACCACAATTCATAGAATAATAAACAGTTTCGTTGACTGGCAATGAATATAGCACAACTCCGATCTGCCGATGTTCCAGGCTTTATTTTATATAAAATATACACTGGTGCTCAACGTACTGCTTCTTAGTAGGATTATTACAAGATGTGGCAATGAACAGACGCTCTGAATCAAGTATATTCGCAGCTCTACCCAATGAAACCACGTCTAACCATCTTTTAAAAAAAGTACCCCTTCTATTCGTTTCCCATAACAACACAAGATAGTATTTATAGCCCGACCAATCGTGTTTAGTCTTATATTTGTTGCGCTCCACTCAATTTGGAGTTAACATGGTAGGCTATTTCCGTAACGTAAGGTTTTTTCAAACACGTTATAAAAAATTTTATGAGCAGAAATGATTTCATGCTGTCAGGCACCCCCACTATTTTATTTTGGTTATAATTTGGTAATTCCTAGACTATTTGCGTAACGTTTTACATATTCTTTGTCAGCAAGCCCTAAGGAACCCAAATATACAAATTTAAAAGAGCTAAGTGGCTGCGTTCAAAATATGCAATTTCTTCTACCTCCTGTTTCGAAGATGTGCTGTCTGGGTACTGTAATGTTTTCAAACGTAAACCCATCTAATGTCATCTTTTCTAATAAGCGTTTTTCAGGATTTTAAAACCTAACTCTGGGAAGGTTAGTGTTTTTATCACTGTCCGTCTGAAAAAAAAAAAAGTTAGTGCATGTGGCCTTACACGCGTGATAGTAGTAATTGTGTATCGCGCGACGCGAGTTTAGTGTTGCATGTGTCCTTGTTTTCATTCGCCCCTCTCTCTTTCTATTTGAGTCCATCTGTTCGTTCGTTTTGGTAACGTAGTATAATTAATGTTAGGATTAATTTAGGTCATTACGCAGTGTGCCTCTCAATGTTTTTCTTAGAAATGCAATACCCGTTTTAATGTGTTGTGGAAACGCTTGTATTTATGCAGTGGCTTATATTTAACGTGGAAACGTTACAATTTGCAGACGAAGCATAAAACAAAGGGGATTTCGAGTACTGTCATTGTGACAGCACTGTTCTTTACCATTCTTCTTCCTTTTATTAAATTTATTTGTTAGGCTTTGCATTTACCTTTTAATTTATATATGTGGATTAGAATATTCCACGACAACTCTAATGTGTATTGAGGGCTTTAATATGTATTGGGGACTCTAATGTGTATTATGGGTTTTAATATGTTTTGGGGACTCTAATGTGTATTAGGGGCTTTAATATGCAACAGGGACTATAATATATATTGGGGACTCTACTGTGTATTGGGGGCTCATATATATATTGGGGACTCTAATATGTATTGGGGACCTATCTGAACACGTCATTGGCAGTTCTTGAGAACCTGGGGAGACAACAACAAAATACTAGCAATAAGTGATTAAATCATGACTTAGTAACGCTGTTAGTAACGCTTTGAACAATTCCGGGACGTGCTGACAGATCTCATAATATTCCTACTTCTTCAAATGCCAAGCCTGGTGTCGTAGACGAAATGTCTCACCACAACTGCCTGTCTACTGTAATATTTATCAACTCTGATGTTGACCTCTTTCCATGCCATAATGTCAAACTATCCAGTATCTTTTCTCTTTGTCGTCCTCTGTCTCTTATTCCGTCAATCTTTTCTGTTGTCATGATATACTCCAGCTTTCTTCTTCTCATAACATGCCCAGTGAAAGAGGATTGCATACTTCAACATGAGGAATGATCTTCCGCTGAGGATTGGCCTCTTTCAGGACATCCTCATTCCTATTCTGGGACCTAAGACGCGTCAACAGTGAGGAATGCAGTCAGCGACCCATAGCTTGACTGCTTGCGTCAGGGTCAGCGAACCAGAGCTGACCAAGTACCCTACTCCACCTCCAAGTGGTGGTCCTGGAAACAGGCTGCATGACTGCAGTCTGGCTGAGAGAGTAGGGATCGAAGTGGGAAGGAAAACCCGGTCCCAAAAAATGGCATTCAGAAAACGGATGTGTCGGGCCGAAAGGCGCAGATATCGCAGCTTTGCTGTAAACGGCGACACAACGCAACCAACGTCCTTTTCAGGACGAACGCAGAAGAAGGAGAAGAAGATTCATATTCTGAATACAAATAAGACTGTTTAAATATTTTAGGTAGGAATTTGTGTGAGTTAAACTGCAATGGTGCGAACAAAATGCATTTACTGTAATCATTAGAGGATTTATTTCGATTGCTGATCGGTTCTTGAAACGCACGGTCTGTCAAACTGTTTCTGTCCTGACCTATGTTAAGTAGAACTCTGCAACAACAATAAAATTAGTTTAAAAGTCCTTGTTATTTTGTATTACTGTCCCGTCATTCCTACACTTTTTATTTATTTATTTATGTTTAAATACTAAGCCATTTGTGGCTACAGTAAACGACAATGATTGGTCAGCCGATGTTAAATTAAAATCTAGTGTATTTTTCAAATGTTGGTTCCTTTACCACGAAAAGAAAAGAACAATACATTGGAATAATTAACTGTGGACCTGCTCTGTTTTGAACCTCTCAAGTGTGTGCTTGAACAGCGAAAGATGGGGACTCTTGAGTTAGTGAATTACTTGTATCGGCAGCATGAATCCTAAAGTTAACTCACTTTGCTCTTTGTGCGTTCTCGCCAGGTACTGAAATTGTTTCATTCAATGCTTGTCAGGTGTAATCTATTTTTTTTTCTCACATAGTCATGTTTATTCTATTTTCTGCAGGAGTGAACGCCGTCTGGAACTCTGGCTGACACGCTGAGAAGTCCGACGAGGACGGAGTGCAGGCGTATGGTGGTAAGTTGAATGAATTCTTTGGCATGTGATGGTTGAGCAGTTTTGGTTGTCCCATCTAGGTAGTGCTCTTGATTTGAGGGGAAAATGTGGTAAAGGGATATAGCAGATCAACCGGGATTTAAACCAGGGGTTTTCTCTACTCCAAGAGTTCAACTACTTTGGAAGCATACTCCCGAAGGATGGTTTAGTGGACAGAGAAATAGAAATAAGCTGTAAAAAAATACTAAGGAAGTGGCTTTCCATCTGACTCAGCTGCTGTGGCGCCCACACCTCTCCGTGGAGTCAAAGCGACAACTGGTAAACAGCACACTCGAACCAACTTTTTGCTGTGAGTGTCATACATCAACATTTTCCTTTGTATTCCTCATGGAGCATGAAGCCACCACTTCAGCTGGTTCCGTGGGAAGCCTGCATCAAGCAGGGACCTGCTCCTGCAGCAGTGATTTCTGTGGCAGTTAGCTTTACATAGTGAGGTTGTTACCCTCATCATTAGTCGCCAAGTACGACATGCATGGTGGTGTATTAGTCCTATTATTTCTTTGTCTCTGCTGAGATCCGTGGCATGGCACTATCTAAAGGGCAGGTGATGAAGATGAGAACATGGCTGATGAGATGTCTCAGGAAATCAGCAGATGTCACCAGAAGGAGACATTTGTGAAGATGGTCAAATCCGAAACTTGGCGGGACAGTGTCTTGTCATATCAACTACCAGCACAAGTATTCAACTGAAGAAGATCTGTTTACAAGGTACGAAACGTCGGAGGGAATGGCATATCGCGTGTTTGTCTCCACTGATCCGCAGTAGTGGTCAAAATTGGCCAAACTTATGTATAATGTTGAGGGTGTTCAAAGGTATCAACCTTCGCTCAAGATTACACTTGGCAGAGATATCAGTAGAAAAATGATGCGTCTACTTCAGGGAGCCTCACAAGAATTTTAAGAAATCAAGCGTAACAACTGAGATCATCTAAACTGTCAAGAATTTTTATCTTCCCGCATCTTCTGTGAGGAAAAATAAATGTGCTGGTATTGTTTTGGTTTTTTTTTTTTTGAGCCCCCAACTGAAACGATTCAGTAAAATATTGTCTTAATAGCTCTGGATGATTATGTATTCAAATGAACTGAATCATGCGTTTGCAATTCATTTAATAATGATTAAATCATCTATTAATTTGTTTTTACAGATAACAAATTTAATAATCAATTATAGTTAACAAAGTTAAAATAGATTTTTTTATGAAACAATGAAGCACTAATGTTTTCATCACTGGTAGTGACTTTAAAGTGGCTATCGTTAAAAGAAGTTCTTTTGCTGGGCCTGACAGTTATACGTAACTAGCCAGATGTTAATGATGGTTTATTGTTGATGTTAGCTCCTAAGGGTGTTGTTGACTGTTCCGTCAGTCAAATTCTGTGGCGGTAGCACGTCCCCGGCAGTAACGTTGGGGGTAACCACTCCAATCGTCAAGGCAAGCGTCCTCACAACCCGTCTGATGTAGGCATCTAGCGTAGACTGCTGGTAAACCACAGATTTGTACCACAAACTGAGAGAAAACAAATGCCTGTTCTAAGTATATGGTCTCCTGACATGAGAATCAGGCGCCCTCTGCTTCCATTCCACCACTTTATCTTCTGCAGAAAATTTACCCTCCCTGAGCATTAATGTTACACACAGTGAGTCGGATGAAAGGCCGTTTGGACAGTGAAAAACGACAATTGCATTATTTAAACACGTTTGGATATACAGATAAACTTATTAAAATTTACAAATGCATTTGCATGTCTTCCATAACCATGATATAAGGTCTCGCTTCTTCCGTTTCGCCTGTCATGTTTACAAATTCACGACTTCACAGATCTAACATTATAATTGCCTCCCAGATGTTATTTCCTTGTAATTGTTTATTACAACAACGTCTTGACGGAAGCGATAACGAATCTTTCTGTGCTCCAAAATCACATTTGTTGTCTTACTGTCCGTGTCTGAATCTTTAACCAGATTGACATCTTCTGACACTCATGTGCGAACTGACAACTTGTCTCCCAAAAAGTCTGTCCATTCATATTAGAACCTATGAACAACATGGTTTGTGTATCTTCACAGATAACATGTCTGGGTTAACAATAGGAATGTCGCTCTGTGTAGACTCTTACTCCGTCTGGAGCTAGCGATAAGCAAAAAGTCTATATGTGGCAAGTTCGCTGTGTAAAAACAGAAGTCAATGTTGTTTCAAAACTAGGACAAGTGTAAACAGTGAACAAGGAAATAATTTAGCATGTAAAAGAAGTGGTAGATTCATGCTGCCGGAGTAGAGAAAAAAAAAAGAGAGAACGAACGTATTCCGTGATATGGCAGATAACAGTATTGAGGAAACACGATATTAACGCTGGGCAAAGCAATATACCTCGCACCAGAATAAAAACAACCTCTCCTCACGCCGATTGATGGCGTAAGTGGGGAAAAATGAAAATACAGTCTTGTGTGATTCGTTGGAGGGTCAGCCTTGCACAGCTGATATTTCTTCTTAACATTAGAACTTATCCGAAAAAGAATTAAACATGCTAATGGCACTGTGGAGGAGCCAGAACTTCTAGACACAGCTGGGGAAAACAACCAAGACAGCGAGCTGTTACATTAGTGGAGTAATCATTCTGTATAATATTATATCACTGAAAGTCATAACCATTTGAGAGAGGAGACGAGCTTAACTTAGGGAGTTCTTTATCAATCGTGGGGCAGTTTCGCCTTCACTCGGCGATCTAATTATTTGTACATTATAGAATATATAACAGGAGGACTTCCAAGTAAAAGAGGAGTTGATGTAGTGGCTAAAACGTGCAGAAGAAGCTGATTAGCTTCACGCGACTACCCAGCATCGACCCTAAACCAGGGATTTCCAACCTGGGATACACGAAGTACTTCTTCTTCTTCTTCTTCCTCGTTCGTCCTGAAAAGGACGGTGGTTGCGTTGTGTCTGTTTACAACGTAGCTGTGATATCTGCACCTTTCGGTCGACACATCCGACTTCTGCACGGCATTTTTTAGGACCGGGTTTGCCTTCCCATTGCGATCCGTGCTCGCTCAGCCAGCCTGCACTGCTGCAGACTGTTTCCAGGACCACCACGTGGAGGTGGAGCACGGTCTTGACCAGCTCTGGTTCGCTGGTCCTGACGCAGGCAGTCAAGCTATGAGTCGCTGACTGCGGTCTCTATTGCTGCGTCTTCTGGTCCCACACGAAGTACGATAAGCTTATCAAGGGGTTACGAGGAGTACTTAGTAAATATCCAGAAGTATTAGCCCCCTTTCAGTCATAACTGACTATGGGAATGCACCCATCAGATTATAGCCCTCATTTGTTGTTATTTCCCCTGGTGTTTCTTTCGGCGTTGTGTTTCCTCTTCTGTTTGTTGTGAGAGCTTCTTTTCACCCAATCGATGCGATCGGCAGCTTCATGCACCCAGGTTGCTGGATTTATGTTCAGTGCCTTCATGTCTCTCGAGCACACGTGCAGCTGCGGTCGTCCAACTGTTCTTTTGCTATCTGCCAGTTGTCCATAAAAAATATCTTTGGGGCAGCTACTACCTTCCTTGCGGCAGACATGGCCAAGCCATCGTATCCAGAACTACTTCTCGCGAAAAGAGACGTGAATTGGAGAGAGAACAGTGAGTCCTGTTCTTAACTAAAACCATAAGCAAGAAACAAACTGTAGGCTGAACATAATATGAGAGTATCTCTTTCAAAAACTGTACCAAGAGTAAAACTGTTGACGAGAAACAGAATCAGAGATCTCACAAATTTATTTCATTGCGTTCTGATAAACACTTAACAACTTTATGACAGTAAAATTGTTACTTACAGCTGTTAACATACATTAAAAATTTGTTTATTTATTTTCTTATGTGAACGCGCATGGCAAACTCTAGAATATATTTCATGTCATATTGAATACGAGTAGACTTACTAAAAGCCAGTGGGGTAGGGGAATCGACAAAGGTGGGAACCCATGCCCTAAAAGCTACTGAATCATTTCACTGCCTCAACCATATGAGGGGGTGTAGGATGATGATGACGGAGTTGATTTATTGTATAAACCTTTTATTTCTCATTCCCCAAGAGACATTGAATATTTCATAACGGTAGTTGTACCGCACTTAAGAATACCAAGATTAGGAAGGTGTTTTGCCGGTTCAAAAAGTCTAAACCGGTTTGTTTTGTTTTGTTTCTTCCCCCTCTACGCGTTTTATGGGTTAAACTGATCCATCACATTGCCTGCCATCTTCGTCTCATGTTCGATTCGAAATTTGCCAGGCTGTCGGAACGTCAGCATGTCAGTTTGAATTCCCACAATGTCAGATTATGAAATGTATCGATATGAGCGTTCGATTGGATTAGCGGTTAGAGTACTCGCCTGCCGGCGGTTGAGTTACTGGGTTCCGGATTCGAAACCTGAAAGCGTCACGCTCCAATTAGCCCTGCTGTAAATGGGTATCGGACTCTTGCTCTTTAGTTAGGGAAGGTAAAGGCAGCGAGGACGGGAACTGGTAACCGCAGCTCATAAGCTGGACCTAGTATGAAGAAGTCTCAAAAACCTCACTCTCCACGTTCCTAGGTATACATCTGGTGTTACGTGGGGAAGTTCACGCTAATGACCCCTGTCCACGAAGCACCTATTTTCCGATGCCTTTTTGGCAGGGAGGATAATGCGATTTGCTTCCGTAGCTAGGCGGTGCTTCCGTTCGGATGGTCTTGCGTTCGATTCTCCGGCGAGCTTATCACTTCTGTTGTTTTTCTGTTGTCTAGTTTTCTACTTCTTTTATGTCTCACCTGCCTGAAACATACCTTTATGTGTGTAATATTTATTTATTCACTCTTCGCGGCAGTATCTGCTATTGGATTACCTTTTACCCTTAATCAATAAATTATAAAAAAAATATTAAAGAAAGAAAACCGTCCCTGACATATTAAAGCGCTAAATATGAACAATAAACAAACAGCAGTTTGTCTGATCAGGTAGGATTTAAATTACGAGTAAGTTAGTGTTATATAACGGCGAAAGAGAGACCGACCAAAAACAGCTTGGCGGAGAACTGTGGAGGCCGAGATGCAAAGAATGAACCAGAGCTGGGGCACTGTACAAAGTGGGAGCAGTTTGTTGCTGCCCTACAAGACGCCACCAGGCGTGATGGTCACTGACTGCTTTGACAGTCGGCGGCTAAGGATCAAAGAAGAAGCAGAAGATATAACGGCACAGCCTCTTGTAGCTCCCGTGGGTCTCTGAAGAGGGCCACAAAGAATAGAACTACAACCCCCTCCAAGTATGTCGTAAGATGCGACTAATATGGGCTTATGCATGGGGCTGGAGATCGCGTCACATTAAACAGTTGCTGCAGAAACCACCACAACGCGAGCATATTAATGCTTTGACGCAGGCTTCCAGCAAGAGGGCTAACTGTAGAGGTGGCTTTATACTCCCACGGGAGCGAAAATGAATGAAAGGACTATAAGGGAAGAACTCTAGAGAGAAAGAAAAGAAACGTAAGGGGTGAATTGTTTACAATCTGGCTGTAGTGTGGCCGTATGACCTACTACCATAGCATTTATTCGTGCTAGAAACTAACTATAATAAAATAATAGAAATTATCATTTACTATTATAGAAAATAAACAAGCAAGTGTGACATCTCGTGGAAAATTTTTTAAACCGAGATACATTGAGTATAGGATGACGTAAGATGAAATTAACTATGTCAAGCTTGGCATAAGCCACGCTAACGATCGGCGGGAGTTACCATAGAAATAGTGACGTAGATATGAATAGCCTTACTCCCTGTAAGATCGCTTGATGGAATGACCAGTAAATAAATTAACAAAATAAAACTTTGACCAATGAACAGTAGCCAGAATCGCGCACTACTGAAACCGGCTCAAAAATAATTTTCTGAAAATTAGTTATACGGATTGAGCATTGCATATGGACGTGATTCTAACCGTGCGGGGATAGTATTTGGCTCTTCCCCCGGTCTGTCACACAAGTCCTGCTCCTACATTGAGATATTCAACAAGAAACTTAGTGTATTTCCATACTCTTCAAGATTTTTGCAGTTTGCAAGAAGAGATTTCCTTTATTATGAAAAATCTGTGCATACAGATTATATTTTTGTGGTTCATCCACGAAAGTACGTTCCAAGGAACTTTATTTCATTTTCAGCTCGATTTTCGTGATAAATCCCTGATATTTGTTTGAAACTAATGAAGCTGCTAAAAGAAGAAATAAGTACTATAGAGACTCCTACATGCGAAGGGCCCAACAATGATATAATAAACACTAAGGACTTAGAGAAGTTTGAAACAGGGAAGGTTTATCGTACATGCTGAAATGGATGCATATGATGTAAATAGATGAAACATTGTTGCCATATTTGCTTGTTGATCTTGAACAGTTCTGCTTCAAATAAACTTCACTTTAATTGTCAAGGCTGTTGATGGTTTACTTAACAGTTGGATAGGTTAAATGTTATGTACATGTTTGGTACATCATCACTACTATTGTCTCCCAACAAAACATCTCAAAAGAGGAACGAACCATCCTGGGTCCAAATAGATTAAAACCAAGAAAGTAATACCTCTGGCGGATTTTAAGCCAGTCAAGATCTAACTTGGAATATACTGTGGTGAAATTACAGTGATGCAACGTTAAAATTCCTCCAATTATAAAGATAATAGGTAAAATAACATGTAGGGATAAAAATATAGGCAAGATATGCCGAGGCTTCTTCACCCACGCCAGCGTTTTCTAGGGTCATTGAACATTAACTAGTTAGAACATGCAGACTAAACGGTTTACCCTTTTAGACGGGAGGGAAACGGAGATAAAAGAAAAAAATATGACGGTCGGAACACGTGTTTGAATCTAAATGCTAAAAGACGCAAATTGTAGTTTTGAAAGAAGAAATCACGCCACTAGTTGACACAATGTAAGGAATTGGTAGAAAAACGACCGTAGCTCTTGTTAGAAACAGTCGTATCTTGGACGTTTTACGGTAATTGCTTGTTTTGTTTGAATGTAGCGGCAACGCCGTGGACGAAGGTTCAAAAACAAATTTCAAAACTAACCTTGAGAAAAGTAGGTTTTTCTTTAATAATAAACACTAAAGTTACATTTTGACGCGTCCTTGAGCCGAACGCATAAAAACAAACTGCAGTTGGCCTAGGGGCAAAGTAGGAGGATAGTAGCTAAAAATAACTTAGCATAGAAATCGTATAAGTAAGTGGGGCAGATTTGTGTAGTTTTTTCTTGTAGTTAGTCCAAAAAACAAGTGTAATTTTGGGAAAAAACCAAGTTGAGACAGACGGACCGACAGAAAAATACTACACACTAGACTGAGATTGGACTGAAATTTGACTTTTAGTTTGAATATTTGAAAAAGGTAGAGGGGAAGTCCGCTGATTGGACAAAAGCATTTATATTATTGAAAGAGAGACGCACGCTTGTGCCATTTTTAAAAGACTGTCCTTAAACACAGTTCGTTACTGCTAAATGAGTGTTTTCCAGAAGATATTATACATTATCAGTGGGACGCCATACTATAGCCAGCAGCTAAGCTGAGTTTTGCTAGTACAACGTAACTGTGTTTTCACATTTTGAATTGTGGTAAGGAGAACAATTCATTAACCCTTTTATTTAACATTTAATATTTTGAGTGATTGATACTGCCATATCATGAAAAATGATTACGACAAGTGAGTGCTTATTCTAGGTCCCCAGCGACAGCCAGGGCCTAGAGACAAACACATAATAATAGAAAGCATATCAAAGACTATAGAAGACAGATCTATATTTGAGATCAGTGGGAACATAACACCCACCTTATTGGATGGAAGAGGAAACTATTGAACATATTTCGGATGCAATGCAGTCTTTGGAAACTGGTACTATTTGATACCACCTGGGTGAGATGTGCAGAGTTGGTCAGAGAGATCTGACCCAATCTTTGTAAGTTCTGTTTGCTTTGTTGTGTGTGTAAAATTGGTGCATTAAGCAGTGTGTGACACATGGCACAAATTTTGGTTTCAGAGTTTCTGGTCTAGTGCCAGATGCTTTTGTAGAAGTACAAGAGTGGATGCAGAAGCAGCCTAACATTTTACTCCAGCTATTGTGAGGAGTGGGCCACTAGAATTCTGTACTGCATCATCACAGGCCAGTTAAGTGAAAACCTGGCCTGCTGTAGATTCATCACACTGGTTCCACAAATAAATAAATAAACCAAAATCGTGTTGATAAAAACTGTACTGCAGGTCTATATTTCAAAGACATGAACATTATAAAACAGAGATTGGGCATGATGACACCACCCCAACTAACCATCCAGTGCTAATTCTTCCAAAGACACTGTAGTCAATATTAATATCAACCAATGTAACAATATATTTATGTATAAAATTTTCATTTGATTGTTCAATATATATGCACCTTTATTGATAAATACATATTATTTCATACGTCCTGACCAGAAGAAACATTTGGTTCAGGACTAAATAAATTTAAAAAAATTGAGAATCTAAACTTTTAAAGACAGTGTTAGTTGATTTTATCATAGAGATTATTATTCTTAGTATTAGACTTAGTATTTACATGTGTGTGTCTGTATATTTAATTACCTACACATCACAATTCAGTACCCTAGACATTTAACATAGCTAACATACATAATAGCAGAATAGGTCTGTTTGAGGTCATAAGTGGTAGCAGAAAGGCCTTCTGTAATTCACATACACTGTTATCATCAGGAGCCTTCACAGCTGACCTCATCCAGGACACTAGGTAACATAACAACCACACAATAACATAAAAAAACCACTACATATACAAGCAGTAAAAAGAAAAACTATTAATACTTGCCCCGTCACATAAGTATAAATGGTGCCGTGAAAACCAAAGGAGGATATAGAAACTGCTACAGTAGCATTTCAAAGAAAATCATAACACAGATAAGACTCCCAAAGGAAACAGTTACATTTTTTAAAGCGACGACTCGTATGTTCCTGATGCTTGTCTAGTGCAATAATACATAAAATAGCTGGCGAAAAAAACATAAAAGCTATAAAGACCAAAAAAACTAGATGGAACAACCACATGACCCGGGAGATCACAGCGCGGGTTGTTATCAGTATCAGCGCAGACTGGCACATAGAATGGATCAAACAAAGGAATTGTATGTTACACCTAACGGTTGTGGAATACACCCAACGGCGCGTGAACTTCTTTGCTTTCATCTCCAGGATTTCGCCCTTTTGATCTCGGGCTCTTAACGGCGATATACTCCGTCTCCACTTTGCTGTGATCCTGGGGATTAGAATTTTTGAGGGATTAGTTCGGGATTATTTTTTGACTTTGGGAAATAAAAGAATTATGGTTCCTTTACGTTTGGATATTTGTAAAACTGGATTGAAAAATAACTCGTCAGTGACGTTTTTAATTATATTTTATTGAGCATAGTGCTTTCTATTCTGATTTCACTTAAAAATTAGAGAACCGGTAAAAAATGTGTAGGCAAGATGTTTTTTCAGTTTTTTTTTTTTTCCTTTTTTGCGAAGCCAAGGTGTCACATTTGCTTGCCACCGATCTCTAGTTTGGTCTGTCTTTTTCAGCCCTACCCTGCGTGTGCTTCTTGATGGAAATTTACCGGGTTCGAAACATGATAGCGTGATGCTGCAGTCTCGTCGCAAGGGTTAATACTGTCGGAACGTTGTAAACGGGTTAACACTGGTGATGTGTTGTAGTGACAACAATGCATTTCGAATTCTTCGGGCACGTCACTGAGTCTTCCGGATTTTGAGCAGTCCAAATTCCATTGGTGATCATTTCTGAGTCGACCGCGTCGAGGCGTGTTTCTTGACAGTCTCGAAACAGAAGTGTAAATAGACGAGACGCATCTAGTGCACTATGTCAAAACAGGAATGTGCGTTACTTTACGGATTGGATAAATTCTGCTTGTAGCATACATTCTGTACGGCGTGCAAGATGGGGGGAAAATAAAACGTTAATCGATAGAACTTCAGCGCAATGTCGTTTTTTTTTAAATGTCGGTAAAATGTATGTTTTTGCGTTAGTTTGGTGCATGGACTATACGTGAGAGAATGAATAAACGATCATGCCGGTTGTGGTGGGGGGAGGGAATAATAGACTTACAGAACTCTCAAGCGTTACCGGTGCATACACACTTTTCCTTCAGGGTCTGTGTTATAGATTTGTTTTTTAGCTTTGCCTTTGTGAAAATTTTGAGAGGCCTCGGTAGTAATTATCTGCAGTGTGAAGAGTGCGAGGTGTCGAAGGGTTTTAGGATAATGACACGAGCATGTAGTTAAAACAATGGCAGTGATGCTCTGAGATGACTGAGGAATATGCGGAATAGACCATGTGATGGAGCAGGGTTTTGGCTTATATAAACAATAACAGAAAACAAGTAAGGCTTTATATATATAGTTGGAAGGGTAAACAAACTGATAGGGGTGAACGAAGTCGGAGATTTTTATATTTAAATAATAATTAATAATAAAACATTTTAATGTAGTGCTGTTAGAGGGCGCCACAGCTGCAACAAGAGGTAAACATAAATGGTTTTGTGACACTACAATTTTTATACAAGATCTATGAAGGTAGCAGTCTTTTGCATTATGTTTTTTAAAGGCGTCTAAAATGGTAGGTATGTAATTTTTATACTTTAAAATAATGGTCACATAATTACATATATTTATATTATTGCAGTCGGATTGTTTACCGCGGACAGCGAAGGAGTTCACGTTATATCCCTTGAACAAAACTAGGCGAAAATTATAATTTTTTTTTTCAAAGCTTTACAAATATTTAAATAAAATCTAAAGATTGCTTCAGAATCTATAAAGTTTCAATCAAGATCCTTTGTCTTCAAAATGCCCTGCAGATATTGACGTGTTTAAACGTTGGCTTTAATTCTTCCACCTTTATTGTTTGACGGATATGCTTGCTCGTAACAAGAATTTTAAAAACATAAGGTAATGTATGAAAGGACCTAGAAATCAGTGAATTGGGAAATAAGGGGAAAGAATAAAAAGACGGTCATGTAAACTAGTGCTGCTCAACATTGTAGAGGTCCCGTACCCCTTTACAGAATCTTCCTGTGCCCCGTTATGAAAGTATGCCATAAATTCGAAAATAAGATAAAAAGTATCTCTCTTTTTTTTTGACTAAAGTGACAAATATTATTTTATTTATATATTTAGTGCATATAGTGAGCTCGAAAACAATGGGGAAACTGGTCGTTAGAGACACATGAATTAGAAGTCCTGTTATGAGTAATTTCCAGCCTTTTTCACATATACGTAGCTGTAGACGGATTGACAATAATTCTTTTGAATACAATCCCCGTACCCGATCGTACCAAGTGACACCACCTCAGATTGAGCGAAAAGCTCTCACAACAAGCAGAAGAGAGGAGAAAACGTCGAAAGGAACACCAGGAAAATAAGCAGCTCAGGAGCGCATTCCCATAGTCAGTTATGACTGAAGGTGCTATTATTATTACACCCGTACCAATATTCGAGACTTTTATTTTTAAAGAAGACCAATACTTTAAGTGCAATGTAATCATAACTGAAGAAAGACTGAGAAATAAAGATTAATCAAAAGTGAGGAATGCAGTAAGCGACACATTGCTTGACTGCTTGCGTCAGGGTCAGCGAACCAGAGCTGACCAAGACCCTACTCCACCTCCAAGTGGTGGTCCTGGAAACAGGCTGCATCACTACAGTGGCTGAGAGAGTAGGGATGGAAGAGGGAAGACAAACCCGGTCCTAAAAAATGCCGTGCTGAAGTCGGATGTGTTTGCCGAAAGGCGCAAATATCGCAGCTCCGCTGTAAACGGACACAACGCAACCAACGTCCTTTTCAGGACGAACGAAGAAGAAGAAGAAATGTTATAATAAATGTTAAAATGCATTTTAAAAAATTAACATTTAACATTTGATAGTAACCTTGAGTTTACTAGATTAATTACTCTTCTGCTGCCGCTTCAATTGTGTTTGAGAAAATGTTATTTTTAAAACATGACGTACGTTCGGTATTGAATTCACGTTGCCAATGTTCTGTTTTGTACAGATGCATTTCATTTATGTGCCTTATACTGTGTTTACGATGATTCACCTTCTAAAATAGCTGAAGCCTCTCGCGCAACCAGAAGTCGGATCGCGCGCCCAGGTTTAAGACGCACTGGAGTAAAACCCACTTTCAGGCATGCCCTGTAATTGAGAAAAAGCATCACACCGTAGCCAACAATACAACCCACATTATAAGGACTTTCTCGTCTCAGAATTGGTCCGTGTGTTTGGCTTGCTATTTCTGACAGTGTTGGAATTAGAACAAGGAGTCAACACTGCGTTTGTACCTGCTTAACCCATCTTCGTACTCAGACTTTTGCCATCTTGACTTCTACTAAGCCTTGAAAGAAGGGGGAGAGAGGGAGGAAGTGTCAGATTCGTTCTTTTGTCTTATTCCTGGACAGACTGGTACAAATATGAACGTTAAAACTCTCGCAGTGAAGTTTATCCCCGGTCACCCCTGTTGCACTGTGGTATGTGAGAGGTTATTGATGTTACTACACTAAGGGTAAACAAAGTGAGGTCCAGCTGTGTAAGTTCCCTGAGTCTAATTGATGATGATGATGTTCTCAGCAGGGCCGGCCCTAGGAATTTTGCCGCCCCGTGCAATACCATACCTTGCCGCCCCAGCCCAACCTCAAATTAACGTTTGAAATTTTTGAAACCATTATGTTTTTAAACAAGCTTGAACATTAATTTCATGACCATTAGCCTAATTTTAAATAGTACCATTAATAATAATGTATTGATAAATTGATGAAAATACTGTATAGTCATAAAATAAACCATTGACTTTATTAGAGACAATTATATGAAATAAATGTAGTTACATTACTTACATATAGGGGATGCTCTTCTCGTGTGGAACGATGAACTGCTGAGTCACAAACACTTAACTATAGTATGTACATGTTATAGTTTTTAGCACTATTTTCACATTATTTGAATTTATATTGTTTGAAGTATCTACTGCTTAAAAAGACACTTTTCTTGCTTTCATATTTGCAAAAGCAGAAATAAGGTCTGCGTAGCCTAATTTTTGACCGATTTCATGTTCAATTGAAATCATGGCAAGTCCTTCCAATCTAGTTTCGGCCATTGTTGAGCGTAAATAAGTTTTAATAAGCTTCAGTTTTGAAAAACTACGCTCACCACTTGCTACCGTTACAGGCAAAGTTCATAATATTCTTAAGGCTATAGCGACATTAGGAGCAATGTTATTTTCAATAATGTAACGAAGAACTTTAATTGGTGGAGTATTTTCTGGTACTAATTTGGATACTGCTTTCAGTTCATCACATAGCTCAATGGCATCAATGTCTCTATTTTCTTGATGTGTTAAAACACCTTCTAGGTTTCTACATTTGTTTAAGAGCTCATTTGTCGTCTCAGATTTCAATTTAGGGATGTTATATAAAAAGGAAAAATGTGAACTGTGATGTTCCAATTGCTCGAACCTTTCTTCAATAAAATTAGTTGCAACATCAATAATAAAAAAGAAAAATTCAATTTTGAATTTAGTTTTGGGATCTAAAATAGGTTCATCTCTTGCTTCATAGTTGTGTTCCTTTTTCTGCCGACGCATTCTAGTACATTCAAACGTTGGTATCAACTCAGGATCAGCTTCAACTTTCTCAGCTAATGTTGTAGCATCAACAAGAAAATTTTGAAATGATTCATCATTTCTGAGATTCTTAAGGCTGTGGAGAACATTTCTCAAAGTTGTTATGGCACTAGGCAATTCCATTTTTATGCTTTGCAACAGTTTACTAGCAACATTAATTTCATTTAAAACATAGTGCCATATAACCAGACAACATAAAAATTTAAAATCTCTGAGTTTTAGGGCAAGGGTTTCAGCTTCATGTCTCGCCATTTTGTCTACTGACTCGTCATCAGCAATTTCTATCAATGCATCATAAAATTCCTCAATATAATATCTTAAAGGACGAATGGCCTCGATTCTAGATTCCCAGCGAGTTGTACTTAGTGGCTTGGGCGTTAGAGTTGTAATATGTTTCTTAAGGATTTCCCAACGCAGTGTTGACGCTGAGAAAAACACATACAATTTCTGAACCGTTTCAAAAAATAAAACCCCTTCTCTAGATGACATCGCGGCATCATTGACCATCAAGTTGAGAGAATGAGAACAGCAAGGGATATAAAAAAGCTCTCGGGTTCAAGTCCCTAATACGTTGTTGAACTCCTGAATGTTTTCCTTTCATATTTGATCCATTGTCATACCCCTGGCCACGCATGTTTGCGATTGGAATATCCATGTCTGACAATTTTCTTAGAATGCATTCGGTTAACGCTGAGCCTGTAGTGGCTTCTACAGCAATGAAACCAAGAAAATGCTCATGAATGTTGATATCATCTGGATTCGTATTAACAAATCTTACAATTAGTGTTAATTGTTCAATGTGACTTACATCGGGAGTACAGTCTGCAACTATGCTATAATATTTAGCTTTCTCCACCATAGAAATTATTTCTTTTTTATGGTTCCAGAGAGAAGAGCAATTAATTCATTTTGAATGTTTTTCCCAAGGAAAAGGTTGGGTCAATCCACGAGCTACTCTCATTAAATGTTCACACATAACACTATCAAATCTGGCAATCAGTTCAAGAAGCTTTAAAAAATTTCCATTGTTAGGGTCATATAATTTATCAGATGTTCCACGAAATGGCAAGCATTGTTGGCTCAAGAACTGGACAATATTAATTAGGCGTTCTATTATGCTCCTCCAGTGTCGAACTTCTGAATTTAATAACTTTTGTTGCATTGAATCAATTGTCTGTACTGATTTAAGCCTGGACGATAATTCAATCCACTTTGTATGGGACTCCAAGTGGTTTTTAGATTTTTCGTGTTCATTAAGATACACATACAAATGACCCCAATCATTATAGCCATCAGTAGTGAGTGACATTTTATTACAGGAAAACAACTTACAGCAGAAACAAAATACAAAATCTTTTTCTTTTGAATACACTAACCATGATCGATTAATATGTTCTCCATTGCTTAGCTCCCTAGTGTAAAAATTTAGTGAAAATTTCCGACCATTAGAGCTGCGCGGAAAAACGAACTCATTTTTTGGTCTCTCTGGCAGGCCTTTTTTTTACGATTTCCAGTCTTTCGGTATCGCTTAAAGAAGGACTCCATCTTGCCGGATCAGTGTACCTCTTAAGTTCATCACTTAAATCTCTGGAATTGGAAACAGTCAAATCAGTCTCATTTTCGACATTGTTAGTAATATCTACGTTACTGGGGTCCGAGTTAGAAGTACTTGCCATGAGCTCAGAATCATTTGTTTCGGTACATTTGCTTATTTTCTTCTGTCCTACATCAGCTGTTTCAGTTTTTAAATATTTATGTAAAGCCCCGCTATGTTTTTGAATATCGCGTTCTTTTTCCAGTTTCCGTTTCCGATATTCAGCACCTGATAGTTGTTTTCTTTTATCGGACATTATATCTATTTGAATATTAAAACTGTTTTAATAAACCCTACAATAAAATGTATTATTTAGTAATGAATGGAGGCTGAAGCATGTACTAATTTCCATAAAACGTTTAAAAAACTTATTTATCGCTGTAACTTCCTTGAATGCACACTCCAAAACAACTGAAACATTCGAGCCGCCAACATAGAACAGTCGATAAAAAAAAAAATTCCTGATTCCCACGCCAAGTTAATTAATTCCCGTCTCTCGTTCAGCCATGCCGGAAAATTTATCGTGGCGGTCTTCAGTTGACCACTGAACACGGAAATATAATCCTCTTGGAACAACTGTGGTTTCGACCAAGCGAATAAATTGTACTGACGTCTCTAAAGAAATACCTTTTACTGCCTTTGTAGGAGGAGAAGATAGCATTACGATCGTATGGCAGAACTATTAGTGAAGACTTGAAAAACAGCTAAAGAACAGATCGCAGGTGCAAATATTTCGTAGAGAAAACAGACAAAATGTGAAGGAATAGAAAAGTAAGGAATTTTAAAATAATCTAGACGAAACCTTCGAACACTCCGCGACACCATCCACAGAGGGTTTATTTCAGGGGCCGTTCAGGTTATTCAGTCAAAATCCCGGTCGATGACACTCTTACAAATGCCTGCGCCCGGGCTTGAACACCTGATCGCTAGCGCAGTGTGGAAACCATTACACTAGCGAGGCTCCCAGGCGGAATATTTTGGCTGGACTGTAAAAATAAGTAAAAAGATTTTTTTGCCGCCCCCCAAAGCTTGCCGCCCCGTGCAAATGCACGTGTTGCGCCGTCGGTAGAGCCGGCCCTGGTTCTCAGGGTCCCTATCCGCTACCTCTCTAAGATCTCACTCTGTGTAAAATAATCTCTGTGATGTTGTGTGGCAAGTGTCTAGGGTAATGTATCTATTGTGATGTATGAACAATGTCAAACATAACTTTAACTCAATAAAAGTGAAGTAAGTAAGACTGTCGGTAAAGTTATATTAATATATTACAATTTTTTATTTTCCTGTACCTCAATTCTTTTGGGACAGGAATGTTTTCAAATCAAGAAAATTTTATTTACAAAATATAAATAATTAAAGAGGACCCTTTGTCCATAACTGGTATATTAAAGTGTCACTGTATGTGTATCCCACAGTCTGATTTAATACTTTCTATAACAACTAGTCAATTAGGTTAGGGTCTGTTGGTATCATCACGCCCACAGGAATTTCTGTTCTGGTTGTGGAAATTGTTAAGATGAGACATCATATGCCCATTTAAAGGGACTTGACCTGACAGCCTGTCTGAGGTGGATGACTGTAGACTATGCAAGGTCAACACAAGAGTTGTCTTCTGACCACAGATGCAGCATGCAACTTTACTGAGGCTTCAATGTATACAAGGTCTGCCTGCACCAGGTTTCCTGCCACCACTAAGTAATAGGCAATATAACCCTGAAAAAGAAGGATATTCCCTCCCTTTTATATGCTGGCTATAACAATTCCACAACTAATCAATACTAAGATTAACTGGGGTCAGTCACGTGTGCGAACCATTTGCACCAGACCCTATTTTCTTTGACTTCACTCCGTCCTGTGTTTACATTCTTCTTCCCATATGGCTGCAACGCCCCTGTCACCTTAAGCATTGATTGTCCTCCCTAAAATCAGCTGGGGTATACAATTTTCTTCTTGTGACCTGTTAAATCTTTTGTTCAAACATCCTAGGTATGTTTTCATGTGTCATTAGAACACTGTGGCACTTCAGAAGATTGCTAGTGGCCTCTGGACTTACAGTCGTAAGATTTTATGGCAATATTCAAACACAAATTAGTTTCACTTCCCTCTAAGTCTGCTTAGGCACTTCCTACTTAGGCTGTCGTAACCTCTTCCAACTGGCAATGTCGAACAACAAAATATGGCGCACAATCTGTGGCCGGTTACATGCTAATGAAATACTAATACTTATTTATCTTACCGCAAGTAAAGAATAATCACACAATCACAGGATTGACTAGCAGTAAATGGCTCAATTCCAGACTGCTGTGTCGTCCAGACGGGAAAGGCATTTGTCATCAACGCTTTGCATCTGCTCTCAACCTGTCTGTGCTTAAATTTTTCTCAAATGGCGGACTTATTCAAACAGGGTTAAATGTTATCAATTCCAACCAGCCAATCAAAAGACGCGTCAAAAAAATTAACTAATTTTGGACCATAAACATTGAGCGTTGTTCAGTGTGTTCGCTCGTCTGATTTTATTTATATATTATATATCTCAGTTATTTATAGACCGATTTTTAATATCAAAATTGATTATTAAACGGCCAGCTGTCCTCTATCTACCCCTATAGGTTTCCTTTATTTATTTCTCCCCGTTTTCATCTGTGTAATTTTTAAGTAATTAATTGTGCTTTTTCCCGTACTGAAAATATTAATAAAATAAATGTTTCTACGTCAAGATAGTTTTATTAATGGGAAATCTTTATGGTATTATGTTAATCAATATCGGCGCTACAATTCCAGATATCTCTTTCCTTTTAATTCTCTTTAGTTTTTGAGAAATACATTATTTAATTTTTGTTAAAAACACATATTAGACATTTTCTCACTCCAACCAAAATTTTTATCGTCACTATAAAACGAGGTAACAATCCGATTGGTTGTTAATTTTTACGCCGTTCGTTAATAAATATTAGGGGGGGGGGGGGGGGGGGTTTGGGGGTAGTAACCTGTTTAACTTGGTGTAGTAGAAAAATTCAAATTCTTTAGTCAAATAGTTGGCGGTTGATTTTACGGTGGCCTTGAGACAAATTTCAAATGCGGTAGTTATTAATAGATTTTAGGAGTACGTTAGTTAATTTTCAAGCGGGGAAATTTGAGCGGGGTGTCACACAGATTTACTTTACTACATGGACATCGAATTTATTTTAAAAACTTGTGAACCTTTTTCGTGTAAAAGGACTATTTTGTGCATATTTATTTCTCCTGCAAGCAAGAAGTTACAGACTTACGTCAATCTATGCTTGCGTAGAATAGAATTGAAGCGGTATGACAAGATTTAGTGGCGTAACTACAGTTTAAGGGGCCCGGCATAAATTCCGAAAGGTGCAATTATCGCAGCTTCGATGTAAACGGAGACAACGCAACAAACGTCCTTTTCAGGACGAACGAGGAAGAAGAAGAAGAATATAGATACTCCATCAGAGTGGTCAGTTGTACGTAAATAACTTTCAGAATAAGTAATTAAGATACTATTTATAGCAAGGCACGAGAACATGATTATGTCACATGGTTGGTTATACAATTCGACAAATCAGAACTTAAAACCTTTTTGAAGTACCAAGTAAATGTTCCTATATGAGGAATGAGAAACTGGAACATGAAATAACGTTTAACACACGATCAAAGACAATTAAAATGATAAATATAAGGGCGAGGGCCCCCTTCTGACCACTCGATGGGGCCCTCTCGATGCCCAGGGCTCCCGGGACATGGCCGGTCCAACAGAGCACCACTGACAAGATCACTGATACGGGTCTGATAACAAGAACCTGAAAAGTGTCAGTGGAATAAGAAAGGACGCTGCCAGAGAATACGATTTCCTTGGAGGAACCCATTAGCAGACATTTCTTGTTCTGGAATCTGCAGAGGTGCGGGCAGACTTGAAAACATTCCGAGAAGAGAGCTGGAGCTAGAAATGAAAATGATGAGAAAGACCTTGAGCTGATAGCGCGCGACGTGGCACGTGGCATGCATTTGTTTAAGGTCTATGCTCCCCGCAACTTAGTGGACTAGCACAGCTCCTGGATTGGTTGTTCTCATAAAATATTGAAAGTTTTTCCGACTGGCGCTTGCACACATATGCAAATACATGTACGAGTAGTTATATAGTTTGTAGACATTGTGAAACACCATAACAAATATCTTCCCGTTTTGTTCGGGAAAGGGGGGGGGCTCAGAACACGCAAAGAAAGAATAGGACTACTCAATGGCATGCTAGAGGGAGGGGGCGGTACACCCCGGGTGACAGCCAGGAGGGGGGTGCCACCTGATACTATTATGATAGTACTTACTGTTTAAAATGTACTTGTAAGCGTGTTTCTTTATGGGGGAAGGGGTGCCAAAGTTAGGATCCGCCCTGGGTGCTAAATACTTTAGGGACGCCTCTGGGACTACTGCATCTGGGTCTACTTCTTCTTCTTGTACCCTTAGTCCCTGACTGACAAAGTTGTCAGTGGCCATCACGCCTAGTGGCGTCTTGTAGGGCAGCAACAAACTGTCCCCATTTTGCTCGGTCGGTGGCCATTCAGGGATGTCGTACACGGCAGCTATTATGAGGTTGTGCATTTTACTGACAACCTCATCCATTTTACTGACAACCTCATCCATTTTACTGACAACCTCACCCATTTTACTGACAACCTCATCCATTTTACTGACAACCTCATCCATTTTACTGACAACCTCACCCATTTTACTGACAACCTCATCCATTTTACTGACAACCTCATCATTTAAACAGGTTGCTACAGAAACCACTGCTGTAAGAGCATGTGAATACTTGATGTAGGCTTCCTGAAAGGGGACCAGCTACTGTGGTTGTTCCCTGAAGAGCATAGAGGAAAGTTATGGTGATGAACATAACGTATAGGAGAGATTTTGCAGCCTGGAAGAACCAACAAAAGCTATAATTACGATATACTATCAAGAGAACAGAATACACCATACCCACATTAACCCATATGGGTTTTTTTTTTTTCTTCTTCCTCATTCGTCATGAAAAGGACATGGTTGCGTGGTGTCGCCGTTTACAGCGGAGTTGCGATATTTGCGCCTTTCGGCCCGACACATCCGACTTCCGCACTGCATTTTTTTGGAACCGGGTTTCCCTTCCCTTTTCGATCCCTACTCTCTCAGCCAGACTGCAGTGATGCAGCCTGTTTCCAGGACCACAACTTGGAGGTAGAGTAGGATCTTGGTCAGCTCTGGTTCGCTGACCCTGACGCAAGCAGTCTAGCTATGAGTCGCTGACTGTATTCATCTCTCTTGCTGCGTCTTCGGTCCCATATGAGGTTGACCCGGGTAGTACATGCACAGAATACACACCATTTTTCTGGTGCTTAGACCAAAAGTCAATCATTCCGTGTCATCACCATTTTTCTGGTAATAATAATAATAATAAATTCTTTAAGCGCCAAACACGGCGCATAAGGCAGAAACCAGTGCTCTCCAGGTTGTTCGTTGTGACGCCACTCCTCTTAGCTCTTGCACATTATTTAGGCCCAACGTTCTTCCTTCTCTTATTATTGTTCTTCTGAGTGTTTCTTTTGGTCTTCCTTTTTTCCGCTTACCCTCAGGAACCCAAGTGAGCGCCTGTAGTGGTATTCTGTTGTTTTGCATTCGTAGGACATGACCGATATATGACCATCGTCTTTTCCTTATATAGTCGGAGACATATTTCTCTGCCTAGAGTCTTCTCTTATTTGTCGATTAGTCTTGAATTCTTTCCAACTGATGTTCATGAGTTTTCTAAGACATTTGTTCTCGAATGTATTCAGCTTGTTCTCCAATGATTTTGTTATTTTCCAACTCTCACAGCCGTATGTTAACACTGAGATAACATTTGAATTAAACAGACGAAGCTTGGTATGTATATTCAAATATCGTAATTTCCAAATGTTAGATAATCTATTGAAGGCGCTAGCTGCCAAAGCAATTCTAGTATGGATTTCTCTTGTTGTGTCACCATCCTGAGTCATTTTACTGCCTAAATAATTGAAACTTTCAACTTTCTGTAGTTTTTCCCCGTTCAAGATGATATCAAAGGTCTCGTTAGAAAAGTTCATAGCTTTAGTTTTTAGAGGCATTTATTTGGAGACCAATTTTAACCGAGAGATGACACAAATTATTTATTGCTTCTTGGGATTGTCTTGGTGTTGAACTTAAGAATGCTACATCATCTGCGAAATCCAGGTCCCCCCAGGAATTTTCCATTTGTCCATTTTATACCCAATTTTTCATTGTGGGTATAGTTTCTCATAACCCAATCAATAGCTATTCCAAAAAGTAGTGGTGACATAATACAGCCTTGTTTCACCCCTGTTTCTACTGTAAACCATTCTGTATTCCCTTTATTTGTTCTAACACAACATCTTGCATTGTCATATAGCGCTTTGATTATATTCACATATTTTGTTGGAAAACCATAGATTGTAAGTATCTTCCACAATGATGGGCGGTGTAGACTATCAAAGGCTTTTGAAAATCGACGAAGGTGATAATAAGTGGCGATTGCCTTTCCACTGATTCTTCTATAATTGTTCTTAGTGTGAATATTTGATCAATACATGATCGTTTCGGCCTGAAACCCGCTTGTTCTTCTCTGATCTTTTCGTCAGCATGCAATTTAAGTCTTTCTAACATCATGCAACATAATAATTTTCCAGGTACTGATAATAGAGATATACCACGCTGATGCGTGATGCCATATGATGATGGATGGTATCCGCATGTCTGGTTTTGTGTAGTGTGCAGATGTGTTCAGTCAAACAATGTTCATACAAAAATAACAGGGCAATCCACATAGGACGTCAGTAAACTCACGACATATAAAGTCAATGATTCTTGTAACAGCCGTTGACGTTTTTCTTCATTATTTATTGTGGACGCCACAGTGACAAAATGGTTACGCGAATATGTAGACACATCAAACAGTCATTATCACAGCAACATTCAATACAGCAATAGACGGTAGACAGCATTACAATGATGAGTCAGATGCATGTTATATTTCATAGTGCTGTAAATGTAGTCAGGTGAAAAACTCCATCCTTTTCTATAACAGCCAGGAGATAACCAGATATATGAGATCAGTTCACTCTCCTTAGTCTGACTTCAGCAAGACAGACACGTCTGCCGAAGTATAAATAATGTCCTCAAAAATATCCTCTAGATAACAAAGGTTTTTCAAACCTAGTTCAGGTAACCAAGTAGCAAGTAATAGTCCTTGGGACCTGCATCAACCGATGCAGCACAATACAGCGACATGTGAGCTAGGAAAACATCTCGTGACGACGACTTTCGAAGACAGGCTATGAGCCAGAAATCGTTCACGACCAAAAATCGATAGAGTTAATGAAAATGTTAATTTACCTTGCCTTCCGGAAATACACAGAAATATCACGCCTCCCGACATGTGCAAATACACTAGAGGTATTATCTCGAATAAACGAAATATCCATAAGAGGACTCTCACATTCCTGACAGAACAAAAAATAGCGGAGATCCCCTCTTCAACGAGGCATCTCTTTCGCCATTCCAAATCGCTCACTCCACTAGTGATGGGCGGAAACCGATCGACCAAGAAGCAAGACAAGTCATGCGCAGTCCAGCGCAAAATGACCACAGCTCAAACTTAACTGCATTCGATACCAACGCGAGAAGACAAATGCTTACCGAGAAAAGTGACTATAAATTTCAAGCAGTTGTTGCCCTTGCGTTATAAAATAGATATTGTAATAAAATGATGTTGCGAGAATTTATCACGCAACATATCACCACCTCCTCCCGATAAAAAAAAAATGTGGAACATATTTTTTTTTTTTTTAAATATCAAAGAGCATGCGATAAGCGGCTCAAAACGCACGAATTATGCGCTGATAATTAATTAAATTGCCTAACATGAGGCTAAATATAGAGTGTCTGGTGAGGATATACCTCAACAGGAAAATAAATATGTCTCAAAAAATATTCACATCGGGGAGGTGTCACCAACACACATCACGTTAGCATGTAAACACAATATACGTATGCAAGTTACCATAATCATCATTAAACAGCATACTCTAATATTGTCTTTAAAAAATGGATGTACAAATCTGATAGGAAAATTTAAATAGTACATTATTTGACATGTAATGACATAAGTACATAGTAAAGTTAAACTACATGACGATCCAGGACATATGCTCTGGTATTCCGAGGGTAAGTACACAATCTAGAACTCGTCATGCTTGATACTAGTAAGGTAAGTCCTCAGCTCAACAATGACATTCTGAGAAAGTACAAGCAATATAATGCTAATTAATAACTAATATGCTTCATAAGGTACAATACATTATTAATAATTGTGGCTGTTTAGTAAACTAACGGCCCTTATATTAACTACTCAGTCCTCCTCTATCATCTTAAAAAACGAACAGAAGAAGATGACAACAAAGCACGATAGTGTGTACATATAAAGTAAGTACAGATGTGCTAATCTATTGTAGAAATATAGGTGTGTTATGACTCTGTAATATATGGAAATATAGGACAGAAGTATTAGTTGGAGTCATGTGGGCATCTAGACAAAATGTCAGCCATCACATTATCCGCACCACGGATAGCTCGTACCGTGAAGTGAAAAGGTTGAAGAGCTATAGCATATCGAGTGGATCTCGAACTCTTCAAATTCTTAGTCTGAATAGCTGTAAGAGCTTTCTGATCAGTCTCTAGAATGAAATGTGCGCCCAGGAGGAATCTTTGTAGCTTTAGAATTGACCAAACCATCGCTAACAACTCACGGTCTAAAACCGAGTAGTTCCTCTCTGCCGCATTTAGTTTTCTAGAAATGTACATAACAGGATGCAGAGTATTTGCATATTCTTGCATCAGTGCTGCTCCAATCCCAGTGGATGAAGCATCACTCCGAAGAACAAAAGTCCTATCAAGAGTAGGTAATCTTAAGATGGGAGGAGAAGAAAATATATATTCTTGATTTGGTCTAGTGAAGATTGGCATTCTTCAGACCAACGGACCAGATTAGGCGAACCTTTCTTCAACAATGTTGAGAGAGGTGCCATGATCGAAGATAAATTTGGAATAAATCTCCCATAAAATTGAATTAAACCTAAGAGACTCCTAACTTGTTTCTTCGTTTTAGGAACAGAGATGTTCAGTATTTTGGAAGTATTGTGGTCTTCTGTCTTCAAGAGACCATGACCAACACGATGACCCAGGAAAGAGATTTCACCAAAACCAACAAAAGCTTTAGAAGGTTTTGCTGTCAAATTATTCTCACGTAGAGTGGACAGTAAGTCATATAACCCTAAATAGTGATCTTCCCAGGTATCACTGAAGAGACAGATGTCATCTAAGTATGCGATGACATCCGAACGATGTGACAGAATTCGACGCATCATGCGAACGAAAGTGGCAGGGGCGTTCATGAGACCAAAAGGCATAACATTCCATTGAAATAGACCCCTAGGTGTAGAAAAAGCAGTAAGAGGTTTGGCATGCTCTGCTAAAGGCACTTGCCAATAACCTTTAGACAAGTCAAGTTTAGTGAAGAATCTAGAATTAGAAAGTCTAATCAGTAGATCTTCTAACAAAGGCATCGGTTCAGCATCGAACTTTGTGACCTGATTCAATTTGCGATAATCAACGCAAATTCGTATGTTCTTATCCTTCTTCCGGACAATAACCATGGAAGAAGAATATGGTGAAGTCGATGGTTCAATTATATTTAATTGAATCATTTCATCCAATTCCTTTTCCACTTGCGACTGAAAGTGTATAGGAATAGGATACGGCCTAACCCTAATTGGATTATTGTCGGTAAGAATTATGTCATGTTCTATGACATCTGTGTGTCCAGGAATGTCAGTGAGAACATCCTGAAATGTTTGTAACATCGACGAGTCTCGTCGATGTTCGTCACCAGAAAGATTAGGAGAAACAGAAACGTTTTTCCAAGATTCCGTGGAATGTAATGGAACCACTGGAAGGGGAAGGTTGACATCAGAGAAGGTAGCTTCCTCATCCTGTATGACAGACAGGGATGAATAATGACCGTGAGGTGCAGGAGCATCATCCGTTGCCTGGAAAATAGGCAGCAAATAGTCCGGACGTTCGTGAAATTCCGAAAGCATGTTTATGTGGAAAGTTTTATGCTTTCCATCAATATCGACCACATAGTCAACATTGGAAATCCGAGAGACTATTGCATACGGACCTTTCCATGCAATAAGAAGTCTATTTTCCCTACTGGGGAGTAGGACGAATGCTTTGTCACCTGGACAAAGTTGTCGTAGACATCTATTCTTGTTAGCAAACTGTCTTGCCTTCTCTTTAGCAATTTCTGATGAAGCAGTTGCTAGCTTACATGCCTCAATGATCTTTTGTCTAAGAGCAATGACATACTCATATGAGGATTGAGTTTCATCGCTAATATCATCGGCAGTGATGAGATCATGTAATAAAGACATAGGGCCGCGTGGACGCGCGCCAAAGACAAGTTCGAAGGGAGAAAATCCTGTGTGTTCATTAGGGACTTCTCTATAGGCAAAGAGAGCCGCGGGTAAAAACCCTGTCCCAATCTTGAGGATGATCTTCAGTTATCTTACCAAGCAAAGTCTTGAGCGTTCTATTCAGACGCTCAACTAACCCATTAGACATAGGATGGTAGATACTACTGAGAGATCGTTCAATATGTAAGGTAGACATTACCTGTGACATAGTGTCAGATATGAGTTGAGTGCCATGGTCTGACAATATTTCTCTGGGGAACCCCAAGCGAGAAAATATCAACCAAAGAGCATCTGCGATATCTGTAGTAGATATGCTCTTAAGAGGAATAGCCTCTGGCCAACGTGTGCACATATCGACACATGTAAGGATAAACTGATGTCCTCTGGCCGACTTGACCTTAAAAGGGCCAATAATATCTATGGCCATTTTCTGAAACGGCCGAATAGGAATGTCAGCAGCCTGGATAGGCGCAGCATGTCGTGGTCCTCTAGATTTGACCTCCTGACATACCTTGCATGATCGGCAGTAAATACGAATGTCCTTATTGACAAAAGGCCAAAAGAAAGCCGCAAGGACTCTCGACTTCGTACGGGCAAAACCCATATGTCCAGCACATTGCGAGTCATGAGCATGTTGCAATATTTGCACTCTCATGCTCTTGGGAACAAGAATTTGCGAATGTGCCGACGTAGTCGAATCTTGTACCATACGTACAAGTACGCCGTTTCTCATTGCAATCCAAGATTTTCTATTTGTATCCTGATTCGGATCACCTTTCTTCGCAAGAACGAAGAATTTTTTTAAAGAAGGATCTTCTTCTTGCAATTTTATGAAAGAGTCACGAGTGATTACTAAGTGACTATCTTGGCTATCAACTTCATTATCACTATTCAGTGAAGTTTCGGGTGTTTGTAGAGCTTGTGCTCTTGTAACTACTGCATTTGTAGCTTGCATGTTATTATCTTCCCAAGCAGCAATCTGCTGTGGGGTACACTCCCTAACTCCGTGAATACGACCAATAATAAGGTCCGCAATAGGATTAGGTAAGAGACAAGCATGCACATCTCCAGTAAAGAAAGGAGTGGCAATGCGAATTACAGCAGTAGGATATTTTTCTAGAGTGCCGCCAAATGTGACACATTTAATAACCCTTCCTGTAGCACAAGATGGATCTACAAGCGATTGTCTAACACCAATAGTGGTGCATCCGGAATCGAAAAGTAGTGAGACCGGAGTATCATTAACAAGACCCTTATGTAGAATTAAAGAACCCCTCCCGTCATGCGCAACAGCAGCAGGAAGAGCGGGAAGTGGGTGACCACAACTCAAAGTAGTTATGGTACCCGGTTCGAATAAAGTACTGCATTGGGGGCATTTGTTTGCTCTCTCAAAGTCAAAAGCAGAACCAGTGACAGCGTCAAAGTTTTTATTATCAACAACATGATTACAGGCTCCCTCAGTTTCCTGTTGTACAGCATTAGCCTGCTGATATCTCTTTTTTTTGTGTTGAGATCTACCCCGACTATTATTACCTCTGAAGTTATCAGAGTTATTATTATCTCTGCAGTTATTATTGTCTCTATTGTAATTGTTATCCTGGTTCGAATTCCAGTTTCCACGATTACTATCATGTTCACATTGATGCGAACATCTATTTGTTTGGTTCTGAGGTCTTCGGCAGGAATAACCTCTATTACCATATCCTCTTTTGAAATGCCTATAATTATTAGGGTGATAGTAACGACCACTATCAGGTTGTCTCCAATTCTTCGAAGAAGAATCACCATGAAATTGGTTTCCATGATTTTGACAGAAATTACCGCTGCTCTTTCTATCAAAATTTTGTTGGAATCTACGAGCAAAGTTTTGACCATACGGAGCTGCCGAAGCAACTGGTAAACCTTCTTTCACCTTAGAGTTACCCATGGTTATGTGTGGGTGTGCAGTTACGTATTGGCAACAGAAATCTTCCATTTCTTTTATTGTTTTAGGTTTACGTTCATGAAGGAAAGCAAGGAAAGACTCATTGACAGACGACATGACTTTGTCTCTAAGTATTAAGTCCATAAGTCCTTCAAAGTTTTTTCCGTCTTAGATAGTTCAACCCATCGTGAGAAAGTAATGCGTATTCTTGCAATAAACTCGGAGAATTCAACTCCATTTTCAGGTAACATGTTTTTAAATTGTAGACGATAGCCGTCTTCGTTAAGCTGATATTTCTTTAACAGAGCGGCCCTGACAACCTCATAATTGTTCTTGTCAGGTTCATCCACCATATTTAATATACTTAGAGCTTTACCTGTCAGTATCCCTGATAACTGATAAACATATTTTGCTTTGTCTATGTTATGAGCTGTACATGCTTGTTCAAATCTGTCCAGATAGAACATTATGTCATCACTGGAAGGACTAAAAGTTGGTAACTTAATCTTAAAAGTATCATTATTAGCCTTACCAGAAGATGAACCCTTGTTTGAATCATTACCATTACTCATGTTCATCAATTTCAATTTTTCCAACTCTAAAGCTAAGACCTTTTCTTCATGTTCCATTTTTGCTTTCTCTTTCCTCTCATCAGACTTTCTCTGTAATCTTCTCTCCTCAGCCTGAGCCTCTATTTGAAGTCTTTCAGCTTCTTTCTCAAGTCTTTTATTTTCAGCCTCTTTTTCAAGTCTTTTATTCTCAGCCTCTTTTTCAAGTCTTTTATTTTCAGCCTCTTTTTCAAGTCTTTTATTTTCAGCCTCTAGCTGGAGTTTTCTTTCCTCAGCTTCTGATTCCCTTTTTTGTTTTTCCATTTCCATTTGGAATCTTTTTTCATCCACCTGCATCTGCAGTTTCTTTTGTTCAGCTTCCATATGCAGTTTCTTTTGTTCAGCTTCCATTGCTTTATCATATCGAGCAGTTGCAAATTCTTCTAACTTATCACCAGTCTTCCCAAGCAATTTACCCTGCTCAATAAAGTGCTCAAATGTAGACATGTTGTCTAACATATGCGTCCAAAACCTGAAATAATTAACTAATTTATTTCAAACCTAAGTGTAACAAGTCTTAATTAAGCACTTGTATATTCACATCACCTTATATTATCCCAGTCTCTGTGGGAAACAAGTCTCCAATCAAAGAACTTGTATATGAAATATCACCAATCAATTCTTGATCATAAGTGCACTTCTCATTCAATAGTGCACGACACTATTCATCATTCATTTATCATCAGTGTAGTAGTAACAGTGCATTAGCATAGCCCATTAACTAATTACTATAACTGTAAACAATGACTATGTAAACACATGCAGAATGTAAACATTGAAAATGTAAACAATGCAAACAATGTAAACAATAACAATGTAAACAATAACAAAGATCAGCAACAATACAAAAACGTTCGCAGAAATCAACTAAAAATAAAGCAGAAATTAATGAAATATCACAAAAAATGTGACGATATCTACGATAGAATTAAACAAAATACATGACACCACAGTGTATAAACAAAAATGTTGTATGAAACTAAATTATAGACAAGAGTAGGCTAACAAATACAAACAAATCAAAACAAAACTAAAGAATGCGAAATAATAACGAAAAACAATATTAAAACATGTCATCACAGCTAACATAAATAGCAACAGAAGTCGCTTAGCAAATTCCAGTATCGGAAATTTGCAAACCCTACAGAAAACGCTCACAATAGACGACCTCTATGACGTGGCATAATCTAACGGAGACACCACCCAACCGAGAACCCGCTGAAATATAAACATATAAATATACAAATAACATATAGACATATAACATATAGAATGAGATGATACACAGAAGACTCAGCAGAAGTATAAGGGCACAGTTTACATACAAACAGGCCACTTAACTTATAGGCTTCCAATCGTAGAAACAGCAGAAAAACGGATGTCAATCAACGTCCTAAAGAGCGAAGCTCCAACGATGATGGCACATCTGAACTGCTTCCACTGCTAACACGATGGTACAAGAGCTTCTGAAATACTGTGTGTTGAGTTGTTTCGGCACTTGACCTTCTAATCCAAAAGTAAGTTGATGGAAATCGGTACTTGGCCTTCTTCAGAAAACAACCCGTTTCAACCGGCACTTGACCTTCACAAAAACGACAGCACTGGAACCTTGACAGCAGCAACTTGCTTGACTTGCGTAAAAGATAACAGCAGTCCGAGTTATCCGGCAACATGTAACAACGCCGGGTACTGTCAAATTCTTGTTTCCGTCAAAAAATTGAAATTTTGACTTTTACCGGGCAACGCCGAGTACTTTGAAAATTTTGAAGATGTTGACTGTATTGAAGAATGTTAATTTCTTGAAGGATGCTGATAAATTCTTGTTGAAAATGAAGTGGGTAAGGGACCCCGTGTTTGCTGGTACCAGATCAACCCAGCTTATGGCCACCAAATGATGCGTGATGCCATATGATGATGGATGGTATCCGCATGTCTGGTTTTGTGTAGTGTGCAGATGTGTTCAGTCAAAACAATGTTCATACAAAAATAACAGGGCAATCCACATAGGACGTCAGTAAACTCACGACGTATAAAGTCAATGATTCTTGAAACAGCCGTTGACGTTTTTCTTCATTATTTATTGTGGACGCCACAGTGACAAAATGGTTACGCGAATATGTAGACACATCAAACAGTCATTATCACAGCAACATTCAATACAGCAATAGACGGTAGACAGCATTACAATGATGAGTCAGATGCATGTTATATTTCATAGTGCTGTAAATGTAGTCAGGTGAAAAAACTCCATCCTTTTCTATAACAGCCAGGAGATAACCAGATATATGAGATCAGTTCACTCTCCTTAGTCTGACTTCAGCAAGACAGACACGTCTGCCGAAGTATAAATAATGTCCTCAAAAAATATCCTCTAGATAACAAAGGTTTTTCAAACCTAGTTCAGGTAACCAAGTAGCAAGTAATAGTCCTTGGGACCTGCATCAACCGATGCAGCACAATACAGCGACATGTGAGCTAGGAAAACATCTCGTGACGACGACTTTCGAAGACAGGCTATGAGCCAGAAATCGTTCACGACCAAAAATCGATAGAGTTAATGAAAATGTTAATTTACCTTGCCTTCCGGAAATACACAGAAATATCACGCCTCCCGACATGTGCAAATACACTAGAGGTATTATCTCGAATAAACGAAATATCCATAAGAGGACTCTCACATTCCTGACAGAACAAAAAATAGCGGAGATCCCCTCTTCAACGAGGCATCTCTTTCGCCATTCCAAATCGCTCACTCCACTAGTGGTGGGCGGAAACCGATCGACCAAAAAGCAAGACAAGTCATGCGCAGTCCAGCGCAAAAAATGACCACAGCTCAAAAACTCAACTGCATTCGATACCAACGCGAGAAGACAAATGCTTACCGAGAAAAGTGACTATAAATTTCAAGCAGTTGTTGCCCTTGCGTTATAAAATAGATATTGTAATAAAATGATGTTGCGAGAATTTATCACGCAACACACGCCAGTTATTACAGTCTGATAGATCACCTTTCTTCGGTAACTTTACAATAATACTGTCTTTCCATTGTTGTGGTGGTTGTTCTTCTCTCCATACTTCATTTATAATATCTAAAATTCTCAAGAGGTTGTTGTCATTAACTGCTTTAATCATTTCCCCTGAAAATTTCGTCAACTCCAGAAGTCAATCATTCCGTGTCATCACCATTTTTCTGGTGCTTAGACCAAAAGTCAATCATTCCGTGTCATCACCATTTTTCTGGTGCTTAGGCCAAAAGTCAATCATTCCGTGTCATCACCATTTTTCTGGTGCTTAGACCAAAAGTCAGTCATTCCGTGTCATCACCATTTTTCTGGTGCTTAGACCAAAAGTCAATCATTCCGTGTCATCACCATTTTTCTGGTGCTTAGGCCAAAAGTCAATCATTCCGTGTCATCATCATATTTCTGGTGCTTAGGCCAAAAGTCAATCATTCCGTGTCATCACCATTTTCCTGTGCTCTACTTATGGAACATGGAATCATGTAGCTGTAGCTGAGTCCCCCTTACAGAAAGCATGCACCAGTTAGTCACGTACAATTGTAGCGGTGGCTTATGGGACAATTTGTTTGACATGATCAGGTTGCAAGCCCCTATGTACAGCCTCATATTTGTCGCCTTGTACGACATGCTTGAGGATGTAGTTGTCCTTTTCTTTCTTTGACTCTTCAGAGACCCCCCAGAGACACCCCCCTGGGAACTACACGGGTCAGTCAATCAATATACACATGAATAATCGCACGTGCTAATAAATGTACGTATTTACACACATAACCGTGTGCACTGTTCCATGAGTATATTATTATCCATAATTTGTATTCTCCTTAGTTTATGCAGTTGATTCTGTTAAGGTTGTTTTGTTGACATCAGGGCTTGACGCTCTTGGTTTCTTTACCAGCCGCTCTTGTTTTCTTCACCAGACACGTTTGTTTTCTTCACTAGCTACTCTTGGTTTGTTCACCAGACACGTTTGTTTTCTTCACTAGCTGCTCTTGGTTTCTTCACCAGACACGTTTGTTTTCTTCACTAGCTACTCTTGGTTTCTTCACTAGCTACTCCTGGTTTCTTCGCCAGCTACTCTTGGTTTCTTCACCAGCTACTCTTGGTTTCTTCACCACCTACTCTTGGTTTCTTCACCAGCTACTCCTGGTTTCTTCAGCAGACGCTGTTGGTTTTTTTCACCAGCTACTCTTGATTTCTTCACTAGCTACTGTTGGTTTCTTCACTAGCTACTGTTGGTTTCTTCACTAGCTACTCTTGGTTTCTTCACTAGCTACTCCTGGTTTCTTCACTAGCTACTCTTGGTTTCTTCACTAGCTACTCTTGGTTTCTTCACTAGCTACTCTTGGTTTCTTCACTAGCTACTCTTGGTTTCTTCACTAGCTACTCCTGGTTTCTTCACTAGCTACTATTTGTTTCTTCACTAGCTACTCATGGTTTCTTCACTAGCTACTTATGGTTTCTTCACTAGCTACTATTGGTTTCTTCACTAGCTACTCTTGGTTTCTTCACTAGCTACTCTTGGTTTCTTCACTAGCTACTCTTGGTTTCTTCACCAAACGCTCTTGGTTTCTTCACTAGCTACTATTGCTTTCTTCACCAGCTACTCTTGGTTTCTTCACCAGCTACTCTTGGTTTCTTTGCTAGCTACTATTGGTTTCTTCACTAGCTACTATTGGTTTCTTCACTAGCTACTCTTGGTTTCTTCACTAGCTACTCTTGGTTTCTTCACTAGCTACTCTTGGTTTCTTCACTAGCTACTCTTGGTTTCTTCACTAGCTACTCTTGGTTTCTTCACTAGCTACTCTTGGTTTCTTCATTAGCTACTGCTACTCTTGGTTTCTTCACTAGCTACTCTTGGTTTCTTCACCAGCTACTCTTGGTTTCTTCACCAGCTACTCTTGGTTTCTTCACTAGCTACTCTTGGTTTCTTCACTAGCTACTCTTGGTTTCTTCACTAGCTACTCTTGGTTTCTTCACCAGCTACTCTTGGTTTCTTCACCAGCTACTCTTGGTTTCTTCACCAGCTACTCTTGGTTTCTTCACCAGCTACTGTTGGTTTCTTCACCAGCTACTCCTGGTTTCTTCACCAGCTACTCTTGGTTTCTTCACTAGCTACTCTTGGTTTCTTCACTAGCTACTCTTGGTTTCTTCACTAGCTACTCTTGGTTTCTTCACTAGCTACTCTTGGTTTCTTCACTAGCTACTCTTGGTTTCTTCACTAGCTACTATTTGTTTCTTCACTAGCTACTATTTGTTTCTTCACTAGCTACTCTTGGTTTCTTCACCGACGCTCTTGGTTTTTTCACTAGCTGCTCTTGGTTTCTTCACCAGAAGCTCTTGGTTTTTTTCACTAGCTACTCTTGGTTTCTTCACTAGCTACTCTTGGTTTCTTCACTAGCTACTCCTGGTTTCTTCACTAGCTACTATTGGTTTCTTCACTAGCTACTCTTGGTTTCTTTACTAGCTACTCCTGGTTTCTTCACTAGCTACTATTGGTTTCTTCACTAGCTACTCTTGGTTTGTTCACTAGCTACTATTGGTTTCTTCACTAGCTTCTCTTGGTTTCTTCACCAAACGCTCTTGGTTTCTTCACTAGCTACTATTTGTTTCTTCACTAGCTACTATTTATTTCTTCACTAGCGACTATTAGTTTCTTCACCAAATGCTCTTGGTTTCTTCACTAGCTACTATTGGTTTCTTCACTAGCTACTATTGGTTTCTTCACTAGCTACTATTGGTTTCTTCACTAGCTACTATTGGTTTCTTCACTAGCTACTCTTGGTTTCTTCACTAGCTACTATTGGTTTCTTCACTAGCTACTATTTGTTTCTTCACTAGCTACTATTTATTTCTTCACTAGCGACTATTAGTTTCTTCACCAAATGCTCTTGGTTTCTTCACTAGCTAGTTATTACTGAAGGGGTTACTATTATCATATCCATGTCACATTTATTGGCTGGTTGTTTCCTGGGGGTATATAATATCCATTTCACCTTTGCCTGTTGAGTGTTTCCTGGGGGTAAATCATATCAATTTCACCGTTACGTTGAGTGTTTCCTGAGGGTATGTAATATCCATTTCACCTTTACTGGTTGGTTGTTTTCTGAGGGTATATCATATCCATTTCATCTTTACTGGTTGGTTGTTTCTTGGGAGTATATCAAATCCATTTCACCTTTATTACTTTAGTTTCTAGTTGTGTTTTGTTGTTGAGTTGGGTTTTGTCTTGTCTTGGAGAGACACACGCCCCTTTTAACCTAGACATAAAGTTTAAGGTAGTCCAATAGCAGATACTGACGTATTATAATGAAGTGTGGGAGACTTCACTGTTCTAGGTCTCATCAGTATGAGGTGAGGTAATCAGTTCTCGTCTGCTGTTGCCATCCCCAATTCATGAACAGAATCAGGTATCAAATTACAGCTGGGTGGACTACACAAGCAGATTTTCTGTACACTGAAAACCCAGAATTTCATTAAGGACGTTAAATCCTGTACTTTCAAGACACGAAACCTCTAGTTTTGAAGTACGCTGACCGTGAAACTTTAAGAACGCTAAACTCCAGACTTTACTCGGGCTAACGTCCAGACTGAGTGCACTCAAGGACTAAATTTTAAGGCGTAACTCTAAATTTTAACAGCACTGAAACACCACCTGTAACAACGTAACGCAACGCATCGCATCTAAAAACATAAATCTCCAAACTTGTAAGAACGCTAATAAGTCTAGGGTTTAGAGTTAGTTAAAGCTAAGTACGGAGCAGAAATGAGAAAGACTTTGCTTTCAACACAGAATCTTAACATCTCAAGAACGTAATGTTAGAGCATTTGTAATGATCGTCTGTGTCGTATTCCATTATTCATCTTATTGAGTGGAGTTTCCTGTTCTCCCCAGTAACTGTGTCCGTGCCTTCAAATTCTTCAGCTTTCCTTAATCCACATACTTTCATTTCTTGTTTAAATATTTAAAATACTCACCTCACTTTTTGTTTTTGTTTCATTGATAGACATACCACGAGTTGCATTAATGCGGCCTGGTTCAGTCCTTATCTCTGAAGAGGTCTGTGTTGTTCTCGGGCTATTGTGTTAGTGCAGTAGTTCTCAATTTTTTTCCGTCGAGGTCCCACCTGAAAAGGGATGGGGGGGGGGGGGGGGGGGGGGGGGGGGGGGGGGGGGGGCGGGGGGGGGGCAGGTCTTCAGCTACCCCCTAAGATAGTCGTAGGACAAGAACGCTGAGAAAGGGGTGTTTAAGGTTATTTTGCAAGTATGTATGTGTGTACTGTATTAAAGTTTTAAATCCTTCCCTAACTCACGAGCAGAGTCAAATACCCATACTTGGTAGACTGCCACGCGACACTACCAGGTTTCAATCCGGGTATTGTAGTGGAACCAAAAAATAATATCACTGCTCTTAAACTTTTAAACTGTAAAAAATAATTGAAGTTGTCAAAGAACAGCAGAGAGGTAAATACAATACTCCAGACTTAAAAAAAAAAAAAAATAGAATTACTCAATAAATCTAAAAATAACAACTAGGATTATTCTATGGATCTAAAATGTAACATCTAGTATTCCTCAATGAATCTAATACCTGCTGCGACGGATTGTCAGTGTTTTTGCTCCCATTAGGTGTCAAAAGCTAATAATTGACAGCGACTGTCTGCTGAAGCGTCGAGTCTGTTTCTCTTTTTCTGTTTTGTTTCGTAGTATTTGGCAAACCCACGCTTTACTGGTTCTTTTTGGCAAACCCACTCTTTACTGGTTCTTTTTGGCAAACCCACGCTTTACTGGTTCTTTTTTGGCAAACCCACGCTTTACTGGTTTTTTTGGCAAACCCATGCTTTACTGGTTCTTTTTGGCAAACCCATGCTTTACTGGTTCTTTTTGGCCCCTATTCGTTGGAAGATGGTCGCGTCACTAAAGATATCTTCTACGGACAACTGGTAGATGGCAAAAGAACAGTTAGGTGACCGTAGCTGAGGCTAAAGATGTGGGCAAGAAAGACATGGAGATACTGGACATAAATTGAGCAACCTGGGAGGAGGAAGCTGCCGATCACACCAAGTGGCCGTGTTTCCTACGGCGCCACCTCAGATTAGGCGAACAGAAGCTCTCACAACAAGCAGAAGAGAAAAGAACACGCCGACAGGAACACCAGGTAAAAAGAAGCAGCTGAGGGTGGTCACCTCAGGGCAGCATTCACAAAGTCAGTTATGGCTGAAGGGGACTACTACTACTACATCAGCTGCCGTCTCCGCATCAAAGGTCAAAGGTTGGCTGCATTAGATCTCCAACGTCTTCTGTCTTGATGATGCACTCTGATAGATTCTTTCCTGTCCATCTCTTGTTGTTATCTTCTCACATACAGCGCTGTCTTCATCTTGTACGTGTGCTGTCAACTCGTTCTTCTATCATGGTCTTCAGTAAACGGCTCTGTCTTTTTACGTGGCCACAAAAGGCAACCCCTGCATGGGAACATAGCTGACATCAAAGGATCAAGGATAAAGAGGGGCTGTCGTGGATGGCGTAGGCGGAGACAACTATTAGACAGTTGACCGCAGTTGGAAATATATTCAAGAGGGTAGAATGGAGTAAGTCAGATAAGAACTGGACGACGTACCAGCAAGTCATCATCATCATAACAACTTCCAGCATGAGAATGGAGGTAGAGGCAGCTACTGCAGCCTTAAGGTGGCTGTCTGGAGCTTCATGAACAGGGGCAGTTATTGTATCCGACTCACAATCCATGCTTTCGGAAGGTCCAAAGTGGATGGCTCCAGCATGATTGGAAAACTTCCATAGAAGCCTCGAATCTTCAGGAACTGGTGTGGATCTACTGCACTGGTCAATCAGGGGTACGTGGCAATGAAAGAGCTGAGGCAGTAGCTTCAAGAGCATCATTATAAGGTGCATTGAATATGGATAGGGGAGACATCCGGGAGACAATTAACGATCGCCTATTAGAGAATGTCACTGAAATCGATAAATCATCAAGGCTAAGACTGGTGGAATTTGGCATCAAACGTAAGACCAGCAGGGATGGACGAATGAGAGGATGTATACGGCGTGTATACAAACAGTGCGCAACAGGAACAATTAGCATTCATACTCTTGGACATTTTCTGAGGGAGACTGAGCACCTATGGGTTTGCTCGGAGTGCAGTGACATCGATTCTGATCAACAATAACAAAAGCATGACCACAGTATTTTAGCTGTCTATTTTTAACCTCCTTAATTAATTTTTTTTTTTTTCATTCCTGGGTGTTCTGTGACCTCTTTACTTGTTCTCTTTCCATGAGACGTGCCTTATTCTTTTATTAATCTACATCTCAAGGAAGTCTGTTCTTTATTCCATTTTCTTCTTTACTGTCCATGTTTCTACTCCATACAGTAATGAGGAAGATTATATATATATATATATATATACAACAGTTGATGATTCTTACTTTTAATTTGTGAGTTAATTATTTAGATTTTAGTAATTGTCTAATAAATATTTTACTAACATAATAATTAATGAATGATATAAATAATAACTGACAAATAATTACTTATACATATGTTACTAAAAACTTAGCACATGAAAATCCGCCATTTTTGATGTAACACCCGATGCACTCCCTGGTGTATCTCTCGAGGTACCTCCCGGGGTACGTGTACCTCCCGGCTGAGAACCACGGTGTTGGCGCATGTGGCGAAAGAGGGATTCGTGGCATTCTTACATATTTTGTTATCTCTAAATTCCTCATCTCAACACACTAAACTACCGCCGTCCATTTCTGTAGACTTAACAATGAGTATGCACTACACTTTTATCTCGTAGAATCTGTTGGTCGCAAAATAAATATGCAAGCTAATCCTTCTAGCTTTTCTACACCCCCTCCCCCATACTTCCCACAATTCACACGTATGTGTGCACAATAGAATAACAGACAAAACAAACGGGAAGGATAGAGAGTCTTATGCGATGTATTTCTTGAGCGCAATCAAATTCACTTACACTTTGTGCATTTTTTTTGTTTAATTGATACTTACTTTTTCATTCCACCACTGCCTTGAAGGGGAGCCGCGGTAGCATAGTGGTTAGTGCACTGGCTTCCTAGCGCAGTGGTCTATGGTTCGATCCCCAGATGAGGTGGGAATTTTTTAGGCCACAAACAGCTCCTGGGTCGACCCAGCCCCAAATGGGTACCAGAGCAACTTCTGGGAAGGTTAAGGCGGCCGGCGTGATGCAGACCACATCACCCCTAGTGTGCCGACGGTCAAGATAATATGGGCCTAACACCATATTCCCAATATGCCTCAATGGGCGTGTAACGGGTTCCTTTACCTTTACTGCCTTGAAGCGTAGTTGGGAGCTGCAGTTTGCTTTGTTGAGCCAAGTGTGTCACTGCCTCTTGGTCTTCATGTTATACTACTTATAATGTTGCATTGACATTAAATTAATACTTTAAGTATATTGAAGAATGTCTGGATAAATAGTAATAAAATATGAGCAAGAGGAAGGGCAAAATGCAAGACGGGCCTATACGCCCGATTCTTAACCCTTGGAAAATTACGTTTTTTCTTATCTGTCTGTCTATCTGTCTATTCTATCTGTCTAGTCTATCTGTCTGTCTATCTGATTCTGCACTTGAGTTAGGGAAGGCTAGACAGCGAGGAAGGAAACTTGTTACCCACCTCATACAGCTGGATCTCGTATAGTGGAGGCGTTAACAATTCACTCCCCGTGGCAGTATCTGCTTGGGACTCAAAAGCCGCTCACTTCTGGTAAAATTTTCCGCATACGCTGACAATATACGAAGTCCTTAGTCATTCAACAACAGATTCCCAATATTTCACGAGTTCTTATTATATGCCACCATAATCTGATTATGTTTCAAGTGATTGTCTAATTTACTATATGAATGGTTTGAATTTTGTTTGTCTTTATCGGTTTTTATTTACTACTTTTCTTTTAAGGTTTTTTTTTTCTTAAATTTTTTAGAACATTTAAATTTGATTATGATAGGATATTATAAATGTACTAGTGTAAAAGCCCGCCATAAGACGGGAATTAAATTCAAAAGCACCAATACCTAACGACAATTTTACTTATTCAAAAGTATTTTTAAAAACCCACTGTGCATCACCACAGTACACGAACTACGTAACAGCAACGAGGATCCCAATGTGTGTATACGTGATCACACATTCTATAAATATATTTTTTGCACACCGTCATTTGCGAATTGTTCTTTGGTAAGTGTACTATTTTCGGGAGAGTACATATAAGGGAAACAATACAATTAATGTCTAACTTTCAATCAAAGTTGCATCCCTTAGCGTTACGCACTGACAGAAAAAGCTGGGATTTTATATATAGGATGCTATTATTTTACCTTGATAATGTTGCATCCTTAGATAATGCTCAGTATACATGTGCGATTGAAAGGATACAGTATGCAAGATGACAGAGAGAGGAAGGGCAGAATGTTAGACGGGCCTGCGTGCCCAATTCTTAACCCTTTGAAAATAAAGTTCGTTCGTTCTTCCTCGCGCCTCGAAACCAGATCTTCTACTGTTGTAAGCGCGTAGTAGTAGTTTATCGGGTTCCATTTTCTTGAAATGGACAAACTACTTATAAACACAAAGAAAGAACATGCATGTCATAAGGAGGATACTTCGAGATGGATCATGGAGCTGACATCATCGTGTAACAAACACATATTGCTACAGACACTAGCTCTGCAAGAGCTCATGAATCATAAATATATATAACATCCCAGCTTTTTCTGTCAGTAACGCTAAGGGATGCAACTTTGGTTGAAAGTTAAACATTAATTGTATTGTTTCCCTTATATTAACTCTCCCGAAAATAGTAACACTCGACAAAGAACAGTGCGCAAATGAAGGTGTGCACAAAAATATATTTATAGAATGTGTTATCCCGTATTCACACATTGGGATCCTCGCTTCTGCTACGTAGTTCGTGTATTGTGGTGATGCACAGTGGTTGTTTGTTAACACTTTTGGATAAGTAAAATTGCCGTTAGGTATTGGTGCTTTTGAATTTAATTCCCCGTCTTATGACGAACTTTGACCCTAGTGTTTTAATAAAGGATTCCTGCAAGATGACCTACTGCAGTCTTGGTTCCATGTTCCTTTGGGGGTTGAAAGAGAAAAAAATGATGAAGGCCGTTAGCCTTACACCAAATCCATAAGTTTCATTCATTCATCACCTTTCTGCTCCCCTAGGAGCATAGGCCTTCAACAAACTTATGCCAAGTCTTCCTGTCTCGTGCCATCAGGTCAAGGTCTTTCCATGTCTTCTTCATGCCCTGACCAAGAAGTTTAAAGGTAAAGGATCCCGTTACACGCTCATTGAGGCATATATTTTCTTGACCATCGGCACACTAGGGGTGATGTGGTCAGCATCACGCCGGCCGCCTTAACCTTCCCAGAAGTTGCTCTGGTACCCAGTTTGGGCTGGGTCGACCCAGGACGTTTGCGGCCTAAAAAAATCCTATCTCATCTGGGGATCGAACCATAGACCACTGAGCTAGAAAGCCAGTGCACTAACCACTATGCTACCGCGGCTCCGTGACCAGGAAGTTAGATTTACCTAAATGTGTGCATGTATAGAATAGAAGGATTGAAATATTACAAGATCACACATGTGGAACTGATGACAAGAACCAGACAAGTACCAGTAGAACAAAAGATGATACTAGTTATTGATTGGGCACACATTGAGGAAACCTGTTGGTAGCGGAACCTGACAGTCCTTAACCCTGACAGTCCTTAAGAGGTAGAGGGAGGCAAAAAAAAAAACTTGGAGAAGAGAACTGGAGATAGAAATGAGAGGGATAAAAAAAGACATTGAGTGGATGGTGCGGTACAGGATAGGAAGACTTGGCCTTAATGTGTTGAACGTTTACGCTGCTTGGGGAGCGGTATGTTTGATTGGTGAATTAACTCTTTGACTCCGCAGTCATTTTCCACCCTGTGCCGTAATTTTAATTCGTGATAGACTAAAAACAACGCTCAGAGAGTTGTTATGGCACGGGTGTCAAATCTGACCAACGCTCTGAGCGTTGTTCCGGAGTCAAAGAGTTAATGAATAGTCCTCAGCACTGATAATTGTTCTTGCCACGGCCTCCTCACCAAAATGTTGTCCTTACCACTGACCTCTCCACATTGAAATATTGTTATTATCACAAAATTCCGCTATGTTTTTAACTTTAGTTGTATTGTTTTAATGAGTTATTGTTGTTTATCTTTAACTCTTTTGCTTTATTGAGTTATTGTTATTAGCTTCAGACAAGACAAGTGCCAGTGGAACAAGAGTTGAGAAGAAGACGCTGGCGATGGATAGGACACACATTGAGGAAACCTGTTGATAGCATTACAAGGCAGTCCTTGTTCTGGAATCCACAGGGAAAGAGAGGCAGAGGTAGACCAAAAAACACATGGAGAAGAGAACTGGAAACAGAGGTGAAAATGATGAAGAAAACATGGAAAGAACTTGAGCGGATGGCACAGGACAGGAAGACTTGGCATGTGTTTGTTGAAGTCCTATGCTCCTTGGGGAGCTAAAGGGTGTTGATTGTTATTAGCTTTAACTGTTTTTGGTTATTGAGTGATTGTTTTTATATTTAATTGTCTTGTTTTATTGAGTTATTGTTTTTATTTTTAATTGTTTTGTTTTATGGAGTTATTGTTTTTAACTTTAATTGTATTGCTTTATTAAGTTATTGTTTGTATCTTTAACTGTTTTTTTTTTTTTGTACACAGTTATTGTATTTTTCGAATCTTTAACTTTTTTATTTTAATTGAGTTATTGTTTTAGCATTCTTGTTTTTTACTTGTATGTAACCGTGTGCCAGGTTTAATAATGTCACAGAGATCAGCGTATGAGAAATGTCCTTATCTCTGTTTTTTCTCTTTTTCTCTTTCATTAGATGATCCCATGACGAGCCTACTGTCATTACCTGCCTGTCACGTTTAACCTTTACACTTAACACAATGGGGCACAGGGGTCATACCAAGCTGACCTTGTTGTCCTTCCTACTGCGAGCACTGATGTTGCTGGTTGGAGCACAAGGTACCGCCATTACCACCTCGGACTCCTCTCAGGGTTTGTGTACAGTCAAAGGTCGTCTGTACACGCAAAGAAAGTGAGTACACAGTACAGCATGGAGGTGAATGGTTGTATGATTTGTGCTCTGAGTAGTTTGACTTGTATGAATGTTCATTCAGTCATTCATTCATTACCGTTAGCTCCCCGAGGAGCATAGGTCTTCTGCAAGCTCACTTTAAGTTGTCATGTCTTGTGCCGGCCACTCAAGGACTTTTCTTTTTTTTCTTTGATTCTTTTGGTTGCTGACTGACAAAGCAATCAGTGACCATCACGCCTGGTGACGTCATGTAGCGCAGTAACAAACTGTCTCCACGTTGGTTCCTGTCGCTGACTGACAAAGCAATCAGTGACCATCACGCCTGGTGCCGTCATGTAGTGCAGTAACAAACTGTCTCCACTTTGGTCCCTGTCGCTGACTGACAAAGCAATCAGTGGCCATCACGCCTAGTGCCGTCATGTAGTGCAGTTACAAACTGTCTCCACTTTGCTCGGTCAGCAGCCATCCTTCATATGGTGCCCCAGCTCTGGCTCGTGCTTGACATCACCGCCTCCACAGTTCTCCGCCAGGCGGCTTTTGGCCGGTCCCTCTTTCGCTTTCCTTCTGAGGTTCATACCATGGCAGTTCTGGTTGTAATGTCAGGATCTCTTCTGAGGATGTGCCCAACTCAATTCCAGCGTCTAGCCACTATGATGGAGCCGCGGTAGCGCAGCGGTTAGTGCACTAGCTTCCTAGCTCGGTGGTCCATGGTTCGATCCCCAGTTGAGGTTGGATTTTTTTGGACCGCAAACGGCTCCGGGGGTCGACCCAGCCTCATGAATTAGGTACCAGAACAAGTCTGGGAAGGTTAAGGCGGCCGGCGTGATGCTGACCACATCACCCCTAGTGTGCCGATGGTCAAGAAAATATGGGCCTAACACCGTATTCTCAATATGCCTCAATGGGCGTGTAACGGAATCCTTTACCCTTTACCTCCTTTACAAAGGCCCTTCTGTGCCTTCTTTGTCCTGTCATTTCTGTCTCCATTTCTAACTACTTACTTATTTAACCTTTGTCAGTCCACTGTTGCCGTGAGTCCACTGTTGCCCTGAGTCCACTGTTGCCCTGAGTCCACTGTTGCCCAAAGTTCACTGTTGCCCAGAGTCCACTGTTGCCCTGAGTCCACTGTTGCCCTGAGTCCACTGTTGCCCTGAGTCCACTGTTGCCCTGAGTCCACTGTTGCACTGAGTCCACTGTTGCCCAGAGTTCACTGTTGCCCAGAGTTCACTGTTGCCCTGAGTCCACTGTTGCCCTGAGTCCACTGTTGCCCTGAGTCCACTGTTGCACTGAGTCCACTGTTGCCCTGAGTCCACTGTTGCCCTGAGTCCACTGTTGCCCTGAGTCCACTGTTGCCCTGAGTCCACTGTTGCCCTGAGTCCACTGTTGCACTGAGTCCACTGTTGCCCTGAGTCCACTGTTGCCTTGAGTTCACTGTTGCCTTGAGTCCACTGTTGCCCTGAGTCCACTGTTGCTTTGGAGTCCACTGTTGCCCTGAAGAATATTGGACAGCTGAAGTTTGCGTTCGGGAGACAAGTGTGTCGCACCACAACAGCATATTAACAACATGGACTTCACAAACTCCCTTGATGGAGAAACTTTGGCTTCACAAACTCCCTTGATGGAGAAACTTTGGCTTCACAAACTCCCTTGATGGAGAAACTTTGGCTTCACAAGCTCCCTTGATGGAGAAACTTTGGCTACACACACTCCCTTGATGGAGAAAATTTGGTCTCACAAGCTCCCTTGAAGGAGAAATTATGTGGCCTTCACAACCCTACATTAAGGAGAAACTATGTGGCCTTCACAAACTCCCTTAAAGGAGCAACTGTATGGCCTTCACAAACCTCCTTTGAAGGAGATACTGTATGGCCTTCACAAACTCCCGTAAAGGAGAAACTATATGGCCTTCACAAACCTTCCTTGAAGGAGAAACTGTCTGAGGATGAGAGAAACTTTAGAGTGCCGCACACTTTATGAAAGAAATAGATGTAGTTAGATGAGATCCAACGATGGGATTACGAAAGATCAAAGATTTACCAGTCACGTCATAGCAGAGACTAAATAGGATTAGCCATACGGTGTCCTACCTCATCCAGTTAAAATGTTGCTAGCCAAGCTTTAACTGGGTCATCTGAAACCAACTGTTCGATGTGGACAAAGATTTTTTTTTTTAAATTGCCTCGTTTTAGCGAGGCATAATCTGTTTAACCTAAACACGTAGTCCGTCGGTTATATTAGGGTGCATGTCCAAAAATAAAAGTCCGTATGGCCTAGGTACAAGAATGGGAAAAGTCATTAGACACAGAAAGAGCTAGATTACGCTGCCTAATATCAGCCCAATGGGTTTGGACGATGCTAAAAGCGAAGAACCAACATGGCTACTTGTGTTTAGTCCTTTGCAATGGCAAGAGCATTTTGGATTTTTCCTTCTTTGTGTTTCTCCACCGTTTATGATATATCTAGAGGATTATCACTTAACCACTTACTTGTATGCCCCATGTCGCTTCCGTTAGTCTCTGAAGAGACAAAGGAAGAATAGGAATGTCGAAAGAGGTGACTAGTGTGAGGTTGTGCTTGGGACTGGCAGACTCCATTTTGTAAAACTAATTGCCACATCAACCATTGCTGCACGAGCATGTGCTTTGACATAGGCTTCCTCAAGGGTCCATCTGCAATGGTGGATCCATGCTCCATAAGGAGCGAAAAGGGAGATGATGATGATAGTGAGGATGTTGATGATGATAGTGAGGATGTTGATGATGATAGTGAGGATGTTGATGATTGATGATAGTGAGGATGTTGATGATGATAGTGAGGATGTTGATGATGATAGTTATGATGGTGATGATTAATGTGTTTTGTCTTCTTCAGCTGGTATGGTTATCTAGTCCACAAAGCTTTTCACCGGGACTACGCCAGGATGCAGTACCAGATCACATACCCAGTCAAGGAATGCTGCGCTAATCTACTTATCTACTACGACGATCAGGTGAAACAGCTGCGCTCCTCCATGACCTGTGAACAGAGATTGGCAGTTTTACCAGCAGATAACAATCAGGTGAGTACATTGGTATGTTGTTGTTGTTGTTTAACTAGGGCTGTTGAGTTTCTCGCACTTTTGCAGCCAATAACAAGTTGAAGACTCCTGTGTATTATCTACACTGTAGATCAAGGCTTTTCTGCCATTCCGAAACATATTGAGCTGAAGTCATGAGCTCCAGTTTCTCCAGCTTGGCTTGCATTTAAAGGATCACCATATCTGGTCCCAAGCTAGGAGAAAGAAGTGCGTGGCATACTGTACATTCTCCGCCATCCAAAGGGCTCTACAACTATGCGGAGCTATGTGCTCTGGTTCTAGGCTCTCCCAAGGAATTGTCACGTCCTACATAGAGCCACTTTTCAGCTCCCCCTGCCTATCATTGCGTCCATAGTGATCATCCTGCATGCAGCCAATTAGGTAAAAGCCAGCGTTACGTTTAGGGCTCAAGTGGCTCCTCCAAGCTTAGTGTACATTGCTGGGTTTTCAACAAGTTTCACCACAGCGGAAATCCCTGGACATGTATGGATAATTTAAAGACTCAAGGACGTTGTAATTGGTCTCACAGACAGAGGTTCACTTCCACATATGTATACTACAGCATTGTGCTTAGCTGGTGGTCATCTAAAGATGACTCCCAGATATGCCTCCATGCATTCATTTTGTGCCTTACACAGTCTGGCCGTGGGTGTTATCAATAGTTGGCCGTGGGTGTTATTAATAGTTTATGTCCATTCGTGTTTGCCAGTGTCTTTGCTTATAATGTAGGCCTTGCATTGTTTTGTCTTTGATCCACGATCACTGAGCGTTAGACCTTGGTGATGGCCCTTGCATTACCAAATGGGCTGCAGAATTGACGCCAGTTATACTTTATTTAGAATTTCATCCATTACTGTCTTAGTTGTGTTACGTTTGCTGTATCTCATTTCAGGTATGGTAAGAGGGGTAAGGGACTGAGTCATGGACAATTAGTAAACAAGTAGGGAAAACACTAGAGGCCACAGAGATGTGGTTTTACAGAAGAATGTTAAAAATACCATGGACAGCCAAAAAAAGTAATGAGGATGTCCTGAAAGACGCGAATGCGCAAAGGAAATTTATTTCACAAGTTAGAAAGAAGCAATCCACTTTTTTGGGCATGTTATGAGAAGAGGAAAGCTAGAATATATCGTAACAACAGGTAAGATTGGAGGAAAAAGAGATAGGCGGAAGACAAAGAGAGCAAATACTGGACAGTTTTGACATCGTGGCATGGAAAGAAGTCAACAACAGAATTGATAAATTGTACTGGAGACAGGAAGTTGTGACGACGCATGATCTCCTACGCCACTAGGTATGGTACTTGAAGAAGAAGAGTGGTCCTGAAATTTTGGTGACGAAGAAGCGTTATCTCTTGTCCATTTTTTTTTAAATTTTAGCTGTGTCTCAGTTAAGTTATGGTCAGAGAGGCCCTGACATTTTGTTGGCCAGAGATGAAAAACTTTGGGGCATAGCAAAAGGGTCCCCCTCCCTGGTACACAAGATAACGTAAGCAGAAATAGGATAGGGCGTACACAAATAAACCCTTTCTCTAGCCCTAAAACGCCTTACGAGGATAGTTCACCAAACCTTCTCTAGCCCAAAAACGCCTAACGAGGATAGTTTACCAAACCTTCTCTAGCCCAAAAACGCCTAACGAGGATAGTTTACCAAACCTTCTCTAGCCCAAAAACGCCTAATGAGGATAGTTCACCAAAACCTTCTCTAGCCCAAAAACGCCTATCGAGGATAGTATACCAAATCTGCAGATTTTTTGCACTGACACATCACTTTTGAATTACTTTTGGCCTTTTGTTGAAGACATCGATAAGAAGACATCGAAATTGTCCGACACATCTCATTGTCCCTGGCAACATGCAGATTATGAACCCTACTTTAGTCGAGGCTTGCCGACAAATAGGAAGTGGAGAAGGCCCACAAACTAGGTTTTCTAGGATCTAAATAGATTAACACTGGCAGAAATGATTGATAGGGAGTATTAGAGAGTCACACCTGGGGAGAGATGAGAGAGTGGAAAAAAGGTAATATGTCTTACTAGGAAAAAAAGACAAGAAAAACCCTACGGTGTGGCCACAAGGTCTTCGTCAGGGACAGACACACAAAAACAGAAAGGACAGAAAGTGAAAATTAAGTAGAAAACATAAAAATAAAAAAAAAAATTCCCTTATTAGGATCACATGGCTGGACCAAAATGGCTGCCGCTGCTAACGGAAGTAGAAAGAAAATATCATCATCAGCTGCCATCTTCGCAGCAAAGGTCGGCTGTAATGGATCTCCAACGTCTTCTGTCTCTTGTCTTGGTGGTGCACTTTGATAGACTTTCCTGTCCATCTCTTGCTGGTATCTTCCCACTTATAGCGCTGCCTTCCTCTTGCACGTTTGCCTTCAACACTGCCTTCTATTAAGGTCTTCTGCACGGTGTTATGTCTTTTTACGTGGGTAAAATATTTTAGTTACCTAATTTTAATCTCCTTCATTAATTCTCTTTTCATTCCTTGGTTTTTGGGACCAAAGACGCAGCAAAAGAGATGAACGCAGTCAGCGACTCAAAGCTTGACTGCTAGCGTCAGGGTCAGCGAACCAGAGCTGACCAAGACCCTACTCCACCTCCAAGTGGTGGTCCTGGAAACAGGCTGCATCACTGCAGTCTGGCTGAGAGAGTAGGGATCGAAGTATGAAGGCAAACCCGGTCCCAAAAAATGCCGTGCTGAAGTCGGATGTGTCGACCGAAAGGCGCAAATATCGCATCTTCGCTGTAAACGGACACAACGCAACCAACGTCCTTTTCAGGACGAACGAGGAAGAAGGAAGAAGATACCCTGGTTTTCTAGGACCTACTTATTTGTTTTCTTTTCTTTCCATGAGATGCGCCCCATTCTTCTATATATCCACATCTCGAGAGCCTCAATTCTTTCTTCCTATAGCTTATTCATTGTCCGTGTTTCTACACCATATAGTAATAAAGAATATATATATAACACATTATGATTCTCAGTTTTAATTTGACAGTTAATTGTTTAGATGTCAGTATATGTTTCATGTTGTTGAATGTAGCTTTGGCCATTCCTATTCTCTTCTTGATTTCTGTTTCACATCTGCCATCTTCTGTTATTATATGACCAAGATATACGTAGCTCTTGACTTGTTCCAGGATTTTCCCATTTATGCTTATCTTTAATGTGGGCGTATCGTCAGCTGAGCTAATTATCATAATTTTCGTGTTCTCGATGTTAATGTCCAATCCATATTCGTGACTTATGCTGTTTACTTGCTTCACTAGTTCTTGTAAATCCTGTTCACTTTCAGCTAACAACACGGTACCATCTCCATATCTAAGGTTGTTTATTGACCTTCCACTGATGTTCAGTCCGGGCATCTCATGTATCTGTTTAAAAATGATTTCTGTGTATAGATTAAATATACGTGACATACTGTACATTCGCCTCGATCCGTGGGGACTGTCCAAATATACAGAGCTAAAATACGGTGCACTGGTTCTGTGCTCTCCCAAGGAATTGTCACGTCCTGCGCAGAGGCATGTCTAAGCTTCCCTCACCTGCCATTTATTCATTGTGAGATCCTCTTGTTCGCAGTCAACCAGATAGAGTCCGGAGTTACGTCTGGTGTTCAAGTGACTCCCCCAAGCTTAGTGTACAATGTTGAGTTCTCAGCAGGGAGAATCCCGATGTTGGGCCACTCTGGTGTGGTTCATCGATCCCTGAAACGTTGGCCAAGCAACTCAGTGGTTGCCTGTTATCAGGATGCATCACCTAGAGGTGCGTCAGGATCTTCGTTGACGGAGATCTAACCTTAGAACTCTACCAAGAGCAGCATGAATTTCTTTGTATACCGGGTATGGTGTTTCAGAAAATGAGGCAGACTGCAGTAAGACGATAATAAACGACGGGGCACACACAAAAAATGGTTCGTCTTACTGCGAAAAAGGACAAAGAGAATTCCCTACGTTATGGCAACATCACCAGCGACTTCTGTTTCGGTTCGTATCACTTAAAAAAAAAATTAATTAACTATGTTTTCGTTTGTTTGCTCCCCGCCGAAGTTCATGTGACCGTAACGTAGGCATATTCTTTGTATCGTTTGTCCTAGTAAATCGCGTCATCCATTCTGGCCTATAGAGATATGGAGACTTTTGGGACAACCTGTACTTACAGCCTTTTGCAGTTTGTAATATCAGAATTCTTTTATCTGTACCGTTTGAAAGGTAGTAGTTACGTATTATACTTCGTGGCTTTAAGATGATCAGTTACGCTGCGCTATGCACGGCGGCTTCTGTGTACGCAGTCTAACCTTTCGGTGTTGCGTTTAACTCAATCTCTATGCGCCATGAGTATGCACAGAGCGAAGTTGATGTGGTATTTTGTTCCATGTGTTTTTTGTTATATAAAATTTCGGCTGGGAGTCTCCGAAACCTAGTTCGCCACAACTGCCTAAAGGGCAAGAGTGAATACGTAAGGTACTTGATAAAGTTACCGATGCGGGTTGTGGTGTAGTGTTCAGCTGAATAGGCATAAAGTGTTATTATGAACGTGGAAAGGTATAGAACGGATGGTACAGGATAACACGTTTCAGAGTGGATTTACTGAAGGATTATGCTGCGAGGGAAATCGTAGGATAATAAATGAATGAATGAGCATTCGTATAATGACGACGTGGATTATTGAGTGCGAACGAACTGAGCAAAAGTCTCATGGAAAGAGAAGACAACAAAGAGTTACCTAGAAATTTTTGGGATGAAAAAAGAATTGCTGAAGGAGATCACAGTTAGACAACTAAATATATTGACCAAATAAAAAGACATAACACCTAGCTTAAGACCATAATGGAAGGAAAAGTTGATGGCTAACGTGCAAGAGAGGGGCATCTCTATAAGTGGGAAGATAACATTATGAGATGGACAGGAAAGAGAGTGCACCATCGAGACAAGAGACAGAAGATGTTTGAGGATATATTGCAGCCGATCATCGTTATGGAGATGGTAACTGCTGACGAGGATCGTTAACATTGGGAGTTCCAGTGGAAGGAACTGATTGTGGACTATATATTCTTTACCGTGATGGTCCTTTAAATGCAAACCAAGCAGGAGAAACTGGGGCACATGACTTTAACTCATCATGTTTAGGAATGGCAGAAAAGCCACAAGAAAAGCCTAGATCTACAGTGTAGATAATACCAAAGAGTTTTCAACTTGGTATTGGCTGCCAAAGAGTGAGAAGCTCAGCAGCCCTAGTTAAACAACAACAACAACCGCGCCTCATATGTTCGTCGGTGGTAAGTGGCCGCAATACCTTCCTCTTCCCCTGCACATTTTATAAAAGCTTCCTCTTGTACCCCAACGACTAGTTCATACATTATCATATCAAACAGCAGAAGTTTCGTAGCTAGCCGTAATTGTCAAGCCTTCACCAGGCTATCTGATAGAAACTTGTAGTCCTGTTCAATTAATCAATCAAAACCCGTCAGTTCCACAAGAAGCATATGCCATCAACAAACACGTGCCAAATCCTCCTATCGTGTGCCATCAACAAACACATGTCAAGTCCTCCTATCGTGTGCCATCAACAAACACTTGCCAAATCCTCTATCGTGTGCCATCAACAAACACATGCCAAGTCCTCCTATCGTGTGCCATCAATTCAAGGCCGCTGTTGTACCACAGGACTTTCTTGGGTGGCTGAGGCAACTGATGTACCAGAGGACTTTCTTCTGTCTTGGGTGGCCGAGGCCGCTGATGTACCAGAGGACTTTCTTCTGTCTTGGGTGGCTGAGGCTACAGATGTGCCAGAGGACTTTCTTCTGTCTTGGGTGGCTGAGGCTAATGATGTACCAGAGGACTTTCTTGTGTCTTCGGTGGTTGAGTTTTGTATTCTTTAAATGACTTATTCATATTGTTTGTTGACATTATTGAGGCTTACCATTTTTACAGTATGGGGTAGCCAGTCCCATGCCAAACCTTCCTAGGTCGCTTTTTACTACCATGCATGCATAATAGGTTATAGTGTTACTATTCTTTGCTCCCCATCCAGGTCCTGGCAGCATACAAAGGAATCCTTATCCGGATTTAGTGTTTATAAAAACATTGCTTTGAGATACTGGAGTTCACTTATTTTTGAATGACAGTTGCTTTCTGATATAAGCAAATGGACGTCGGCCTAGGTTTAAAGATGTTAATTCGCCGCAGGAAGACAAAAACCTTAACGATATCCTACCGACTCAACGTGGGTGGGTTATAACTCATCACACATTTCGATTCCTCGTGATATTTATGAATTATTTTTACTTTTTGCCATTATCGTCTTGTTAGATTTTCCACAATCTTCTACCGCTCTCGTCTTCTATTAAAATATTACTTACTTTGTCGTTTCTTCCCCTACTTGGGGTGTAGAGGTTAGCCTGGGAGAGCGCCATGCTATCCTATCAACTGCCTTCCCTTTTGTCGTGGTTCCAGACCAGTCATCGGTAATTCAGATAAGGTCTAATGTTGTACTCCCATTAAACTCTGGGTCGCCTTGGGTGTCTGGATCCCTGGCTGTTAGTTTCTCAAATTTGGTCGTGGTAGCTGGCCTTCTCGCAGTCTACAAACGTGGCCAAACCATCTCATTAGGAACTGTTCCACTCGAGTCTGCAGAAGCTGGGTTTCGATGCCATCAGGTATCATCTGTTTGCAGAACTTGTCTCTCCTTCTGACCTTGACCACCTTCTTCAGATACTTCATTTCTGAGGCTTGGAGCTGGCTTTTTTTTTTTTTGGGGGGGGGGGGGGGGAGATATGGTCATTGCCCATGACTCGCATCCGTAGGTCAAGACTGGGGCATACGTTGAGCGGTATATAGCCATCTTCCAGCTAGATTTTCTTTTGCTGAAGAATCCTTGATTTGTGGCCTGAAAAAAAGTCTCCCAGCTGCTCTTCGGATAGATAACTCTTCTGTGAGGTCACCCTTCCAGTCTGTTACAGCTCGTATTTAAAATGGTTGCTTTGCTCCAGGGCCTGTTCGCCCAACATAATCTTATGCCCTTTCTTCTCCCGTGAAATCATCATGTTTTAGTTTTGGAGCTGCTGATGACCAATCCTTTCTTCTCCGGCTCTTCCTTCCAGACTTGTAGGTTGGATTGGAGATGGGCCTCTCATTTAGCAATCAGTGCCACCTCGCCAGCTGTTAAAAGATCACTGACTTTTTAACAACAAACAATGTTTGTCTTTGCAGAGGATTCTGGGCAATATCTCTAAACAGACAAATGATGACGTAATTTTTTTCACCGAAACAAATGAAGAAATCAAAGACAGGATGTACGTTTATCTTCTATCCTGTTATTCTATAGTATCTTGGAATTATTGTTCTATGTGACGGTTCGGTGGAACACTAGGAATCTCTACGCGAGTTGCGGATTTTAAGATATATGGCCGATCTTGTGTTATCTTCCCGTAGACATAGTCCTCTAGATGTCGAGACGTCACACACAGTTACGTAATGACGCATTGTACGGTCACGCAGAGCGAGGTGACACAGTTACATAGTGACGCCATGCACGGTTACATTGGATGTCGTGAAAGTCACAGCTATGAGTGACATCATTGCGGGAACGCCTGGTGACTACAACCCCATATTAGTTGCCTCGAACGACATGCCCAAGGAGCAGTAGTCATATTCTGTCTGTGTCTCCTCTGGGACCCCCAGGTACTACCCAGGCCCCTCTTCCACTCATTCAATTTCATTTACTAGTTGTTACCAGATTCTGTAATATTTCTCGTGTCATGATGTGTCCACGTAAAAGCCACAGCTCTTTAGCCACAGAGGAAGTAACAGATCTATGGAAAAGTTAGTTGCTTATCCTTTACAGGACGTGGCAATCAACCCCAGCTTTTATTGGCTGTTTGTGATTTTTCTGGGCAATTTTTTTCATTCAGTAGTTTGCCATTGCTTTCTCAACGCTACGGCGCTTATACCATTGTTAAAAATCCACACAAAGCGATCTGCTACCAAACCGCCTGCAGCAGGTTTCGAACCTGGTATATCTGGATTATGAAACTGCGTTCATATTCATTAGGCCACAGACGCCGACAGATCTATAGAAGTGCCCCAAATGTTGTGGAACTTCTTGTCCCAAAAAAAATAATTTAATAAAAATTACCCACCACGTAAAACATTGATCTTCATTTTCTTATAGTTTGCCATTTAACCTTCAGTTAGCTCATGTCAAGCTGACTTGCCCTGCTTCTTCTGGTAAAATTTTTTCCACATTTTCTTTGTCCTTATGGCCGTCTCCCGTAGTTTTCTTCTGGGCGTGTTTTTTTAGATTTCCCTGTATTTTTTTTTTTTTTAAACCTTTGGTAATTCCAGAACAAGCATGTGTCATGGTTTCTTAGCTGGCTGCTTCCCTTGTTACACTAAGTATATCACGTGATTTGAATTTATGTTTTGAATTTATGTGCATTCTACAACTGCTCATGTGTATTATATCTTGTGTAGTTGTAAGTCATGAATTCACTGATTTACAATCAGACCTTAAAGGTCTTTTATATCTGGACATGTGCCGTAATATAACCAACTAGGTTGAACGGGACGTGGCAATCCAAAACGAGGCAAAATTTTTTTTTTTTTTTTTTATTAAGTGTAGTTACCGGAAGTCTCTGTTGGGGCAAAGAAAGAACTGGCCAACTGCCCCCTCAGGTATGTTATACAAGGTGATTGACATGAGGTTGTGCATGAGTCTGGCAACCTCATCATGTCAAACATACTGCTACATAAACAACTACTGCAAAAATTATGTGGAATCTTGGTGCAGGCAACCTGCAGTGGGACCAGCTGTAGTGGTTGTTCCATGCTCCATAAGGAGCAAAAAGAATAGTGGTGATGATGATGATGTGTATAATCCTTGTTTGTGATAATCTCCTTAACGTGAGGATATTATTATTATGTAGGTGATACCCCTGCGAACTACCAACGACTCTAGTGGATGCACCTTATGGAATGAAACAGGTGAAGCTTTCTATGTGTGCCTGGGAGAGCGAATCTTCCGGTCATCAGTCCCTAGGACCTGGTTCTTTGCACTAAGTCACTGTGAGCATGAAGGTCCACTCAACCTCAACTACGTGTTCAATATTACAGGTGGGTGTGGCTTATTTGTTATGTTCCTTCAGTCCACATATTCGTACGACATCACAGATATTTTATGTTTTATGTTGTGCTTACCATTTTAAACTGCCAATGCATGTTGGATGTTGTAAAGTTATTTGTATGTATTTTTCTCCCATGTATTCTTCTAAACATATTTTTTAAGCTGCCTTTTCTGTATTCTAGCAATGTCCAAGTGTACGTTCTTATTGTCTTCTGTATCAATATGTTAAAGTGTATGTTCATATTGTCTTCTATGTTGATATGTTAAAGTGTATGTTCATATTGTCTTCTATTTTGATATGTTAAAGTGTATGTTCATATTGTCTTCTATGTTGATATGTTAAAGTGTATGTTCATATTGTCTTCTATGTTTATATGTTAAAGTGTATGTTCATATTGTCTTCTATGTTGATATGTTAAAGTGTATGTTCATATTGTCTTCTATGTTATGTTAAAGTGTATGTTCATATTGTCTTCTATGTTGATATGTTAAAGTGTATGTTCATATTGTCTTCTATGTTGATATGTTAAAGTGTATGTTCATATTGTCTTCTATGTTGATATGTTAAAGTGTATGTTCATATTGTCTTCTGTGTTAATATGTTAAAGTGTGTGTTCATATTGTCTTCTATGTTGATATGTTAAAGTGTATGTTCATATTGTCTTCTATGTTGATATGTTAAAGTGTATGTTCATATTGTCTTCTATGTTGATATGTTAAAGTGTACATTCACATCATCTTCTGCACTGTTATATAAAAGTGTACATTTTTATTGTCTTCTATATCTCTGTTAATATGTTCAAATGTACATTCTTATTAACATATGTAACTGTTTTCACAAACACCCTAAATATTATAAAGTTTACTATCATTTTGCCTTCTTGATCTGTATTACACCAACATCTTAAATTACATTACAGTTTGTTTTTAATATTGCTTTTTTTTTTTAATGCTAATTCCATTGTCATCCCAAATTATTTCTTTGTAGCCATCTTTCTGTGTAATATCTCTTGTTTATGATTTTTTCAGACTTTAAATTTTCTGGGAGTCAAGGAGCTATAGGGTATTTTCTGTGACCCAGGAATTTTTTAAAAAGAAAAAAAAAAAAAACATATTTTGAACCAAAAAGTAAACAAATGTTTTTTATCTGTCTCACCATCATAAAGTTTAAGGTTAAGAAAATTATAAATTTTAAGATTAAAACAAAATCAGGTTTATTTATAAGTAAAGTTTATTCAAGAATGTACTAGAATTAACAATATAATAGAATTTTCTTATTTGTGATAATGTTCGTTTATTTGTAACTTTTGGATAACTGTGTATTTTTGAAAATTTATTTTATTTTTATTTTTGAAATAATAACTTTTCAGATAGATAAAAGAAATGGATAGATTAATCTGAAAGTCTGAAAGAATTTTTGTTACAAAATTCCTGGTTAATGAACAAATCTCTTCATTTTCCATCGTCGATCGAAGTAGGTTTTATGGTTAAAATTGCTTCAAAAAAAAGGAGATTCAAATTAGCTGAAAGCTTGCTTGTGGCTTCAAAAATTAGAAATTCTTTCTTCATGGTTTTATTTTTTTAAATTGGCTTCTGTTTCCTTATTACTGTTATTAATTTTATTCAGTTCCAGGATTAGTCCATCTTTTACGGTGATTTCCGCTGATGAATTGTCATTTTCGTTTGTTTCTTCCCTTTCTTCATCTACATTTGTTATCATTGTTAATGACGAGATGTCGCAGAAGAGTCTATTCATTAGGACAGTTTCCTTGTCTTTTTATGCTCTCTGAATTTCCTAAGTACATAGGTAGGATAATAATTTTCTTTTCTCGTCTTTTTAGGACAGCTTCAAACATTTCTTTGGCCAAATGGCTATTCACAAATTTAATTTTTATTCATAATTCTAGTAATGACTTTGTTGTTTGTGTGTTTTTTCCTGCTGTATTTTTCTTCTTTATCTAGTAATCCTTTGACAGCATGCATTGTCTTGAAGAATAGATTTATTATATATCAGAGGTTTACATCTTGTACTGCCATTAACCAGGCATGACCACGTGAAAATTACAGCTGTAAGCTTCAGGACGTGACCGATATGCAGAGTGGTCAGAGCACTTTCTTCTGTCAGCAAAGATCTGTGTTCAGTACCTGGTAGTGTCCTTCTTCAGTTTTCCAAGCTGTACCTGATTCTGTTCTTAAGTTAAGGAAGGCAAAGGCAGTGAGGAAAGGAACGATTCACCTAACCTCATAAAGCTGGACCTACTGTGGTGAAGTCTCAAACACTTTACTCCTTTACCATTACCTTAAGCTTCTTAAGTTCTGGTAGAGCATAGAATTCAACAAAAAATTTTACAGCAGTAAGATGAAATGTGTGACTCTGCTTTTGTTCATTTAAAACTTAGTGCATAGATACCACCATTAGACATCTTCTTCTTCCTCGTTCGTCCTGAAAAGGATGTTGGTTGTGTTGTGTCCGTTTACAGCGAAGCTGCGATATTTGCGCCTTTTGGCCGACACATCCGACTTCAGCACTGCATTTTTAGGACCGGGTTAGCCTTCCCTCTTCGATCCCTACTCACTCAGCCAGACTGCAGTGATGCAGCCTGATTCCAGGATCACCACTTGGAGGTGGAGTAGGGTCTTGGTCAGCTCTGGTTTGCTGACCCTGACGCAAGCAGTCAAGCTATGGGTCGCTAACTGCATTCTTCTTCTTCAACCACCATTAGAAATAAGACCATTTAAACTGGTGGTCGGAAACAGGTCGATGAAAATCTACTGGAAGATCTCAGGGAAGGATTTGGTATATCTCTAGGTGACAGAGGAGGGAAAGATAAACATTTATACTTACTTACTTAGTCATTCCCCTTCTACCGTGAGGTGTAGAGGTTTGGAAGAGAGAGCGCCAGACTATCCTATTGGCTGTCTTCCTCCTGGCCTGGTTCCATTCTAGTCCTCGGTCCTTTAAAGATTGTCTAATGTTGTCCTCCCAGCAGACTCTGGGTCGTCCTCGGGGTCTGGATCCTTGGCTCTTTGTTTCCCATGCTTGTCGTGGTATCCGATCTTCTCCCATTCTGCAGACATGGCCAAACCATCTTAATTGGGACTGTTCTACTTGGGTCTGCAGGGGGTAGGATTTAAGGCCTTGACGTATCGTCTGGTTGCGTACCATGTCTCTTCTTGTTACTTCAACCACCTTCCTCAGATACCTCATTTCTGAGGTTTGGATCTGGCTTTTATGGGTTGTAGTCATTGCCCATGACTCGCATCCATATGTCAAGACTGGGACATAGGTGGAGCGGTATACAGCCATCTTTGTTTTCTTACCAACCTCTCTCTTGCTGAGGAATCCTCAATTTATGGCCTGAAAAAGTCTCCCAGCTGCTGCTTTTCGAGTGGCCAATTCTTCTTTGATGCCTCCCTTTCGGTCTATAATAATAAACATTTATAAGCAAGGGAAATTTTGGGCTATCCCTCTCTCACTTACATTTTAAAAAATGCTATATTTGCCATGATTAAAGGTATTTTTTCCACTTTCTCAGTGAAACCCAACAAGCTAGCTTTCTCAAATCTACATTATTCATGAACTGATAGGAATGCCAACATTTTTAGTTTTTGACATGAAATAAACATTTGGTAAAATACCATATGATTTGAATATTTAACCATTCGATGTACCTATGATTTGAATATTCAACCATTTCATAAAATATCATATGATTTGAATATTCAACCATTTGGTAAAACATCGTATGATTTGAATATTCAACCATTCAGTAAAATATCATATGATTTGAATATTTAACCATTCAGTAAAATATCATATGATTTGAATATTCAACGGCTCTTTTGATGGAACTACACAAAGAAGATTGTCTGGCAGAAATAAAAGTTACTGCACAAAGACTGTGCTTATTCCACATACCCTGAAACATGAAAACAGACATGATTTTTTTTTTTCAAGGAGCTCAGTGTTTCTAAAGTAGATGCCCACAACAACTGAGTTGCCTACCATTGATTTAAACTATGCACAGTATGGTGTAAATTCACTGGCCCTGAAGCAAATACGTAGAAATACTATTGGTATGCATATGGTCATAACAGGAGAGTGACAGATTTGTATGTTTTCACATCAACATGGACGTAATAGCAAAGGAGTCACATAATTTCAAATAAAATATGAAAATGATGTTCTCAGAGGATGGCAGAAAAGATTGAAACATAAAAACCAGATGCTCAAGGGCTAACATACTGGCTGATCAACACTTTTTTTTAACAGACACTCATAAATCTGTTGATAGCATTACAAGACAGTCCTTGTTCTGGAATTCTCATGGAAAGAGGCAGAGGAAGACAAAAAAAAAAGAACACATGGAGAAGAGACCTGGAGACAGAAGTGAACGTGATGAGGAAGATAAGGGAAAGAGCTTGAGCTGATGGCACATGACAGGAGGATGTGGCATGTGTTTGTTGAAGGCCTATGCTCCTTGGGGAGCTAAAGGATATTGATTGATTGATAAGTCTTTATTGGAAACAAAAATAAAAAATAAAGTTATAAAAACAGGAAAGAAAAGGGGAGTACACTAGACAACAGGAAATAAAGGAAAGTAATAATTGGTCCAGAGTTATGATTCATGTACATCCAAGTGATAACATTGCCTCGCTGCAAGACATGAGCATGTTCAGATAAAGGACCATCTAAGCACCCTAAGGTTTCCCTCTTTAAAGCAACAGCTGTTAAATAATATATATGCTTCAGCTGTTTAGTCTTGAAAACCAGCAAGACAAAAGGATGTCTACATAAGTACAAATTTACTGAATTCAAGTGCATTACAAGAAGAGATGATCCACCCGTGTGTTACCGGGGCCCGAAAGGGGAGCAAAGAATAGTAACACTGTTCCCTACTATGCATGTTGTAAAAGCCACTAAGGAGGGTTGGGCATGGGGCTGTTTACCCCATCCTGTGAAAAAACTGTTAAACCACAAAAACAAACATGGACAGGTCAATTAAGGAAAATAAAACTCAGCCAACCAAGACAGAAGAAGGTCCTCTGGCAGGGAGGCGCATGATGCAACACAGAGTAAGCAGAAAGGAGTCTGTGTTGCTGACTAACCTTCTTTCTTGTCAGAGAACCTCCAGATATGGTACCTGGAATGTTCAGACATTGAATGAACAAGGGAAAACTGTACAGGTAGCAGCAGAAATGTGGAATTATAAAAATAGATTTCCTGGGACTCTGCGAGGAGAAGATGATGATGGAGATGGATAGGACACACAACTTGTTCATATCATTACCAGACATTCCCTGCTCTGGAATCCCCAGTATAACAGGTAGGGGAAGGGGATGAAGACGACATGGAAAGACCTTGAGCTGATGGCACGGGACAGGAAGACCTGGCATATGTTTGTTGAAGGCGTATGCTCCTTTGAGAGGTGAAATATGAAAGAAAGAAGACAAGATGAGATGAGATGATGAATGAAATGGTTTGGTCACCTAGTCATAATAGAAATTAACTGGCATCACACATTATATGTGTGAGATCATTGGATAGTAAAGGTAGATATGTGCAATAGACGCATGCTTGCGTAGAATAGAAGGACTGAAATGGTGTGACAAAGTCACAAATGTGGAATTGATGGCAAGAGCCAGACAAGTGCCAGTGGAACAAGAGTTGAGAAGAAGACGCTGGCGATGGATGGGACACACATTGAGGAAACCTGTTGATAGCATTACAAGGCAGTCCTTGTTCTGGAATCCACCGGGAAAGAGAGGCAGAGGTAGACCAAAAAACACATGGAGAAGAGAACTGGAAACAGAGGTGAAAATGATGAGGAAAACATGGAAAGAACTTGAGCAGATGGCACAGGATGTGTTTAGTCTGCCACTTGGATGCTCCAGTTACATAGACAGAAAATAATGTGGTTTAATCATTCTTCTCTTCTTCTTTGATCCTTAGCCACCTTTTTGATCCTTCAAAGCAGTCAGTGGCCATCACCCTGGTAGCGTCTTGTAGGGCAGAACTGCTTCCACTTTGCTTGGTTGGCGGCCATCCTTCATACAGTGCCCCAGCTCTGATTCATTCTTTGCATCTCGGCCTCCATAGTTCTCCAAGTTGTTTTTAGTCGGCCTCTCTTTGCTTTCTTTCAGGGGCCCATAGCATAGCTATTCTTGTGATGGCATCAGGGTCTGAGGACGTGGCCAACCCAACTCCAGCGTCTGCCAGCTATGATGGTGTGCATGTCCTCTTGGTTGCTCCAAGTAAGCAGTTCTTGATTGGTGATGGTATTCGGCCAAAAGATTTGGAGAATTTTCCTTAGGCAGATTGGGTCGAAAGAGTACAGTTTCGACATTTCCTTCTCTGTTACTCTCCAGCATTCTGCACCATAGAGAAGCACAGAAAGTACACAGCTGTCATATAATATTAATTTGGTGTTTGTGCTGTACTGAGAGGACTTCCAGATGTTGTTTAGACTAGCAAAGGTTGTTCTTGCTTTATTCATTCTGTTGATGTCTTTGCTTGTTCTGTCGTTCTAGTGTTACTATGTCTTCTTCTTCTTCTTGCGATCGCATCTTTGATGTTTACACCGTCAGACGAGTTCTCATGAGGAATTCGACTGTTGTTTGAAGTTCCTCTTTAGCTCCATATAGCTTTGAGTTTAGTGTTGAGTCATTGGGCCAGTATATCTTTCTTAACTGGTCATACAGAGGGCAATCCTGTAGAACATGCTCAGCAGTTTGTTCGTTTAATCCACATGTGCACAGTGGTGAAGTAGACAATCGTAGCTTGTGCATGTGTTTATTCAGTTTGTTATGCCCTGTCCTGAGGCGAAAAATGGTTATCTGTCCCTGCCGGTCAAGAGTGTGGTAGTCGTCGTTGGGTTGGTTCTGTTCTCTTCTGATAGTCTGAATAGCTCTCTTTTTCTCAAAGTACGTGACTTCATTATCTTCTTGTTCACATTCTCCTCCCTTTTTTGCAAGTTTATCTGCCTTTTCATTTCCAGGTACACCACAATGAGATGGTACCCACTGAAGTATGGTTCTCTTTTTGGCAGCTACCTTGTTTAGTTCATTTCTCAGATGTGGGAGTTTACCACCCTTGAGAGCTTGTAGGACAGACAGTGCATCTGTGAGGATGACTACCTGGTGGCAGTCAGAGTTGGTGTTATAAATCATATTTGCAGCTTGCTCTAGAGCTTGAACCTCAGCTGTATAGTTGGAACAGAATTTACCAGTGGGAATGTGCCTAGTCTCAGAGTGGTTGTCAGGATATGAGATAAAGATACCGGCACCTCCATTCCTAACAGCATTTGTTGCTGATCCATCTGTATAGGCATGTATCCATGATTGATCAGGATAGCTTTCTTGGATCATACTCAATGTGGCAGTTCGTTTTTGCAGATCATTATACTCACATCCACTTGTGAGACCACTGACTGATGTATTAATTTGGAGGGCACTGCTGGCCTGCTCCCATGGTACAGGGTATAGGGTGGGCTTCAGTGGTGTTGTCTTCATGGATAGGTCTTCTTGATGCTGTCTTTTAAGTCTTTTTCCCCGATGCACAAAGCTGCTACGTTTTAGACGTCCCAATGCCAGATCATCTAGTCTTGCCTTCATTGGGTGCGTTGGCATACTGTTGTACTTTTCCATCTGGATCATGCTTTTTGTGTCTCTTCTATGGGACAATGTCTGTAATCCAGCAGCCTTCTGCATCTCTGATATTGGTGTAGTTTTCATGGCTCCTGTAATGAGCCTGTGAGAGCTTGATTTTGCACCTTGTCCAAAGACTGCAGATGTGAGTTAGCAGCTGATGACCATGCTGCTGAGCCAAACTCTAAGTGTGGTCTTATTACTCCATTATAAATCTTCTTTAGAGTTCGTTCATTTGCTCCCCAGTTGGTACCTGCTAATTTTCTGAGTATGCCTAGTCGTCTTCGGGCCTTTCCTTCTGCATTTTCAATATGCTTATTCCATGTAAGCCTTTGGTCAAATGTAACCCCAAGATAGGTGGGGTAGCTTTCTTCCTTGATCACCTAGGTGTAAGTTAGCTGCTTTGTCCTTGGGGGCGAGGGAGAACAGTGTTGTGGAGGTTTTGTCTGAGTTTATTGTGATAAGCCATTTCTCTGCCCATGACACTAGCATGTCTGCTGCCCGCTGCATTCTATAATTTGCTGTGGTGACGTTTTCATCAGTGCACCAGAGTACTAGGTCATCTGCATATAAGGCAGCTTTCACTCCAGCGGGAAGATCTTTCACCAGGTCATTGATGTAAACAAGGAAGAGTGTTGGGGAAATTACTCCTCCTCGAGGTACCCCCTGATAGAGCAACACTTTTCTGCTCTGCAGACCATCAAGAGTGACTCTAGTTCTCCTGTTATGCAAGTATGACTGGATCCATTTTATCATGTTGCCTTGGATTCCACTTCTCCTAAGTTTTGCAATAAGGCCATCTTTCCACATCTTGTCAAAGGCCTGCTTGAAGTTGACCCAGATCGTTAGGACCTTTTTCTTCTCCTGGAAGGCATCTTCTACTGCTTGAGACAAGTAAGTAATTTGGTCTTCTATACTGTAGCATTCTCTAAATCCAGCTTGTTCCGGCACCAGGATCTGCTCAGACTCTAAATACCATTTCAATCTGTGGTTGACTATTCGCTCCATAGTCTTCCCAACACAGCTTGTCTTCTTCTTCTTCTTCTCGTTCGCTGTTGTTTAGAAATGTCTACACAAGAAGTCCGGTTTTCTGGATGTATGTTGCTGTGGTTGAAAGTTCTTCAAGACTCCCAAACAGCTTTGTGTGGATGTGCGTCTCTGTGGGCCAATGTTCAGTTCGCAATTGACTAAGCATGTGGCAGTCTTGCAGGATGTGTTCGGCTGTCTGTGCTGCCTGTCCACACGTACATAGGGGTGATGGGACCAATCTCAGTCTGTATAAGTGACTGTTCAGTCTGTTGTGTCCTGTTCTCATACGGAACAGGATCACCTGTTTTGCTCGATCAAGATATTGATAGTTGTCTCTTTGTTGATCAATTTTCCTGATGGCCTTGATAAGGGTCTTCTTTTCCTGGAATGTGATTGTTTGTTCTTTTTGTTCCTGTGTTGCTCCCTCTTTTGCTAACATATCTGCTCTCTCATTTCCTGGTATGCACAGTGTGATGGTATCCACTGTAGCACTACCCTTCTTTTGATATTTACTTCGCATAGGACTTTGTTTAATTCTGGCAGTTTATCACTGTTGAGGGCTTGCAGAACTGACATTGCATCGGTAAGGAATACAACCTGCTGACATTGGCTTATTGTGTTATTTATTATTCCTGCAGCAATGCTTATGGCCTGTACTTCAGCAGCATAGTTTGAACAGAATATTCCAGTAGGTGAACAGGTGGATTCATTTTCTTTGTCTGGATAGACCACATAAACTCCTGCGCCTCCGTTCTTCACTGCTCTGGTTGCAGATCCATCAGTATATACTTGGATCCATGCTTCTCTGGGGTATAGTTCTTCAATCATGTCACATGCTGCTATTTTCCTTTGGAGAGTATTTAGCTCTCCCATGGGGCAGGTGGTAGTTATGGAGGTCTTAATACTGAAATTTTGATGTTGTTCCCATGGGGTTGGGAGGAGTGTGGGAGTTATTTCCTTAGTGATGTCTGGTAGTTCATCCTTGTATGTTCTAATTAGTTTTTTGGACCGATGCACAAAACTGCTTCTCTTCAACCTCCCACTGGCTAAATCTCCAAATCTAGTTTTCATTGGATGTGCGGGCATGTTCTTGTACTTTTCTGCTTGGATCAGGGTCTTAGTGTCTCGTCTGTATAATAAAGGTGGAATGCCTGTGATTTTTTCCATTTCATTTATTGGTGTGGTCTTCATGGCACCCGTGATCAACCTAAGCGCTTGATTTTGTACTTTATCTAAGGCTTGTAGGTGTGATTTGGCTGCTGTAGACCATGCTGCTGATCCGTACTCTAATATAGGTCTTATTGCACCTGTATACACTTTCTTTAGTGTTGTTTCGTTAGCTCCCCAACTTGATCCAGCTATTTTCCTCAGTATGGAAAGTTTTCTTCTCGCTTTTGCCTCTGTTCTCTCGATGTGGTGCCTCCATGTCATTCTCTTATCTAATGTAATGCCCAAGTACACCGGTTCCTCATCTGTTTGGACATGTATATTTCCAAGTCGTATCTCTCCTGCTTTGCCTTTGTTGGAGAGCGTGAAAAGTGTTGTTGATGATTTTTCAGCGTTGATCTGCACCATCCATTTCTCTGCCCATGCTGCTATGTTGTCTGCTGCCCTTTGTATTCGCTTATTAGCGATAGTTAGATGTTCTTCTACACACACCACCACCAAGTCGTCAGCGTATAGGGCAGCTCTCACACCTTGTGGCAGATCGTGGATGAGGTCATTGATGAATACAAGGAACAGGGTGGGAGACAATACTGAGCCTTGAGGAACTCCATGTTTTAGGAGGATTTTCTTGCTGTTGTGACCTTCCATAGTGACTCTTGCTTTCCGATTGTGTAGGAACGACTGGATCCATTTTCTCATATTACCCTTGATTCCGTTCCTTTGCAGTTTTACTATTAACCCGTCTTTCCATACTTTGTCAAAAGCTTTTTGGAGATCTATCCATAGGGTAAAGACTTTTCTCTTTTCTTGGAAGGCATCTTCAACGATCTGTGACAGGTATGTGATTTGGTCTTCTGTGCTGCTGCACTCTCTAAACCCTGCTTGTTCTGGCACTAAAATTTTCTCGGATTCCAAGTACCATTTCAATCTTCTGTTGATCATCCTCTCCATTGTCTTACATACACAGCTTGTTAGGCTTATTGGTCTGTAGCTGGTGGCCTTCCTGTTGTCTTTTCCTTTCTTTATGATGGGACACATGAGCGCCTCTCTCCATATCTGTGGCACACTGCCTGTCATCCAACTGTAGTTGTATATTTGCAACAGTTTGCTCATTGCTGTATATCCTAGGTGTTTTAGCATTTCGTTGGTTATACCATCCGGGCCTGGTGATTTCCTGTCTTTAAGTTTCCACACGGCTGTTTTTAACTCGTCCATATTGAAAGGTTTGGACATAACGTCCGGACTGTTTCCATTAGTTCTAGTGTGGATTATTTCTTGACGAATGTCTCGTTGTCTGCGTAAATTGACGGGATGTTACTTTCATTTCTGTAGGATTCCGCAAATATGTCTGCTGCTTGTTTGCCGGTATATAGTTTCCCTGCATCGTCTAGTGTAATGGTTTGTCGTTGAGAATTGTTATCGTCATTCAATTGTTTAGTGAGTTTCCACAACTTTCTCCCTTCCTTTTCAAGGTTTAGTTTATATGTTTTTTCCCTCCAGCTTCTCCTCTGGGCTTCTAGCTTTCCTTTAATGAATTTTGCTTTTGCCTTTTGTAGCATGATATGGTTCTGTTGGGATGGTTGTACCTCTGCAGTGTGCCTTGCTTCATTCATATCTTCATGTAGGTTTTGTAGTGTGTTGGACCAATATGGTACATAGTTCTTCCTCGCTCCTCTCGGTATTGTCTCCTTTGCTGCCTTGAGTACTCCATTATTAAAATCCCAGATGACTCTGTTAATGTCTCTGTCTAGTACTGTTGTTTGAAGTTCCTCTTTAGCTCCATATAGCTTTGAGTTTAGTGTTGAGTCATTGGGCCAGTATATCTTTCTTAACTGGTCATACAGAGGGCAATCCTGTAGAACATGCTCAGCAGTTTGTTCGTTTAATCCACATGTGCACAGTGGTGAAGTAGACAATCGTAGCTTGTGCATGTGTTTATTCAGTTTGTTATGCCCTGTCCTGAGGCGAAAAATGGTTATCTGTCCCTGCCGGTCAAGAGTGTGGTAGTCGTCGTTGGGTTGGTTCTGTTCTCTTCTGATAGTCTGAATAGCTCTCTTTTTCTCAAAGTACGTGACTTCATTATCTTCTTGTTCACATTCTCCTCCCTTTTTTGCAAGTTTATCTGCCTTTTCATTTCCAGGTACACCACAATGAGATGGTACCCACTGAAGTATGGTTCTCTTTTTTGGCAGCTACCTTGTTTAGTTCATTTCTCAGATGTGGGAGTTTACCACCCTTGAGAGCTTGTAGGACAGACAGTGCATCTGTGAGGATGACTACCTGGTGGCAGTCAGAGTTGGTGTTATAAATCATATTTGCAGCTTGCTCTAGAGCTTGAACCTCAGCTGTATAGTTGGAACAGAATTTACCAGTGGGAATGTGCCTAGTCTCAGAGTGGTTGTCAGGATATGAGATAAAGATACCGGCACCTCCATTCCTAACAGCATTTGTTGCTGATCCATCTGTATAGGCATGTATCCATGATTGATCAGGATAGCTTTCTTGGATCATACTCAATGTGGCAGTTCGTTTTTGCAGATCATTATACTCACATCCACTTGTGAGACCACTGACTGATGTATTAATTTGGAGGGCACTGCTGGCCTGCTCCCATGGTACAGGGTATAGGGTGGGCTTCAGTGGTGTTGTCTTCATGGATAGGTCTTCTTGATGCTGTCTTTTAAGTCTTTTTCCCCGATGCACAAAGCTGCTACGTTTTAGACGTCCCAATGCCAGATCATCTAGTCTTGCCTTCATTGGGTGCGTTGGCATACTGTTGTACTTTTCCATCTGGATCATGCTTTTTGTGTCTCTTCTATGGGACAATGTCTGTAATCCAGCAGCCTTCTGCATCTCTGATATTGGTGTAGTTTTCATGGCTCCTGTAATGAGCCTGTGAGAGCTTGATTTTGCACCTTGTCCAAAGACTGCAGATGTGAGTTAGCAGCTGATGACCATGCTGCTGAGCCAAACTCTAAGTGTGGTCTTATTACTCCATTATAAATCTTCTTTAGAGTTCGTTCATTTGCTCCCCAGTTGGTACCTGCTAATTTTCTGAGTATGCCTAGTCGTCTTCGGGCCTTTCCTTCTGCATTTTCAATATGCTTATTCCATGTAAGCCTTTGGTCAAATGTAACCCCAAGATAGGTGGGGTAGCTTTCTTCCTTGATCACCTAGGTGTAAGTTAGCTGCTTTGTCCTTGGGGGCGAGGGAGAACAGTGTTGTGGAGGTTTTGTCTGAGTTTATTGTGATAAGCCATTTCTCTGCCCATGACACTAGCATGTCTGCTGCCCGCTGCATTCTATAATTTGCTGTGGTGACGTTTTCATCAGTGCACCAGAGTACTAGGTCATCTGCATATAAGGCAGCTTTCACTCCAGCGGGAAGATCTTTCACCAGGTCATTGATGTAAACAAGGAAGAGTGTTGGGGAAATTACTCCTCCTCGAGGTACCCCCTGATAGAGCAACACTTTTCTGCTCTGCAGACCATCAAGAGTGACTCTAGTTCTCCTGTTATGCAAGTATGACTGGATCCATTTTATCATGTTGCCTTGGATTCCACTTCTCCTAAGTTTTGCAATAAGGCCATCTTTCCACATCTTGTCAAAGGCCTGCTTGAAGTTGACCCAGATCGTTAGGACCTTTTTCTTCTCCTGGAAGGCATCTTCTACTGCTTGAGACAAGTAAGTAATTTGGTCTTCTATACTGTAGCATTCTCTAAATCCAGCTTGTTCCGGCACCAGGATCTGCTCAGACTCTAAATACCATTTCAATCTGTGGTTGACTATTCGCTCCATAGTCTTCCCAACACAGCTTGTCTTCTTCTTCTTCTTCTCGTTCGCTGTTGTTTAGAAATGTCTACACAAGAAGTCCGGTTTTCTGGATGTATGTTGCTGTGGTTGAAAGTTCTTCAAGACTCCCAAACAGCTTTGTGTGGATGTGCGTCTCTGTGGGCCAATGTTCAGTTCGCAATTGACTAAGCATGTGGCAGTCTTGCAGGATGTGTTCGGCTGTCTGTGCTGCCTGTCCACACGTACATAGGGGTGATGGGACCAATCTCAGTCTGTATAAGTGACTGTTCAGTCTGTTGTGTCCTGTTCTCATACGGAACAGGATCACCTGTTTTGCTCGATCAAGATATTGATAGTTGTCTCTTTGTTGATCAATTTTCCTGATGGCCTTGATAAGGGTCTTCTTTTCCTGGAATGTGATTGTTTGTTCTTTTTGTTCCTGTGTTGCTCCCTCTTTTGCTAACATATCTGCTCTCTCATTTCCTGGTATGCCACAGTGTGATGGTATCCACTGTAGCACTACCCTTCTTTTGATATTTACTTCGCATAGGACTTTGTTTAATTCTGGCAGTTTATCACTGTTGAGGGCTTGCAGAACTGACATTGCATCGGTAAGGAATACAACCTGCTGACATTGGCTTATTGTGTTATTTATTATTCCTGCAGCAATGCTTATGGCCTGTACTTCAGCAGCATAGTTTGAACAGAATATTCCAGTAGGTGAACAGGTGGATTCATTTTCTTTGTCTGGATAGACCACATAAACTCCTGCGCCTCCGTTCTTCACTGCTCTGGTTGCAGATCCATCAGTATATACTTGGATCCATGCTTCTCTGGGGTATAGTTCTTCAATCATGTCACATGCTGCTATTTTCCTTTGGAGAGTATTTAGCTCTCCCATGGGGCAGGTGGTAGTTATGGAGGTCTTAATACTGAAATTTTGATGTTGTTCCCATGGGGTTGGGAGGAGTGTGGGAGTTATTTCCTTAGTGATGTCTGGTAGTTCATCCTTGTATGTTCTAATTAGTTTTTTGGACCGATGCACAAAACTGCTTCTCTTCAACCTCCCACTGGCTAAATCTCCAAATCTAGTTTTCATTGGATGTGCGGGCATGTTCTTGTACTTTTCTGCTTGGATCAGGGTCTTAGTGTCTCGTCTGTATAATAAAGGTGGAATGCCTGTGATTTTTTCCATTTCATTTATTGGTGTGGTCTTCATGGCACCCGTGATCAACCTAAGCGCTTGATTTTGTACTTTATCTAAGGCTTGTAGGTGTGATTTGGCTGCTGTAGACCATGCTGCTGATCCGTACTCTAATATAGGTCTTATTGCACCTGTATACACTTTCTTTAGTGTTGTTTCGTTAGCTCCCCAACTTGATCCAGCTATTTTCCTCAGTATGGAAAGTTTTCTTCTCGCTTTTGCCTCTGTTCTCTCGATGTGGTGCCTCCATGTCATTCTCTTATCTAATGTAATGCCCAAGTACACCGGTTCCTCATCTGTTTGGACATGTATATTTCCAAGTCGTATCTCTCCTGCTTTGTCTTTGTTGGAGAGCGTGAAAAGTGTTGTTGATGATTTTTCAGCGTTGATCTGCACCATCCATTTCTCTGCCCATGCTGCTATGTTGTCTGCTGCCCTTTGTATTCGCTTATTAGCGATAGTTAGATGTTCTTCTACACACCACACCACCAAGTCGTCAGCGTATAGGGCAGCTCTCACACCTTGTGGCAGATCGTGGATGAGGTCATTGATGAATACAAGGAACAGGGTGGGAGACAATACTGAGCCTTGAGGAACTCCATGTTTTAGGAGGATTTTCTTGCTGTTGTGACCTTCCATAGTGACTCTTGCTTTCCGATTGTGTAGGAACGACTGGATCCATTTTCTCATATTACCCTTGATTCCGTTCCTTTGCAGTTTTACTATTAACCCGTCTTTCCATACTTTGTCAAAAGCTTTTTGGAGATCTATCCATAGGGTAAAGACTTTTCTCTTTTCTTGGAAGGCATCTTCAACGATCTGTGACAGGTATGTGATTTGGTCTTCTGTGCTGCTGCACTCTCTAAACCCTGCTTGTTCTGGCACTAAAATTTTCTCGGATTCCAAGTACCATTTCAATCTTCTGTTGATCATCCTCTCCATTGTCTTACATACACAGCTTGTTAGGCTTATTGGTCTGTAGCTGGTGGCCTTCCTGTTGTCTTTTCCTTTCTTTATGATGGGACACATGAGCGCCTCTCTCCATATCTGTGGCACACTGCCTGTCATCCAACTGTAGTTGTATATTTGCAACAGTTTGCTCATTGCTGTATATCCTAGGTGTTTTAGCATTTCGTTGGTTATACCATCCGGGCCTGGTGATTTCCTGTCTTTAAGTTTCCACACGGCTGTTTTTAACTCGTCCATATTGAAAGGTTTGGACATAACGTCCGGACTGTTTCCATTAGTTCTAGTGTGGATTATTTCTTGACGAATGTCTCGTTGTCTGCGTAAATTGACGGAGATGTTACTTTCATTTCTGTAGGATTCCGCAAATATGTCTGCTGCTTGTTTGCCGGTATATAGTTTCCCTGCATCGTCTAGTGTAATGGTTTGTCGTTGAGAATTGTTATCGTCATTCAATTGTTTAGTGAGTTTCCACGACTTTCTCCCTTCCTTTTCAGGGTTTAGTTTATATGTTTTTTCCCTCCAGCTTCTCCTCTGGGCTTCTAGCTTTCCTTTAATGAATTTTGCTTTTGCCTTTTGTAGCATGATATGGTTCTGTTGGGATGGTTGTACCTCTGCAGTGTGCCTTGCTTCATTCATATCTTCATGTAGGTTTTGTAGTGTGTTGGACCAATATGGTACATAGTTCTTCCTCGCTCCTCTCGGTATTGTCTCCTTTGCTGCCTTGAGTACTCCATTATTAAAATCCCAGATGACTCTGTTAATGTCTCTGTCTAGTACTGTTGTTTGAAGTTCCTCTTTAGCTCCATATAGCTTTGAGTTTAGTGTTGAGTCATTGGGCCAGTATATCTTTCTTAACTGGTCATACAGAGGGCAATCCTGTAGAACATGCTCAGCAGTTTGTTCGTTTAATCCACATGTGCACAGTGGTGAAGTAGACAATCGTAGCTTGTGCATGTGTTTATTCAGTTTGTTATGCCCTGTCCTGAGGCGAAAAATGGTTATCTGTCCCTGCCGGTCAAGAGTGTGGTAGTCGTCGTTGGGTTGGTTCTGTTCTCTTCTGATAGTCTGAATAGCTCTCTTTTTCTCAAAGTACGTGACTTCATTATCTTCTTGTTCACATTCTCCTCCCTTTTTTGCAAGTTTATCTGCCTTTTCATTTCCAGGTACACCACAATGAGATGGTACCCACTGAAGTATGGTTCTCTTTTTGGCAGCTACCTTGTTTAGTTCATTTCTCAGATGTGGGAGTTTACCACCCTTGAGAGCTTGCAGGACAGACAGTGCATCTGTGAGGATGACTACCTGGTGGCGTCAGAGTTGGTGTTATAAATCATATTTGCAGCTTGCTCTAGAGCTTGAACCTCAGCTGTATAGTTGGAACAGAATTTACCAGTGGGAATGTGCCTAGTCTCAGAGTGGTTGTCAGGATATGAGATAAAGATACCGGCACCTCCATTCCTAACAGCATTTGTTGCTGATCCATCTGTATAGGCATGTATCCATGATTGATCAGGATAGCTTTCTTGGATCATACTCAATGTGGCAGTTCGTTTTTGCAGATCATTATACTCACATCCACTTGTGAGACCACTGACTGATGTATTAATTTGGAGGGCACTGCTGGCCTGCTCCCATGGTACAGGGTATAGGGTGGGCTTCAGTGGTGTTGTCTTCATGGATAGGTCTTCTTGATGCTGTCTTTTAAGTCTTTTTCCCCGATGCACAAAGCTGCTACGTTTTAGACGTCCCAATGCCAGATCATCTAGTCTTGCCTTCATTGGGTGCGTTGGCATACTGTTGTACTTTTCCATCTGGATCATGCTTTTTGTGTCTCTTCTATGGGACAATGTCTGTAATCCAGCAGCCTTCTGCATCTCTGATATTGGTGTAGTTTTCATGGCTCCTGTAATGAGCCTGTGAGAGCTTGATTTTGCACCTTGTCCAAAGACTGCAGATGTGAGTTAGCAGCTGATGACCATGCTGCTGAGCCAAACTCTAAGTGTGGTCTTATTACTCCATTATAAATCTTCTTTAGATTTCGTTCATTTGCTCCCCAGTTGGTACCTGCTAATTTTCTGAGTATGCCTAGTCGTCTTCGGGCCTTTCCTTCTGCATTTTCAATATGCTTATTCCATGTAAGCCTTTGGTCAAATGTAACCCCAAGATAGGTGGGGTAGCTTTCTTCCTTGATCACGGTTGTCCCTAGGTGTATGTTAGCTGCTTTGTCCTTGGGGGCGAGGGAGAACAGTGTTGTGGAGGTTTTGTCTGAGTTTATTGTGATAAGCCATTTCTCTGCCCATGACACTAGCATGTCTGCTGCCCGCTGCATTCTATAATTTGCTGTGGTGACATTTTCATCAGTGCACCAGAGTACTAGGTCATCTGCATATAAGGCAGCTTTCACTCCTGCGGGAAGATCTTTCACCAGGTCATTGATGTAAACAAGGAAGAGTGTTGGGGAAATTACTCCTCCTTGAGGTACCCCCTGATGGAGCAACACTTTTCTGCTCTGCAGACCGTCAAGAGTGACTCTAGTTCTCCTGTTATGCAAGTATGACTGGATCCATTTTATCATGTTGCCTTGGATTCCACTTCTCCTAAGTTTTGCAATAAGGCCATCTTTCCACACCTTGTCAAAGGCCTGCTTGAAGTTGACCCAGATCGTTAGGACCTTTTTCTTCTCCTGGAAGGCATCTTCTATTGCTTGAGACAAGTAAGTAACTTGGTCTTCTATACTGTAGCATTCTCTAAATCCAGCTTGTTCCGGCACCAGGATCTGCTCAGACTCTAAATACCATTTCAATCTGTGGTTGACTATTCGCTCCATAGTCTTCCCAACACAGCTTGTGAGACTGATTGGCCGGTAACTTGCAGCCTCGGTCTTACATTTCCCTTTCTTTAGTATGGGTATTGTGATGGCTTCTCTCCATACTTGGGGTACCGTTCCTTTCAACCAGCTGTGGTTGAATATCTCAAGCAGTTTTGTCTTTGCTGCTGAGCTCAGATTTACTAGCATTTCGTTGCTGATTTTGTCTGGGCCGGGTGACTTTTGAAACTTAAGCTTGGAAATAGCCTTCTGTAGTTCTCCTAGTGTGATGGGTTCCCTCATTGGGGCAGGAGTATCTGTCTGTCCCATGGTTGCCAGTATTTCTTTTCTTATCTCTCTCTGATGGTCTATGTTAATGGGTAAGTTGCTTTCTGAACTGTATCTTCTAGCAAAACAAGTCTGCAGCTTGTTTTCCTCTGAAAAGTTTGCCACCTTCATCCAATGTGATAGTCTGCCTAGGTGAGGAACGCTCTTCATTTAGAGACTTGACTAATCTCCAAAGTTTCCTGCCGTCTTTCTCAAGGTTCAGCGATGCCGTTTTAGTTCTCCAGCTTTTCCGTTTTTCTTCTAGCTTTGTTCTCTGAAACTCTGCTACAGCCTTTTTCCATTTGTTGTGAGTTTCAAGTGAAGGCTGAGACTTTGCGTCCTTTCTAGCCCTGTCCATAGCTTCCTGACGTTCTTGGAGTGTGCTGGACCAGTATGGTATGTAGTTACGCCGGCATCCTTTGGGAATGGTTTCTTTTGCAGCTTGTAGTATGCATCTGTTGAAGTCTTTTACCACTTCATTAATGTATCTGTTCTGTACCTTGAGGTCAGACAGCAGCGTGTTCACCTGATGCCTGAATAAACCCCAGTTGGCTTTTTTGTAATTCCATCTTGTAATGGCTGGGCCTGTACTGAGAGTTACACTCTGGACAGTAAGAAAGATTGGGCGATGGTCGCTTCCTCCTAGTTGGTCTCCTACTTCTCTACTAATAAGTCCAGCTATATCTGGGGTGGCAAAGGCAAGATCTGGTGTTGAAGTTGTGTGCCATCCTCTGGAGTAGAAGGTAGGAGTATCTGTGGCAGTATTGACTAGGATTAGGGAGTGATCATCTTGCCACATTTAAACCTCTTCACCTCTGTGATCTAGATGGTTATAGCCCCAGCTCTGGGAGTGGCTATTAAAGTCTCCAACTGCTATAAAGTTGGTGGCTGGTACCTGTATAGAGCTGAAAGTCAGGGGTTTGTTGTTTGGACAGTAATAGTTCAGAAGTTCTATTTCCATCTTGTCTATCTTTAGCTGCAACAGTTGATATTCTGCTCCGTCCATGTAGGTTTTCCTTTCATGCGCATGAATGTTACTCCTTACAAGAGTAAGTACTCCTCCTTTTCGTCTATCTTGTCTGTCGGATCTGAAGCATTGATATCCCCTTATTTTAAAGGTTTGATCTGCTTTCAAGTGAGTCTCTTGGATACAGCAAACACTGACTTGCTTCTCATACAAGATGTTTTCCAGCTCTGTCTTTTTGCTGTATCCAGCCTGCTTGCTGTTCACTCCCTCTGCATTCCAGTGCATTATGACAAGTGGCACTCTGGGTTTCTCTTTTTCTGTTTTGTTTCGGTCAGTAGTTCTCCTCCGCCGTCTGCTGACTCCACAAGACGGTCTAGCGGGTCCTCCAGTAGCTGAGGGTGGGCTCTGTCGAGGCTCAGAGCCCGGCACTGCACCTGCCTGGTGGAGCTCCATAGGGCGAGCACCAGTACGAGATTTATTTGACGGTGTACTCATCCATAGAAAAAAGCGAGTTGCGTGATACTGTGGTTTCCGGTGCGCCTTCTGGCCCAGTATCTGCGACTTTAGCACCTCTTCAACGGGAGGGTGGGCTCATCCCTAATCTGTTTATGATCCCAGTAGTAGACTATTCGCAAGCAGCCTGGGGTGTCACTGCTCTGCGCGGACCTTGTTTACCGAGGCGGCGTCCGAGCTCATATGGTGAAAATATGGTTGCATTATCTTCAAAATAGACCTGTCTTTCCCGTGGCTTTTCTGCCATCCTGCAACTTGAGTTAGGGAGTTCTGAGCTCCAGTCTCTTTCCAAGGCATTTTATCCTGGCCTGGGACCCATCCAGAGGACCCCACTTCTGGTTCCAAGTTAGCAGTTGGGGATAGGTGGGGTGGCACACTGAGCATTCCCCGTCATCCAGGGGGGCTCTCCAACTATGCAGAGCTTGCACAATGCTGTGCTCTGGTTCTGGGCTCTCCCAAGGAATCCTCACGTCCTGCACAGAGCCATTTCCAGATACCCACCACCTGCCATCTCTCCATTGTAGAAATCTCATGCATACGGCCATCCAGTCAAGAGCCAGTATTAAGTCTGGTGCCCATGTGCTCCCCCCAAGCCCAGTGTGCAATGCTGGGTTCTCAACATGCTGCAACACAGGGGGGATTGTGATGCTCAGCCATCTCTCTCAACTCTGCACCAATAAGCGACGTCAGGGACTTAACTGTGCCTCAGTACTGGGAGGCCCCGTTTCCGGGTACACCACACACAGCCAATTGAGGCAATGGGCGTCGTGGGCATGTCTTCAGTGGGGAAGTTGTGGAGTCTTCCTGTCCATGTTCTTGCACATCCTAACACTGCCCGCAAGACATCGGAGGTTTGGAGAGTGGCCTTCTCTGCTTTTTGAGCCGGGGTGGGCTCCCCGGGCAAGCCTCGATGGGGATCGGGACATGTCCACGCGCCGGTGGGCCCAGCATCGGCCGCATCTGATGGAGGACTTGCTCTGCCAGAGGTTTCTGTAGGGTTACCTCCCCCATAGCCTAGTGTTTTACCCCAGTAGACTCTGGGGGTCTGATTTGTTGGCGCCAGATACTCACCATTCGCCATATCCGTGTTGGTAGAAACAGGGAGCACCGGGTCCAAGAACTGGACCACGCGTGAAGGTACGGTTGGCTTGGTTGCAGTCATTTCTCATTTTTTTTTAATGAGACCTATAGCAACCCTTACTCCCCTGTTACTATGCATTCTAGATATGTAAGTGGTCTGCCTGTTCCAGCTTCTGGTTCTTTATTGTTATGGGCTCAGGATTGCCCACATTGAGTGTCATGACCTCTGTCTTCTTTAGACTGATGTTGAGACCCACCTGCTGGCTTTACTTATTCAGTATATATGCTTTTTCTTGAATGTGTTGATGTGATTGTGCGAGTAGTGCAATATCATCTGCACGTTCCAGATCTTCCAGTGTAGAAAACATTGTCCATCTTATTCCTCTTCAACTGCCCTTTGTTGTGTGGCACATCACCCAGTCTATGACTGTCAAAAATAAAGTTGTTGATAAGGGGCATCCCTGTCGTACTCCTGTCTTCGCCTCATAAGTTAGGTTGCTCTGCCCAACACTACATGTAAAGTTAGCATAGAGGCTTTTTATGATCGAAACAATGCGGCTAGTAATTCCATAAGCCCTCAATATTTTCCATAGGCTGTCCCTGTGTATGCTGCCAAAAGCCTTTTCAAAATCAACAAAGTTAATGTATAGCTGTCTCTGCCATTCTGAGCACTGCTCAATAATGTTCCTGAGAGTGGTTTAATCATTACGTAAGCAGAAAACAAAATAGTTTGATCATTACATAGACAGAAAATAAAGTTGTTTAATAATTACATAGACAGAAAATAAAGTGGTTTAAGCATTACATAGACAGAAAATAAATCAATTCAGCATTACATAGACAGAAAATAAAGTGGTTTAATCATTACGTAGACAGAGAACAAAATAGTCTGATTATTAAATAAACTGAATATCAAATGGTTTAATCATTACACAAACAGAAAATGAAATGGTTTGATCATTACATAGACCGAAAATTAAATGGTTTAAACCTTACATGGGACCGAGAGATGCAGCCATAGTGAATGCAGTCAGCGACCCATAGCTTGACTGCTTGCATCAGGACCAGCGAACCAGAGCTGGTCAAGACCGTACTCCACCTCTACGTGGTGGTCCTGGAAACAGTCTGCAGCAGTGCAGTCTGGCTGAGCGAGTACGGATCGAAATGGGAAGGCAAACCCGGTCCCTAAAAAATGCTGTGCTGAAGTCGGATGTGTCGACCAAAAGGTGCAGATATCACAGCTTAGGCATAAACAGACACAACGCAACCACCGTCCTTTTCAGGGCGAACGAAGAAGAAGAAGAAGAAAAAACCTTACATAAACAGAAAATGAAATGATTTGATCATTACATAAACAGAAAATTAAATGGTTGGATCATTACATAAACAGAAAATTAAATGGTTGGATCATTACATAAACAGAAAATAAAATTGGCTTATCTGATCTGATCTGATCAACTGCCTTCTTGACATCAAAGGTCAGTTGCAACGCCAGACCTAAAGGTCTTTTATATTTGGACATGCGCCCTAATATAACCGACTAGGTTGAAAAACGGGAAAACTTTATTTTTTTTTAACGCCGCTGTGCGCTTTTTTGTGGGCAAATTTTATAGAGTGACGAGTCTAAATTTTTTTTGCAAAACTTTACTTATTTTTTAGGGAAATTGATAGAGAATTGTAATATATAATGTCTCTTTCATTCCAGAAAATTGTTTATGTTAAAACGATCTTACCAAAGACAAATTACTGTTGTAGACAATAAAACTTTCTTTTTAGTCTTCAAACGTCAAGACACCAGTTTTTACTGTGGTCCTTTGTAAGAAAAAAATAAATTATGCAATCGTGCATTACGTAATTTTCAAACAAATAAAGAAGAATAACGTCATATAAAAACTTTTTTACTCTTGTTTAATGTTTTAATAGTATCCCTAGCTTCATCTTCTACCTAGGACTAGTGATTAGATGTTACAGTAGGTCTAGTTTTGTTGTTTTTTGATCGGCCAGAATATGACTACGCCCACTCATCAACTTAATCTAGTATGTCTAGCTTTTCTGCACAGATTCCGTATTTTGACAACAAACTGTGACTACCAAACAATCATCAGCAATGTCAGCAATGTTTCAAAGTAGTTTGACACAGTTATTTGCTTAGGAGACTTAGAAAATGTAAATATAAAGCGTGACATATTTCTCTAGCAATAACAACGAAAAACGCAAACACGCAAATCTTCACAAAAATTGTGATAATAACGTCAAAACACGCACATGTGCTTATTAACTACAGTCAAATTAGTTGTTTAAATAGTAGCGGAAGTCATTCTACGAGTTTTAATATATGAACTGCATAAAACGGGCGATTTTTAGGGTTTATTCGTGATAAACAAAAAACCACGCTGTGAGCGTTGCTCTGGCACGGCGCGTTGAATTTTGCAACGCTCAGAGCGTTGGTCTGGAGTCAAAGAGTTAAAAAGTTGCATCGAATTTCATGTGCCTACTGTCTTAATGATATACTTTGATAGACTCTTTTTTCTGTCCATCACTTGATGTTATCTTGCAACCAAACGTGCTAGTGTTTCTCTTGCACCTTTATCTTCAAGTCTTCCTTCCATTATGGTTGTCAACAAGGTGTTATGGGTTTTTAAATGACCAAAATATTTTATCTGCCTTAGTTGAGCTCATTCCATTACGGTTGTCAACAAGGTGTTATGTGTTTTTATATGACCAAAATATTTTATCTGTCTTAGTTGAGCTCATTCCATTATGGTTGTCAACAAGGTGTTATGTGTTTTTATATGACCAAAATATTTTATCTGCCTTAGTTGAGCTCATTCCATTACGGTTGTCAACAAGGTGTTATGTGTTTTTATATGACCAAAATATTTTATCTGTCTTAGTTGAGCTCATTCCATTATGGTTGTCAACAAGGTGTTATGTGTTTTTATATGACCAAAATATTTTATCTGTCTTAGTTGAGCTCATTCCATTATGGTTGTCAACAAGGTGTTATGTGTTTTTATATGACCAAAATATTTTATCTGTCTTAGTTGAGCTCATTCCATTATGGTTGTCAACAAGGTGTTATGTGTTTTTTATATGACCAAAATATTTTATCTGTCTTAGTTGAGCTCATTCCATTATGGTTGTCAACAAGGTGTTATGTGTTTTTATATGACCAAAATATTTTATCTGTCTTAGTTGAGCTCATTCCATTATGGTTGTCAACAAGGTGTTATGTGCTTTTATATGACCAAAATATTTTATCTGTCTTAGTTGAGCTCATTCCATTATGGTTGTCAACAAGGTGTTATGTGCTTTTATATGACCAGAATATTTTATCTGTCTTAGTTGAGCTCATTCCATTATGGTTGTCAACAAGGTGTTATGTGTTTTTATATGACCAAAATATTTTATCTGTCTTAGTTGAGCTCATTCCATTATGGTTGTCAACAAGGTGTTATGTGTTTTTATATGACCAAAATATTTTATCTGTCTTAGTTGAGCTCATTCCATTATGGCTGTCAGCAAGGTGTTATGTGTTTTTATATGACCAAAATATTTTATCTGCCTTAGTTGAGTTCATTCATTATTTCTCTTTTCATTCCTAGCGTTTTCAAAATTTCTTTGTTTATTTTCTTCTCTTTCACGGATGCATTTTTTTTTTTTTAAGTTGTTCACATCATTACAATTTCATCTTCATCAGCAGAGGATCACTTTGAAAAAAAAATCAGCTTCAATCACAAATTTCATCTACCGAGGAGCAGAATTAAGGCACATAAAAAATTATATTTGTAATATCTTTATTAACTAGACAGGTGCTCGTGGAACAGGTGAGAAGAAGGTGCTGGGGATAAATATGACCTGCTAATAGTGTTACCAAAACAACCTTTGTTCTGGAATCCCCAGGGTAAGAGAAAGGACGAGAGAGGCACACACACAAAAAATGGAGAAGAGAACTGAAATAGAAATAAAAGGGATAAAGTAGATGTGGAAAGCTCTTGAGGACTGGACACAAGACGTGGAGGTGACATAAATTTGTTGAAGGTCTACGCTCCATGATGACTAGGACACAAGACGTGGACGTGACATAAATTTGTTGAAGGTCTACGCTCCTTGAGGACTAGGACACAAGACGTGGACGTGACATAAATTTGTTGAAGGTCTACGCTCCCTGAGGACTGGACACAAGACGTGGAGGTGACATAAATTTGTTGAAGGTCTACGCTCCTTGAGGACTGGACACAAGGCGTTGAGGTGACATAAATTTGTTGAAGACCTACGCTCCATGAGGACTGGACACAAGATGTGGACGTGACATAAATTTGTTGAAGGTCTACACTCCTTGAGGACTGGACACAAGACGTGGACGTGCCATAAATTTGTTGAAGACCTACGCTTCATGAGGACTGGACACAAGATGTGGACGTGACGTAAATTTGTTGAAGGTCTACGCTCCTTGAGGAGCTGAACGGTAATGATGAATATCCTTATTATGTCATACAAAACCTTGACCCTTCCACTTCAGGTTAAGGTTCACCACTGTTTTATATTTTCAGGCTACTATGGGGAATGTGAAGATGACCCCTTAGCGCCATCTTCTGGGTGGAATTCGTACGTTGGACATTTGGACAATAACCAGGAGTCATCATCGAATGAAGATGTTTACAAATATCTCTCAATCTCATTGGGCATTATTGCTGGTCTGGGGCTTATATCAGCTGCAGTCTTTTTTGGTCTTTGGTTTATGGGTCTGAAAAATGCATCCAAGAATAAAGGGAGCTCTGTGACATCATCACAGGCTACTATGACTCAGGACGATATTTTTTATGTTAACCCCTCATTGTCTGATAGAGAGCAGGTAGAATACAGTCAGAGCGGTTCAGAGAATTATTATGAAGTAATTCCAGAAAGGCGAAGCTATGAGAGCATCAATACAGGCTTGGCTAATGGTGGGTTGCATATGAGACAGCTGAGGACTCCTCATGGTGCACTGGGTCACTATCCACATGCACATCACCACGGTCACAGCCATCCCCACCATACACACCATGCCCACATAACCCAGCCTAAAGATGTCGCCAACCCCAGAAGTGTTCCATACATGCTTGAAGATTATCCACCTCCACCATACCAACCTCCACGGCTTCTAGGAATCTCGAAAAATTCCAGCATGGGTCCCACACCTAATCACAGCCACACTCTCTCCCTCCCTGCCAATCAACACCAGAGGCCCGCCATCATCCACCATGCTTACCATTCCAGTCTTGTCCCCACCTCTGCTGCTCTGGGAAACAGTGGGCTGAACCCTGGAATTAGCAGCAGCAGTGGGAACACCATCAGCAACATGAACATGGGGATCACAGGAAATAGCATCGGCAGTAACCTGATCCACAACCACAGTAGCGGTGGTCTGATGCTGAGCAGTGCAGGCATGGGAATTCAGAGCACCTCCAACAGCTTGGCTACATTTGGAGGCGGGGCTGGAAATGGCCTGACAAGTACTGGAGGTGGAATTAACCTGACATCACTTGTCGGTCACCAACTTTTTAGTGGAATCTCACCTCATTCCTCAGCCAGTAGCAGCCAACCATCTAGTTCAAGCAGCCTTCTGCCCAGTCTGGCTGCTGCCTTAAACTCCGGTGGGTCACATGTGCCAGCCCCTGCCCCTGGCCAGTCAGAGACCAGCGCATGAAGGTTTGGCCGTGACGTCAGGCTCGATGATGTCATTGCTGGCCAATCAGAGACCATCCTTTGATCACAAGACCTCCGAAGGTCGTCTAGCATTCTCAGTGGTGCAACACCTCATAATCACAAATAGGTATTAGTGATCTCACTAAAGTTATGTGAACTTGTTGCTAACTTATTGGACATTGCCCTCGTCTTCATTGAACTTGCTGAGAGTGTCTCTTAATGTAGCAAATATTCGTGAACTAGTCCATCACAGTTCAGGGCCATTGAGGGATATGGGTATATTCAAAAGGACAAAGACGGGAAGCAGTTCTTTTGTCTTACTTATCCTTATATATGAGCTCTTGTGTGCATCATGTGCAGGCCTGACTTTCTGAACACACAAGTACCACACACATGGATTATATCGAACATTCGTGTGTAATAATGTATTCTGGCTTGTAGCTGCTCCTTATTTAAAAACTTCCAAAAGTTCAGGTATTCCTGATAGTCACAATACTAGTGGCACTAGTATTCTGTTTTCTAATGTGCAGTCCAATGTTATAAATCACAAGCTTTCCCAGCTCTGATGATGTGTACCTGGTTATGTCTCCAGTAAGATCGGCTGCCTTTGAATGAAGACACCATTATTCACAACAGAACTTGTTAATTTGAGCGGAATGGCAACCACATCATGTAAAAGAAATTACCACAGAAACCACTGCTGCAGGAACATGTGACTACTACTTAGTGTATGCTTCCTGCAATGGGAACAATCTGTAATGGAGGCTTCATGCTCCGTAGGGAGCGTAAAGGAGATTGATGACTGAACTTCAAGTGGATATCACAGATTAATTTGTGTACAGTGTTATAAATTAATTTGTTAGTAAAATTCAATAGTAAATAGTATGACAGGCTGTGGACATTTCACATCAAACATGACCTGATGGACCTGTCTTATCCCCTTTTAGAAATTTTTAATGTGATTAGAAGTCTGGATTTAAAACTGGGGTCGGATTTCTGGAGTCTGACGTGTATTGTTTTCAGACCCTCATCAACATCAGCCATTTTGATTTTTTGGCTGAAGGTGAGAGTGATTTATATAAGGTTAAAATAGACACAAACTTTACAAATATACAAAACGTTTTAAACAACAATAAACGTAGAAAGAAAAGGAATTACTGTGCCTCTTTTCCATGTTCATTGTCAGTCCAGGCAAGAGATTGCCAGGATGTGCTGAGTAGGTGTTAAGTTTGGGTGCAACCAAATTTCAGATCCTTTTTAATGTGATTGGAAGTCTCGATTGTAAACTTGAGTTGGATTTATGGAGTTTGCTGCATGTTGTTTTCACAGAGCCGGCAGATTTAATCTTTTGGCTTAAGGTGACGGTGATGTTTGTCAGATGTTACTAGGAAATATCTTGTCTGATGCATAACTTGGTCCAGGAGTTCTAAGGCAGTATGACACAAGACTTTGACAGGGCATCACTGGAAGTGAACATAGCAGCTAAAACTGCATTTCTTAGTGTGAGTAGTAGGGTCAGAACTGGTTTTTGGGTGGGGGTGCTGAAAAGTGTAAAAAACAAAAAAATCGTGTCAGGAGTTAAAATTTTAAAAGAATAATTGAAACTGAATTGTTTTGGAGTTTGAAGCACAAACTATTTTAATGCTTCTATTTATTTCATTTCTTAAATTAAAAATACATTTTTTATTATTCTAAGTATATATTATTCCTTTTTTTTTTCAAAAACATCATGAGACTTTGCACCAGCCTGAAAAGTCTCTAGCGCTGACTCTGGGTAGGGTACAGAAAAATAGATAATGCATCTTACTAGGACAAAGAGCATTGCCCATGTTATGACCACAAGGCCTTCATCACAGACAAGCAAATAAAAGCAGAAGAGGAAGAAAACAAGAAATACCCTCAGACCTAGGGGTCTTTTGTGTTTGGACATGCGCCCTAATATGACCGACTGGGTTGAATGGGACGCGCCTCACCAAAACGAGGCAAAAGTTTTACAAACAAAAAAAAAAACAAGAAATAAGTTAAAAACATTACAAATTAAATAAAAATAGCATGGCCTGAAGTAGAAGTCGCTAGGGATGCTCCCATGAAAATTCAAATGTGAATACCGGATTTGAGATGTTAGCTGAGAATTGAACCCACTTCACCTTGGTTGCAACTTTCAACTTCACTCCTGGTTTTATCTATGCTGCCAGTTTGAGACAATTGTGAAGGTAACCATTATTTTAAATAAATTACAGTCTTGATATACAACATAATGGTTCCAGCACAGGCTGAAAAAGACAGCAGGAGACTGATATTTGGGAGTCATGACTCCTCAGGTGGGCCAGCCTCCCATTGAGTGTAAAGGAGATAAAAGGGCTGAAAGACTTGTTCAGCGGGGGGCTACTATTGATGATCAGATTGCCTCCTTTTGTAATGCTCTGATTAGTTTCCTGCCACTCAGCAAAGGAGGATAGAAGATGATGTTATTGAAACACAGTTGTCATGACGATAGCAGGATCTGTGAGAGTTAACAACATAAGTACAGGTGGCTGCAGTGGAACACTTCATGTTTAAGTCTTGCATTTTCAACAGTTTATTGGATGGTCGCATCCCGAAAGATATCTTCTACAGACAACTAGCAGATGGCAAAAAACAGTTGGGCGACTGCAGCTGAGATTCAAAGATGTGTGCAAGAGAGACATGAGGGCACTGGACATAAATCCAGCAACCTGGGAGGATGAAGCTGCCAATCACACCAAAGGGTGATGCTGTCTACGGCACCACCTCAGATTGGTCGAAAAGAAGCTCTCAAACCAAGCAGAAGAAAGGAGAAAACTTTGAAAGGAACATAAGCAGCTGAGGGCTGTCACCTCAAGGGTGCATTCCCATAGTCAGTTATGACTGAAGGGGCTATTATTATTGTATGAAACAGGCTATTCTGAGGGGGAATCATAGCAGATCTGAAGTACTACAGCCACTATTAAAATGTACCAATGAAACAACACAATTATTTTATTATCTGGCAAGCAGTTTAAGCTCCTTACATGGCTGTGCAAAATTTAGATAGGTAAAAGCTAAGAAGGACTGGATTCTGTCTAGATGACTGAAAAGGAACATTGTGCAGCTAAGTCAAGGGTACAGCTGGATTCTATGAGTGAATTGTAAATTTATGTCAAGATATGGATAATCATGCTCAGAAGGAGCATCTACAACAGATTTGAGAGTAAAATTTTGCATTTTGGCATTTTGAGTACATTAACACTCACAAAAATACATTAAACCCTCAATTTAGCAGACTCATTAGGATTTGGGAGTGTGGGGAAGGGTGTTGTTGTTGTTTACCTAAGAATGCTGAGCTTCTCGCTCTTTTGCAGCAAACTCCTTGGTATTATCTACACTGTCGATCTAGGATTTTCCTGTGGCTTTTCTGCCATTCCAAAACGTGTTGAGTTGAAGTCATGAGCTCCAGTAAGATTGAGAAATAATTACTTGCGAAGTAAGTTATCTTCAAAAAGCAGCTGAAAAGGCTTAATGTAAAACAGTCAGGAACATTATGGGATCATTACCAGTCAAGGCCTAAGAAAAATTCACCGAATCTTTTGGCCGAATACCATCACCAACCAAGATCTGCTTACTCGGAGCAAGCAAGAGGACATGCACACCATCATAGCTGGCAGACGCTGGAGCTGGGTTGGCCATGTCCTCAGAAGAGACCCCAATGCCATCACAAGAACAGCTATGTTTTGGACCCCTGAAGGAAAACGAAAGAGAGGCCGACCAAAAACAACCTGGCGGAGGACTGTGGAGGCTGAGATGCAAAGAATGAACCAGAGTTGGGGCACTGTACGAAGGATGGCCACCGACCGAGCAAAGTGGAATAAATTTGTTGTTGCCCTACAAGATGGCGTGATGGCCACTGACTGCTTTGACGGTCGGCGGCTAAGGAAAAAATAAGAAGAACCAGTCAAGGGCTCCTTATAATTCCTTAGAGGTCTGTGAGGATAGAAAGAAAGAACATGCCTACTTTTGTTTCAGGCATATCATTAAGACGTGACTAATATGAGGTTCAGCAATGGGGTTAGCAACCTCTTCATGTAAAACAAGTTGCTACAGAGACCCCTGACTGCAAGAACACATGAATGCTGTCATGTAGGCTTTCTGCAAAGGGAACAACAGCAATAGTGGCCACATGCTCCATAAAGAGCAAAACAAAATGATCATAACAAAGAAGGAGTTTCTAGAAGAAGTTACGTGTTCTACTGTTTGCTTGCCTCCCCACACGACCACATATCTGTCTGTCCGATTTTCAATTTGTTGTACAGATGGTATTTAAGTCTTCAATGGTCGGTTCTTATTCTGAAAATTATCACTTGGTCTGTTCTTGGTAATGTATAGCATGTTTCTGCAATATCAGAGTCAGGGCATTCTTTATGCCATTCTTCTCTATAGTTATTTCTGATTATTGCTATTATCGATTCAGAATATCAGATGATTAGATGGAAGATAGCTCCAAATATAGAAGTAAAATAAGTTTGGATTTCTTGTGCTGGGTATTTTCTAATCAGCCTGAGATGAGGAATAGAGGACAGCCCAGAAGGTGTATCAGTTAGATTACAGACGTCTTGGAGAAGCAAGGCATGACAGCACACTTCGCCGCAATATCTGTACTGTATGAGAAACAAAAAAGTGACTCTGACTGTGATGTTTCATGGCACAGGCAGTGGATATAAGTATCAAGGAAAAATTATTTAGTTAAACAGAGAAACTGGGATAATTACCTCTATTGTTGTTTTAAAATGAGATACACAGAATGGCAGACATCATGTTCAAGTGACAGCCATGAAGAAAGGGGCAGATGTGGCATGAAGATGTCAGGAACTTGTATTGAGAAAATGTCAGATGCTAGTCATAAACAGAGATTGCTGATAAAAAACTGTCTTTACAGAAATGGCACTGCAAGGTTTCGAAAGATAACTGTCTGTGACAGAAACAGTGCTACAATGGAAAGAGGTCTGTGACAGAAACAGTGCTACAATGTCTGAAAAAAGAACTATATATGATAGAAACAGTGCTACAATGTCTGGAAAGAGAACTATCTGTGACAGAAACAGTGCTACAATGTCTGGAAAGAGAACTATCTGTGACAGAAACAGTGCTACAATGTCTGGAAAGAGAACTATCTGTGACAGAAACAGTGCTACAATGTCTGGAAAGAGAACTGTCTGTGACAGAAACAGTGCTACAATTCTCAAAAGAGAACTGTCTGTGACAGAAACAGTGCTACAAAGTCTGGAAAGAGAACTATCTGTGACAGAAACAGTCCTACAATGTCTGGAAAGAGAACTATCTGTGACAGAAACAGTCCTACAATGTCTGGAAAGAGAACTATCTGTGACAGAAACAGTGCTACAATGTCTGGAAAGAGAACTGTCTGTGACAGAAACAGTGCTACAATGTCTGGAAAGAGAACTATCTGTGACAGAAACAGAGCTACAAGGGTTGGAAAGAGAACTGTCTCTACAGAAACAGAGCTGTGAGGCTTGTAATGGGTAACAAAAAATAAATAATGTGAACAGGAAATATAAAAACGCAAACAATGGCACTTTTTATCAGATGACCTTGTCTTGTATAAATTTTGAATGGTATGCTCTTTATTGTAATTCGATGCATTCCCTCCTTTCTCTTTGTAATGGAATTCATAACATATTTTGTGTGTGAGCTGCTTATAGTACATTTTATTTCTGTAAATTGGGAGCCGCGCTAGCGTAGTGGTTAGAACACCGCTCTGGCGACCGGGTGATACAGGATCAAACCCGGGCGACGGCATTTGAGGATTTTTCGTCGACCGGGATTTGGACTGGATTAACTCGAGACCTGGCGAGGACATTTGAAGGAGTGTCGTCGACCAGGGACTGGCGGCTCCTGAGCCGACCCAGCTGCAATGGGTTTAAATCGGCGAGTATTTGCCTGAATGGCGAGGGACACCTGTCTCTGTACAAGAAATAAAGGGATACTCACGTAAAATCAATGTCAGGTTAGACATAAATAATAACCTGAGATTTCGCCTCGAGTATTAGCGGGCGTACGCAAAAAAAAAAAAAAAAAAAAAAAAAAATTTCTGTAAATTGAGTCATGTGCTTTCTGTTTTATATTGAATCACATAATTTCTGTGCATAAGTGAATTAATGTACTATTTTAATTGTTGATTAATGTTTTTGTTTTTTTAAATTATGTTGGTTTGTGTTATTTTTTCTTTATTGTATTCTGCATCTGTTTTGTGTATCTTGATTTTTGTCATAGTTTTTTTTTTTTTTTTTTTTGTAATGCATGTCCGAAAATAAAACACTTTGTGGTCTGGAAAATGAATGTTCTTTCTTTTTTTTGTGGTCATAGTTGAATTATGTTGATTTAGGCAGTGTATTTATGTATGTCATCTTGTATTGGATTGATTAGAACTGCCCTTCTTGAGGGATTGCGTCTGTTTCTTGTCAATCTGTCAATAGCCTTTAGCTCCCCCAAGGAGTCAGTACATGCCAATACTGTTTATTGAACTTGAGTGATATTGTTACTCTTGCATTTATGTGTTAACGATATCTGCAGTTGGTTGTCAAAGAAATAGTTTGAAAGTTGTTTGATAAGCGACACAATGGGTACAGGATGTTTCTGGATAGATTGTCAAACAGAACTATCAAACTAAAATGTGTTGTAACTTGATGTTGTCAGCCAAAAGTAAACCTACTTAATTACTAAATTATCCATGCCAAAATATTTTTTTAAAATGTGTGTTTTCTATTCTTGTTGGGGTTTTTTTTTCAATGCAAGCGACTGTTGGCCCACCACCCAGAGCCTTTTCCTTGTAACAGTGTTAAAATTTTTTGGTGAGCAGTAACTTACGGGCCCCGTATAGTTCATGGGGGTCTCTGATGAGATAAAAAAATAATAGGAAAACTGGTCCATTTGGCATGTCACAAGGCCACTAAAATGAAGTTATGCATGGGGCTGGCAAACTCATCATTTAAAAATATATTACTACAGAAACTACCACTTCAAGAGCATGTGAATGTCAGATGCAGGTTTCTTGCCAGGGTACCTGCTGCAGTGGTGGTTCCATGCTCTAGAAGGAGCACAAAAGAAAATGATGGTGTATATTACATGTCAAGTAAAAAAAATTTAAAGGTAGACCCATAGCAGATACTGCAGTAGGGGAGTCTTCTTCTTCTGCGTTCGTCCTGAAAAGGACGTTTGTTACATTGTGTCGCCGTTTACAGCAAAGCGGCGATATTTGCGCCTTTTGGTGCGACACATCCGGTTTCAGCATGGCATTTTTGGGACCAGGTTAGCCTTCCCTCTTCAATCCCTACTCTCTCAGCCAGACTGCAGTGATGCAGCCTGTTTCCAGGACCACCACTTGGAGGTGGATAAGGGTCTTGGTTAGCTCTGGTTCGCTGACCCTGATGCAAGCAGTCAAGCTGTGGGTCGCTGACTGCATTTATCACTGTTGCTGCATCTTCAGTCCCCAGTAGGGGAGCGAAGTGTTAAAGTCTTCACTATGATTAGTTCAGCTTCATGAGGTGGGGTGACTAGATCCCTTATTTGCTGCCTTTACTATCCCTAACTCAGAAGCAGAGTCAGGTATCCATTTACAGATGAGTAGGCTGGAGCATGACGCTACCAAGTTTCAAACCCAATAACTTTGCTGCACAAGGTCAGCACCCTACCCACTCTGCCAATATGATGCTATGGTCAGGTATGGATACTTATTATTCTCTTCAAAATGTAAGCACTAACAGAATGAACTTGTTTAAACTAGGCAAACTTTCAAGTCATTTATAATAATACAGTGATATTTGTAAAGTCTGGTTGTAGGATCACTGTAACAACACTCAGTAGCCCAGATAGACATATTATTGTATACATCTCATGAAAGAACCAAGGTGAACATATAAGAAATCACAAACAAACTAAGGGTACAAGATAGAGCATATTGTTGTTGTTTAACTAAGGCTGCTGAGTTTATTGTTCTTTGGCAGCCAGAACTCCTTGGTATTATCTACACTGTAGATCTAGGCTTTTTCCTTTGACTTTTCTGCCATTCCAAAACGTGTTGAGTTAAAGTCATGAGCTCCAGTTTCTCCAGCTTGGCTTGCATTTAAAAGATCATCATATATGGTCCCAAGCTAGGAGGAAGAAGCATATGGCACACTGTGCATTCCTCGCCATCCTAGGGGGCTCTCCAAATATGCAGAGCTAAATGCTCTGGTTCTGGGCTCTCCCAGGTAATTGTCACGTCCTACACAGAGCTACTTCTCAGCTCCCCCTGCCTATCACGAGTCTACAGTGAGATCCTCCTTCATGCAGCCAACCAGGTAGAATCCAGAGTTACGTCTGGGGCTTAGTTGACTCCTTAGTGTGCAATGCTGGGTTCTCAACAAGTTTCACCACAGGAGGAATCCCAGGAAGTGTGTGGATGATTTCAAGAGTCAGTGAGGCTGTAATTAGCCTCACAGACAGAGACAGAGGTTCACTTCCACATACTTGTATGTTGTAGCATTGTGCATAGCTGGTGATCATATAAGGATGACTCCATATATGCCTCCATACTTATGTATATCTGTGGAGTTTATGAAGGGTTGAAGATATAGTGTTTGCCATGGATGACAATTATTTGGTGTCATCAAGATTAAATTTATGTTTACTGTCAGGAACATGCAGTGTGATACGACAAGAGTTAATACAAGTATAACCATATTTTAATTGTGGCAAAATTACAAAAGTAATACAGGTAGAAGTGTGGGATAAAACTATTACGTATTGCCAAGTTTTCTTACTTATTTGTCGTTCCTCTTCTACCGTGGGGTGTAGAGGTTTGTAAGAGAGAGCGCCATACTATCCTATCGGCTGTCTTCCTCCTGGCCTGGTTCCATTCTAGTCCTCGGTCCTTCAGAGATTGTCTAATGTTGTCCACCCAGCAGACTCTGGGTCATCCTGGAGGTCTGGATCCCTGGCTCTTAGCCTCCCATACCTGCCATAACAGACAGCCGATCTTCTCCCATTCTGCAGACATGGCCAAACCATCTTAGTTGGGACTATTCTACTTGGGTCTCCAGGGGCTGGGTTTTTGTAGGCCTTGACGTATCGTCTGGTTGCGCACTATGTCTCTTCTTGTTACTTCAACCACCTTTCTCAGATACCTCATTTCTGTTTTCTTTGTGACATAACTAGTACATATAGGCATGTTCTTTACAGGATGATTAATATTTAAATGTCCTCACTTGTATCCATTGATAAAATGACTGCTGAACATCTGCTTCAAAGTTGCCCAACATATGCGGAACAGAGAAAGCGCATATGGCCGACACCAGTACCATTCGTGGAAAAGCTCTACGGAGATGTAAATAGCCTCAAACTGACTACTGCTTTCTTTGAAAACATTCAAGTAGACGTCTGAGAGTGTACAAAGAAGAAGATGAAGTATCCATTGAATGTACATAAAACAATATTGTCAAAGCAATGAGCAACAACTGTCATTTGGCTAAAAAGTTTTATTTTTATTCCCAGAAACAAAATGAAATCTAAAATGGCCACTGAACTCAATTTATAATAGATAACAAAAAATTACTGTCCTTTATGAAATAATAATTAGAACAAATAGGAACTTATGTTGAGTTGTAATGTTAATGTTGCATAGCATATTATGTTATGTTATGTTGTATGTTGTTTAACTAGGGCTGCTGAGCTTCTCACTCTTTAGCAACTAATACTAAGGTGAAGATTTCTTGGTATTATCCACACTGTAAGATGTATGCTTTTCCTGTGGCTTTTCTGCCATTCCGAAACATGTTGAGTTGAAGTCATGAGCTCCAGTTTCTCCAGCCTAGCTTGCATCTAAAGGATCGTCATATCTGTTCCGAAGCTAGGATAAGAAGTGCGTGGGATACTGTGCATTCCCCGCCATCCAAGGGTGCTCTCCAACTATGCAGAGCTAAAATACTGTACTCTGGTTCTGGGCTCTCCCAAGGAATTGTCACGTTCTGCACAGAGCCACTTCTGGGTCCACAGTGAGATCCTTCTGCATGCAGTCAACCAAGTCAAAGCCAAAGAATTACGCCTGGGGCTCAAGTGACTTCTCCACGCTTAGTGTGCAATGCTGGGTTCTCAACAAGTTTCACCCTGGAAGTGTGTGGATGATTTCAAGACTCAATGAGGATGTAATTAGCCTCACAAACATAGGCTCACTTCCAAGTACGTATATTGTAGCATCGTGCAAAGCTGGTGGTCATATAAGGATGACTCCAGATATGCCTCCATGCATATTATGTTATAAAATAGCAGTTAATTTTCTTTATTTTGATGTTTGCTTCATATAAGTTAGCTAGATAGGAATGAAGAAATAACAATTTAAAAATAATAAATGACTTTTCAGTCACCCTGTATATGATTAAGCAAGTAGGCATGTTTTCTTTGTTACAAAATGAATACAAGTAGGCATGTTTTCTTTGTTAAAAAATGAATACAAGTAGGCATGTTTTCTTTGTTACAAAATGAACATAAGTAGGCATGTTTTCTTTGTTACAAAATGAATACAAGTAGGTATGTTGTCTTTGTGACAGATTTAAATAGGGTGGTTTGTGTTCTTTATCTGTAAAGATTCGTGTTATGTGAACTACCACCTGTACTTACAGCTCTGCTTGACCTGACTTGACTTGAGTTTGATCCACTGTCATTGAGCGTCAGCTCTTGGTGACCTTGTTGCCATTATGTGGTACTACACAGTTCGTGTCAGCTGTTTAGGGCTGCCATAAAGTGTACTGTCTATGGATGGGTTGTGTGGTAAGAGGAGCTGTCTCATTCCCTGGAGTGCAGGCACTGTAGTAGATGGTGTTCTACTGTCTCAGACTAGTTTGGGCTGTGTCTACATTTTGCTATATTTTGTGAACATATTCTGTTTCTGTGGCCATTTAGTGTAGAGTGATCTGTTCTTTATCTGAACATTCTGGTTTGGTATTTTCATTCAGTATGGCTGATAGCATCTTCCTTATTTGGGGCTGTTTGGTGTATGAAGAGTCTTCTTCCTGTTTTAGCTTGTGCCCACGTGTTCGGCCAATCTGTTTTACAGTTGTTTTTTATTATTGGTTTTATTAACATACCCAATGGATGGTCAATTTGTGGCTTTGCTTAATAATGGGAACGTATCTTTAATATGAACCTTATCATGGAAAACACATTGCTACATGAACCACTGCTTACAGGAGCATTAGAATGGGGGGGGGGAAAAAAACCACAAATAGTAATACGTCTTACAAGGAGAAAGGACAGGAAAAACCTACGTTGTGGCCACAAGGCCTTCGTCAGGGACAGACAAACAAGACAGGAGGGAAAGAAAGAAAATGAGAATTAAGTAGAGAACATGAAACTATAAAAATAAGAGAAAAACAACTCCCTTATGTCCAGTCACATGTCCAGTCACAGAAGCAAGATGGCTGCCACTAAACCGGAATACGGAAGTCGATAGTACATTAAAAACAAAAAAATAAGAAATAATGAAAATAAGGACCGGAAAAGAGTGAGAAAAAAAATAATAATAATAATAATAATATATAAAGTGAGGGAAAAGCGATTTAGAAAATAAAAAAATAAAAAAAATTAAAATTAAAATAAATAAATTTAAAAATAAATTTAAAAAAAAAATAAAAAAATAAAATAAAATAAATAGAAGAGCATGTACTCAGAATCAGACTTCTTGTAAGGGGACCAGAATGAATGAATCTAACTCTTAAAAGGCGAGCTAGTTTTCCCATGTTTGACACAAGGAATTTTCTGTCTTTATGAGTTTTCATATAGTTTTAAAGTTTAGGGGTCATTTCTGTTCAAGTTATTTACAAGTTTGGTAATGTTATACATAGTTGTAAAGGAAATGAATGAGGATTAATTAACTATAAAATTGAGAAAAAACAAAACTTAATTCAAATACTGGCCTTCTGTCACAAACACCTGGGGACATTGGCCCTAAATACTATCCTCTCTTCCTAAATGAGTTAATATGTCTGATATTTCATGTTAATTTCCTTGGTAACATTATTGATCGTATGAAAGACTATTATCTGATTAACTATTTCTAGCTATTTAATAACTTAATCATTTTTCATGTTAAAGTGTTTTATCCAAAGATGTGTTTGTATAGTATTTATAATATATGTAAATCCATTACTGAAATACATTTCCTTCAGATATCACTTGATTATAGTCACATATTTCTTATTGTGATGCCTAACTAACCAAAAACTTACCCAGCACCGGCAGTTGTTATCTGTTTTGTAATATAAGTGTTTTACCTGATGGGACAGTTTGTGACATTAAGATTTTTACCTGGTGAGGTTTTGATTAATGTAATGTGTGGTTTACCTGATGATGTAGTTTTTAACATAGTTTGGTACCTCATATGATAATGTAAAACAGCTTGTGTGTTTTACCTGATGAGGTAGTTTGTAAATAAGTTGTTACTCATTGGATAGTTTATAACAGCATGTGTGTTTTACCTGATGAGGTAGTTTGTAACAAAGTTTGTTACATCATTGGATAGTTTATAACAGCTTGTGTGTTTTACCTGATGAGGTAGTTTGTAACAAAAGTTTGTTACATCATTGAATAGTTTATTACAGCTTGTGTGTTTTACCTGATGAGGTAGTTTGTAGCAAAAAATGTTTACCTCATTGGATAGTTTATTACAGCTTGTGTGTTTTACCTGATGAGGTAGTTTGTAACAAAAGTTTGTTACATCATTAGACAGTTTATAATGGTGTGTGTGTTTTACCTGATGTGGTAGTTTGTAACATAATTGGGATAGTTTGTAACAGCTTGTGTGTTTTACCTGATGAGATAGTTTGTAACAAAAGTTTCTTACATCATTAGAAAGTTTATAACAGCGTGTGTGTTTTACCTGATGAGGTAGTTTGTAACGTAAGTTTGCTACCTCATATGATAATTTGTAACAGCTTGTGTGTTTTACCTGATAGAGTAGCTTATAACAGACATTTTTACCTAACATGGAAGTATTTTATCTTCTTTTGGTAGTATGTGTGTTTTTTACCACATGGAGTAGATATCCCTAGACAGTGTTTCTTAAAGTGTGTTACGCAAAACCCCTAAGGTACATGAAAAGTGTTCATGGGGTACAGGGCACAATATTTTAATTTTAATTTATCATAATTTTTTTGGTTCCACCAGAAAACAGTTCATTAAAATTTAATATATGAGAAGGGTATGCCTGTAAAACTCAAAATGGGTACATTATTATTGTAAGTTTGGGAAACGCTGTCTAAACACAACAGCCAAGTTGGTACAGTATATAACTTAGGTCTTGTACCAATGGAAAAAATGATGCATACAAAAAAATGTTTCCACACAACAGACTCTAGCAGACGGGAAAAAATGTGATGAAGGTATATTAGCAACCTAATGTGAGATGGCCAGATGTTGAGTTAAGGAGCTCTACATTCACAGGGGAAAGAGACGCTGACAAGAGAAAGATGGTTCTCGTTTTGGGTTCACTAAGCTGTCTTTATACAAAAAGACTTCGAGCTGATGGCATATGACAGAAAGACTTGACATAAGTTTGTTGAAGGCCTATGCTCCTTGGGGGGTGATGAATGGATGAAGCTATCATTAACGTGATTGGTCAGTAGGTATAATTATGATTAATTACCCCTCAGTACCCTAAGGTTAATTACTCCATAGCACCCTAAAGAGCATAAGTTTTCAACAAATTTATGCCAGGTCATTCTGTTCTATCATGTGTTTGTTGAAGGCCTATGCTCCGTGGGGAGCTAAAGGGTATTGAATGAGTGATGCTGTTCTATACCTTTCTCTCTAAATCTTTCCATCCAAGTCTTCTTTATCTCTTTCATTTATGTCACCAGTTCTCTTCTTTATGTGTTTTTTGGTCTCACTCTTCCTCTCTTTGCCTGGAGATTCCAGAACAAGGACTGCCTTGTAATGCTATCAACAGGTTTTCTCAATGTGTGTGTACTGTCTCATCTCATCCACTGGCTCCTGTCTGATTCTTGCCATCAGTTCCATATTGGCGATCTTGTTGTACCATGTCAATCTTTCTATTCTTCTATATACTCTTTGAAAATGTCCCTTTTTCTGTTTTATTTTTTATTTGTAGGATAATTCATAGTTTTGGTGTCCAGAGAATAAGAGAGAATGTTGCATAGAAACACATACAATTCACTGTCATACATGCCACATGTTATGCGTTTTCAGATGTGTACATAATTTCTGTACAGGTTTTTCATCTCCGAGGTGTGGCATGTATGCACTGTGTTTTATTACTGATCACTACCCTGAAATAGCTCATGTTTTATGGCAGACTGAGTAATGCATTGTGGGTATGTTATTATTCAGGGTAACTCTTGTTTTGTGATAGACTGTGAGTAGTGCATTGTGGGTATGTTTTTTTCTTTTCAGTGTTTCAAGATTCTTTGCTGCAGCAAACATTTGACAAAATTTAGTTCTTGACTGCAGTTCCTACTTCCAGATTCTCTTACACCCATTTCTGTTCTGCATCCACCTTCTTCTGGGGCCCAGGCTTATTATTTCGCAGGGGAGCCCATATTGGTTATCTGCTGTACCAGATATATATAGAAAAAAGCTTTGCAGATGCTAACCTTTGTGGTGATGGTGCTGAGTATTAGAAGTGTGCTTCTTATCCCTTTTAGCTCCTTGTGAAGCAGGGGACTACCAAAGCAGTTGACTTCTTGCATGAAGCCTGTGCTACAGCACTTTATATTCTCTTGCAAGCTTGGTTTCTGTAGCATCTCGTTTTGTATGATGAGATTTTTTGCTGGTCCCACACACAACCGTTCTTTACTCACCTTTGACAACATAAATGTGTGATCCATTTATATTTTATGTAACAAAATTACATTATGTATAATGATGTATTTATGTTGTACATAACTAAACTGTGCATTGTGTGTGGTGATATATTCATGTCTTATGTAACTAAATTATGTGTTCTTTGTGGTTGTATGTTTGTTTTATGTGACAGAACTCAGCGTTGTTTTCATTTGTTTGTGCATTCTTGCCCGTGCACAATAGGTACAGGTAATCCCATAGCATACTGCTGTAGGGATGTGGAGTGTTGGAGACTTCACTAAACAAGGTTAAGCGTTATGTGATGGGGGAGACCATTTCCCTTCTTCACTGCCTAAGCCTTTCCTAACTCAAAGTTCAGAATCATGTGCCCATTTACAGCTGGGTAGACAGAATCATAATGCTACCAGGTTTCGATCCCAGAATCCGTTAATTTTGCTGTGAGAGATAAGCGTTCTAACCACTCTACCAGTTGGACTATTATTAGATAGATTTTTTTTAAAAACTATTGTTCTGTCAAGTTTACTGAAGTCAGGAACTTTGCTTGCACGTGAAATTGGAGCAGCAGTGAATTACTGGTTACAAATTGTTTGTTTTTTTTCATTTTTGTTTTGGGAGCTGCTGTGAGTCTGTCATCTGTGATGAATTCTCAAAATGTGGGTGGTTGCAGACGTCACTGTTTCAGACATGGGTGACGTGCTTGTTGTCTTTCGCGGCCGTGATGTTTTTATTATGTCAGGTGACTGTTGTTGCTTTATTGTTGTTGTGCCCGATATTTGTATAAAATGGACATTAAATCTTACTAAACATTACTCTGTAGTTTGTTTGCTTTTTGGTTACTGTTGGTGATGATGATGAGGCGGGCCCGTTCAACCTGGGCTTAGGGTGCGTCGGTTATATTAGATTACATGTCCAAATGTAAAAGACCTTGTGGTCTCGATATGTAAAATGGTATCGATACAGTCTGCGGCTGAGGTTCAAAAATGTGTGCAAGAGACATGAGGACACTAGACATAAATCCAGCAACCTGGGAGGATGAAGCTGCCGATCACACCAAGTGGCGATGATATCTACGGCGCCACCTCAGATTGGGCGAAATGAAACTCTCACGGCAAGCAGAAAAGAGGAAAACACGTCGAAAGGAACACCAGGAAAATAAGCATCTGAGGGCTGTCATCTCAGGGGCGCATTCCTATAGTCAATTATGACTGAAGGGGATATTATAATTATCGTTATTATTATTACAGTCTACACAGCTATAACTGGGTTCCTGCTGAAAGACAGCGAGGAAGGAGTCACACTTCTCATAAAGCTGAAGGCCTGTACTAGAATAAAGAAGAGACTAACCTCACACTCACTGGCTTCCCTGCTCGGCGGTCATGGTTCGATCCCCAGTTGAGGTGAGATTATTTTAGACTGCAGACGGCTCCGGGGTCGACCCAGCCTCGTGAATTAGGTACCAGTGTAACTCTGGGAAGGTTAAGGCGGCCGGCATGATGCTGACCACATCACCCTAGTGCGCCGATGGTCCAGAAAATATGAGCCTAACACCATATTCCCAATATGCCTCAATGGACGTGTAATCCTTTACTTTTTAGCCTCAACTAGGTACAGGCTATTTCGAGTTAGAGGAACCTTGCTGTGGAACATGTAACTGGAGAAGAACGTTCTGTACATTGATTATTAATCGTCAGCGTAAATCATATACTGTAGGTACAGCAATCTCCAAACTGTGAAATACACTCATGGTCGATGAACCCTACTGTGGAACATGTCTGGAGAAGAACACGACAGCACATTGTGTGCTAACATGCAAGAAATATAAACAGCACAGAATACCACTCATGGAATACTTGAGAGCGCAAAAATCACCTTGTTGCAGCTTTTTGGTTGTAGTGTGTTGTTTATCTGAATAGTGGTGCAGCCTATCCTGTACAAGCAGCCTTACATCATCACTTCATTACTCTTTAGTTCCCTAACAAGCATAGGCCATGAACAAACGCATGCCAAGGCCTAATGTCCCGTGAATTAATATGAAACAAATATAAAGGTATGTTATCAGGCGCTCGTAGGAAATAAAGAAGTAGAACACTGGACAACAGAAAAACAACAGACATGAGTGGCTTACCCAGGATTTGAACCCTGGACCTTCCGTGCGACAACCCCGCCTAGCCATGCAAGCGAATCACACTATCATCCCTGCCATCTACGCATCACCAAAAAATGATGTTTCAATGACAGGTCATTAGTGCGAACCACAATACACGACACCGACTTTTATATCTATAACACCGAGGATTCCAGAAAACGGACTTCCTGGTACTGTAATGCTATTAACAGGTTTCCCCAGTGTGCGTCCAATCCATCGCCAGCGTCTTCTTCTCGTCTTTTGTTCCACTGGCATTTTCTCATGTAGCATCATGCTCCTCCTCACCACAGGATTTTCTTCTGTCTTGGATGGCTGAGTTGTTTTTTGTTTGGTTTCTTTTTTTAATTATCTTGTCCATATTGTTTGTTGAAGTTTTTGTGGCTTACATTTTCTACAAGGCCATGTAGCCGGTCACACGCCCAACCTTCCTTAGTCGCCTTTACAACAAACTACTGCCTTAAGATGGCTGTCTGAGACTTTATTAACAAAGGCAGTTGTTGTATCAGACTCACAATCCATGCTTCGAAAGGTCCTAAATGGTTGGCTTCGACATGAATAGACAACCTCCATAGAAGCATCGAATCTTCAAGAACTGATATGGATCTACTGTCCTTGTCATGAAAGAGCTGACAGATTAGCTTCAAGAGCACCCATAGAAGGTGCATTGGACAGGGATAAGGAAGAAATACTGAAGGCAGTTCATGATCGCCTATTAGAGAATGACACTGCTATCGATGAATCATCAAGGCTAAGACTGCTAGAATTAGGCATCAGCAGGGATGTACGTATGAGAGGACGCATCCGGCGTATATACAACCAGTGAGGAACAATTAGCATTCATACCCTTCGACATTTGCTGAGGGAGATTGAGCACCTATGAGTTTGCCCGGAGTGTAATGACGTCGATTCTGATCAACAATAACACTAACAATGGTAGCTTAGAGCTTTTCCATGAATGATACTGGTGTCGGTCCTGCGAGTGCCTGATAACATACCTTTATATTTGTTTCATATTAATTTACTGTTTACAGGCCTCGGGTTTCCCTCAATTATGTGTAATAAATGGTGTCGGCCATATGCGCTTTCTCTGTTCCACATATGTTGGGCAACTTTGAAGCAGATGTTCAGCAGTCATTTTATCAGGGCCACAGTTACACTGAGCGGTAGTTCCTATCTTTAAATAAATAAACAAACAACACACAAAGGTATGTTATCAGGCACTCAGTAAGAAATAAAGAAGTAGAAGACTAGACAACAGAAAAACAACAGAAGTGATAGGCTTACCGGGAATCGAACCAGGACCTTCCGAACGGCACCCACCGCCTAGCCACGGGAGCGAATCGCTACTATCCTCTCTGCCAGCTGGGCACTACAAAAATAGTGCTTCGCCGACAGAGGTCTAGCACGACACCCCCCACGTAAACCGGTTACTATCTTTAGCTTGCTGAATAGATGGTATCTCAATCTGATGTGGCCAGTGCGGAGTTACGTCTGAAAGTGTAGAAGAAGACAACTTGTAGTAATTACATCCTGCATCAAGTACATAGAAAGACATAAAATTAAGTGGTTTGGCCATCTCTTGAGAATGGAACCCGGATAAGTTACTAGTATAGTATGAGCCTACAACAGTAGAAAATCTGGTTTCGTGGCACGCTGAAGACCAAGAGTCAGATGGACAGACAACACCACAGACATCCTTCAATATGTCTTTGACTCACCATCACGGAACGTTATCTCTTGCTGATTAATCCTACAACACCACGGAACGTTATCTCTTGCTGATTAATCCTACAACACCACGGAACGTTATCTCTTGATGATTAATCCTACAACACCACGGAACGTTATCTCTTGCTGATTAATCCTACAACACCATGGAACGTTATCTCTTGCTGATTAATCCTACAACACCACGGAACTCACAGCAACCAGTGTGGCACATTTGGCTCAAGAACGCAGACTTCAACTTCCCTCTATGCGTCAACGGGAGGGGGGGGGCGGGGGGGGGGGGGGGGGGGGAAGAGAACGTCAAAGTATAAGATGTATAGAAGAACTGGCGGATAGGAAAAAAAACGTTGTCAACATGGCCTGGTAATAGTCGATCAAAACTGCCAGCAGTGAGACACAGGTTACATTCATTTTTAAAACTTGCTACACGACAAAAGTGTTAAAGGTCACACGCCTGCCCCACTCTACCCCCAATTCTGCCCTTCAAACCCGTACCCCTCCCACCCCACTCCTCCCCCTTACGCTCCTAATTTACTCATTACCCGGGGGAATTGAGCGTTCTGGTTATCTCCCCTTTTTTAACAGGAAGTGGAATAGAAATGTGTGTATCGTCTATCTATCTATCTATCTATCTATCTATCTATCTATCTATCTATCTATCTATCTATCTATCTATCTATCTATCTATCTATCTGTCTGCCTATCTAGTTGTGTCTTGCCGTCCGTTCATCTATCTATCTATCTATCTATCTATCTATCTATCTATCTATCTATCTGCCTGTCAGTCTGTCTACATGTACGTATGGATGTCTGTCCATCCGTCTTGTCTATCTATCCATCTAATCTGTCCATATATATACATATCGGTCTATCTATCTTATATATGTCCGCGTATCTATCTTATATATATATATCCGCCTAACTATCCATCTTATCCGACAGTATTTCAGTGTTTGTCCGCCTGTCTATCCCAACACTGACTACCTTGCTATATCTGAAGCATGCCTCTCTTAATGTCTGTATACTGGGATAATAATGATGTCTTGCATATTTCATCGTCCCTGTCTTCCAGTTCAAACAACCTTTCTTATCCTCCCTGCCTCTGGCTATGAACTGTGATCTATAGGGCTCTCTCTCTCTCTCCTCCTCTCTCTCTCACGTGTTCTCGTCATGTATGTAGCCTTACTCCCCGCTCTATGCTTTCATCTTCTCCTTCACCCCTCCCTGCGAAACTGTCTGTCGATCTGAAGGGTTGATTGTTAAAAAAACAGGGAATGCGTCTTACAAGGACAAAAGACAAAGAAAACTGCCTACGTTGCTGGCTCAAGGCCTTCGTCAGGGACAGAAAAGAAAGCTAGAGAGCGAATCTTCTTTCCCTGACGAAGAAATTAGAAACCTACCGACCACACAAATATTTATAGAATGTGTGATTCTTATATACACACATTGGTATTCTCGCCGGTGCTACAGAGTTCGTGCACTGTGCTGAGATCCTCCTTGTTTGATCTAAGGGAGGAGATCGGAGCACTGCTGGAGTTGTCCGTGTGCAATGAAGATAGTCCTTCAAACCAAACCAAACCAAACCTGACGAAGGCCTTGTGGCCGCAACGGAGGTAATTTTATTTGTATATTGTCTTAGTAAGATACATTACCTTTTTTCTTTGATTTTTTTTTAAAATTTGTATTTTAGCAACCCATCCTTCACCATCTCATAACTCAATTCTCCTCGTTTAATCCTACTCTGACAATCCTGTACGCTAAATTACTTTTAACTCCTAAACAACATACCACTTTCTGTCTCACCTGACACGACCTCCTACGTTGTTGTAATATCTATGTGTTTGTAAGAGTGCTCTCTCGTCTCTGTCTGTACTTTTCCTGTTCAAAAATAGTGCACACTCTAAAACCATGGCTCAGATCATCTTTTTCCACTCCATCCAACAAAGTAGTAGCTAATTTAAAATCAATACATGTTCCCGACTAGCGATAGCAAAGAGATGGACATTGATCCTTTTAACAGTGATCCCTTTATCCGAAATTTTCGGATGTATATTGTGTTTGTTAAGTTTAATATGTTGATGCTAGTTTTAGACACATAAGTGTGATGCTGTTAAAGCTGAAACCAGTGAAGCTATCTATTGGTTGTTGAGAGAGAGGGAGAGGGAGGGAGGGAAAGAGAGGGAGAGACAAGAGAAGAAAGGATAACGATGTAGTTGATAATAATTATTGCGGCAGTGCGGATCGCTGCTGTGATGTTGATCATCGTTACTCCCTTAGAAGCATAGGTCTTCAACAAATGTATGCCAAGTCCTCCTGTCGCGTGCCACCATTTCAAGAACTGTCCATGTTTTCCTCATTTTTCACGTCTGGCTTCTCCATTTCTCTTTTCTCTGTGTTTGTCCATTTGCCTCTATTTCTTTTACTCTGGGGAAGGGGGGGGGGGGGGGTGTTCCACAATAAGGACTATCTTGTAATGCTATCAACAGGTTTCCTAATTGTGTGTCCTATCCATTGGCAGCGTCTTCTTCTCATCTCTTGTTCCAGAAACACATGTCTGATCCTTGTCTTCGGATAATCTTGTAGTACCATTTCAATCCTTCTATTCGGGACCCAAAGACGCAGCAATAGAGAATGCAGTCAGCTTGACTGCTTGCGTCAGGGTCAGCGAACCAGAGCTGACCAAGACCCTACTCCACCTCCACGTGGTGGTCCTGGAAACAGGCTGCATCACTGCAGTCTGGCTGAGAGAATAGGGATCGAAGAGGGAAGGCAAACCCGGTCCCAAAAAATGCCTGCTAAAGTCGGATGTGTTGGCCAAAAGGCGCAGATATCGCAGCTCCGCTGTAAACAGACACAACGCAACCAACGTCCTTTTCAGGACGAACTAGGAAGAGGAAGAAGAATCCTTCTATTCTACGTAAGCACCCATTTATCAAAGACTGTAACTACTTGATTGTTGTTGTTGTTTTGGGGGTTTTTCTGCGTTTTTTAGTATTCCTGCTTGCAAACGTAAATATCTTCAAAGGAACTACTTAAACATAGTCACAAAAAAGGCATAAAAAGCTTCTGAGCTTTCTCACTCAGTGAGATCACAGGTAAAGGTAGACTACTCATATCAGATACAGCCGCCGGGGAGTGAAGTGTTAGAGACTTCATTAAACTAGGTTCAGCATTGAGAGGTGGGGTGACCATTTTCCCTTCCCAGCTGCATTTTTATTCCCTAACTTAAGAGCAAAGTCAGGTACCCTTTACATAGGGTACCTGACGTTTGATAGACTGGAGCGTGACGATACCGTGAATCGAACCCGGAACTTTTGCGGCGAGAGACCAGCGCTCTAACCTCTCTGTCAATCGGACGCTCAGTCGGTGAGGTACAGCACTTCATTTCCAGTTATCTATATAAAATGCTTGAGACTGCCTCTGTCTGATCTGTATTACAGAGAACAATAAAATCTCAGGTCGAAGAGTTTGTCATCTTCCAGTGGTGGCAAACTGTTTCTGAATGACGCACAAAGGGATTTCACCGCGCACTGGGGTTTTTTTTTTTTTCATTCTTCAGAAATGACAAACTAAAAGTTAATCACATAGCAGATACTGTATTTGGGAAGGCGGGGAGGGAAATGTGAGAGACTTAACTATGCTAGGTCCAGCTTTATGAGGTGGGGTGTCACAAAATGACCGTGCTCTTAATTTTACCGTGTTCTACCTATCTTTTTCTCTATATTGTGCCTCTCATTCATTTTTTTACCCGTATTTTCTATCATAGTGGAAAGCATGACTCAGGTTTCGCGTTGTTATTTTCACATGATCTATCCTGGATAGTGATAACGTAAACAATCCAGCTGAGAGCAGCCAGATAAATCTGCCTTCACTATGTATAAACAAACTCAGGCGCGGATTTCTCTCGTGGGCCAAGCTGGGCACCCATACTTCTTGTATTGACAATCTGGAGATAAACTGCAAAAGTGCCTCGGGTATGGCAGGATATTAGGTCACATTACCGCGGGTGGACTCGTGCTTGTTAGTATTAATAATAACAAATTAAACCGAAGGCTTTGTTATGAATTACAGACATGAGTCATCTAAAAAGCGGTAGTGTCAGTACCTTTTAAATGGGAGGAGTTTGAAATGACCTGTATCGTTATCGTGCAGAATTTCATAGGGGGGCGGGGATATATACTAGTCAAACTGTTAAATCTGCTTGGACTAGCAAATATATATTAAACTTGACTACGTTTGATTGGTGACTTTCTCACCGTAGAAAGCTGGGAGAGCGTGAGCGAAAGGTCCCATATAATGTAGCACATTTTCAGACTCCAGCACTGTGTTCCATTGACGACACCTTCAGACAAGCCAGGAACGAAGAAAAATGGATTGCAATACAGAGTATTGAGATCAAGTATTGAGGATCTTCAATTAACCAGCAAGAAAACTGATAGTAACGATGATTTTCTATCCAGTCCACTGGGTTTATGATTTATACTCAGGAAAGGTAAAATTACTGAGAAAAATGTGAAGGTGGAAGTGACAGCGGGAAGGCACCTGACTAAGTGTCAGGAAACCAATACTTAGACATCTGTTTCTTTTAAAGTTTATGGTACAAGTTGGAGACATCATTATGTGATACCAGCGTGATAGGGTCTGTGGATCAAGAGTTTGTGGTCTACGCTAGATGCCTGCCTTCGACAGGTTAGGAAATTCCTTGCCTTGACTTTGGAGCGGTTACCCCTGCAACTATGACTAGAACGTGCCCTCACCACAGAAGTCTACAACTGATGGAGCAGTCAGCAAACCAGTCCAACATCTGACCAGATAAGTGGTTTTAACCCGGGCATTAGAAAAGACACTCTCCTCTAAAATTCCAAAACCTACCCGCCTTTTAATTTTCTGTGAGGAAAAATCCCCGTTTCAATTTCTAAATTCACTTATTTATTTACTCGTGTTAAACAATAATTGATTATTAAACTTGTTATATGTATTTACAAATTAATAGTTGATTTAATTATTACGGAGAGGGGCACGTATCTGTCTGTCCGATTTTCAATTTGTTGTACGGATGGTATTTGAGTCTGCAATGGTCAGTAGTTAGTCTGAAAATTATCACTTGGTCTGTTCTTGGTAATGTATAGCATGTTTCTGCAATATCGGAGTCTGGGCGTTCTTTATGCCATTATAGTTATTTCTGATTATTGCTATTATCCATTCAAAATATCAGATGATTAGATGGAAGATAGCTCTCAGCGATAAAAAATAGAAAAGCCACAGCAAAAAAAAAAAAAAAACAGCGTTTGATAAAATGTGGCGGATTTTATGTAGTAAATCTTCGTCAATAGAAGTAAAAAAGAGAGTTCCTCAGTGCTATATAGAGCAATCCTGGCATATGGAAGTGAACTGTGGACAATTAGTACGATAGGCTGAATAGTAAGGAGCGCTTGCCTCTTACGACAAAGTTACCGGGTTAAAATCCAGGTAATGTCACATTAGCTCATCCAGCTGTAAATGAATGTCCGACTCTGCTCTTGAGTTAGAGACGGCAAAGGCAGGGAGGAAGCGAGCTCATAAAGCTGAGGCCGTATACAGCGACGTCTCTAACACTTCCCTAACCTACGGCAGTATCTACTATAGCAGTGATTTTCAACGTGGGCCATATGACACCCCCCCCCCCCTTCCCCAGAGGGTCATGTCATATTATTAAGGGGCCACAGCAAGATGGTAAAGTACCTTTTCTCAAGCTAACAGCGACTAAGACCGGAGCTACAGAGGTAAATGAGGCTCTGGCCATGAGCAGAAAAAAATATTTTGAGAATCCCTATACTTCTGGACTACTTTCAGCTACGTTAAGTGAAATTTGTTATATCACAGACATCCCGATAAGTGTAGACAACATATAATGTCCACAAACGGTAAAAAATAAAACTGTTGACATATGTTACAGCTTTCATTATTCCTCGCGGATTTTATTTATATATTTTTTTTTGGTCATCTATCCTTATTAAGACCGCTATCCGCCCCCCCCCCTCTCTCTCTCTCTCTCTCTCTCTCTCTCTCTCTCTCTCTCTCTCTGTACAGACGATACACCATATTCCCTTTCTGTGTTTATGTGTGATCTACGATATTTATTCTCTTCATAAACAGATTTACGTACACTATTTACATACAATATTTTATACTTCGTTTCTTTCCATAACATAATTTTTTTTTTAAAGAAAAAAGTATCCCGTTCAACCCTTGATGTGTTATAATTAGGATATATAGTGTAGTCAATTCAAGATAATAATTTTGATTTCCGATGTCTAAATACGGTAACATCTCCCCACTCCACTTAGTTCAATTAGAGTAAATAAAAAATGAAAAAATATGGAAAACTTCACGAATTTACGTAAAACTATTTTCAGTAATCCCTTTCTATCCAATGTTATTGTTATTGTTCCTGTTGAACAGGATCGACATCTTTGCACTCCGGGCAAACCCATAGGTGCTCAGTCTCCTTCAGTATTTGTCGAAGAGTGTGAATGCTAACTGTTCCTGTAGCTCGCTTGTTGAATACACGACGGATGCATCCTCTCATACCTCCATCTCCACTAGCCTTACGTTTGATACCAAATTCCAACAGTCTTAACCTTGATGATTCATCTATTGCAGTGTCATTCTCTAACAGGTGATTATTAAATGTTCTCAGTATCTCTTGCTTATCCATATCCAGTGTCCCAACTGTGAGTGCTCTTGATGCTAGTCTGTCAGCTCTCTCATTACCGCGTACCCCTGCATGACCAGGAGAGTAGATCCACACCAGCAATTACAGATTCGAAGCTTCTATGAATGTTTTCCATTTATGCCGTAGCCAACCATTTTGAACATTTCGAAGCATGGACTGAGAGTTTGACAAATGACTGCCTTTGTTAATAAAGTTTTAGTTAGCCACCTTAATGCTGCAATGTTCTATACTTCATTCCTTTCCATAAAATAATCTTTTGAAATTCCTTTCGTGCACTGCTGTATTGTCTATTTCTTTCCATGGAAATAAAAGCTTCTATAATCCATCCCCATTCAAACAATTTTCTAGACTTCCTTTTTCTCTACACAAACTATTGTCTCTTTACAAAACGAGCTTCTATAGCCTCTTGTCACAGGATGGATTTAGGGCGACCCCTTCTCTCTCTTTCACTACGGCAGTAATCAGTTACATTTGTTGTACTCGCTAACTGGGTGCTTTTCCATGGTCAGCACTTTTTTCCTTCTCTGCCATGTAGCAGATATTTTGTACTTTCATTCTTACACTCATTTTAGTAATAATTCTTCTTGTCTGTTTACCTGCACATCCTTGCTGAAATAGTAGACATGTTATGCCATATTGATACGGCAGTCATGTTCGTAAATTCTCGTATACCAAACCTTGGCCGCGACAGATTAACACTAAAATCGCCCCAGCGTATTTGTTTAAGCGCTGATAAGGCACGGGTGCGTCTGTTTCCAAGGTGATAAAGAGACGGGTTTTGCGTGCTCGTGAGAGATAACAAGATTACTTATCTGTGAGACATCTCATGGACAGACATAAATGACATAATCGTTTCCTGTCCGACTATCACGAAGACATTACTTTATATGAAAGTAATAAGTTGTTATATCTGACACACATTGCCGTATGAGGTTACAGATGTGTTGGTGAGTTTGCTGCCAGGCAATCGAATGTTTTATTACCATATATGGGAGAGATGACCTCCGCATCATGCACATAATTTTTCCACGTCGGAAATAATTTTAAATTTCCCCACTCGACACGCATGTTTGAAAACTATTGGCTCTTTCTTGGCTTCGTAACAAACAAATGCGTGGGCAGACTTGCACTATAATCTGACAATTGTTGCAAGTCTAGTTCACTGTGATAAATCGCTTGCCAAGACGACACAACCAGACTGCCAGACGTTAGAATTCAGAATTCCATTTTTCAGGCCGGACTTTTTTGGAGTATGTTGGAAGGCTTTACACAGCCCAGGAAAACTCTACCATTTTAATAAGGAACCGGAATCTGAGGAAACTGAAACACACAGAGTCAAAGAGGGAATTATCTTATAAAAATAACGACCCACAAGTACACGTGTAAGAGTCATCTACCAGTGCCTTTATTTATCTGAGCAAAAAGTCTGTGAGCCAGGATTGGCGTAAGTTGTGCATTTTACATTTTATATTTTTCATTACTAACATGTGAACTAATATGTATATATTACCATGTGAATATTAATATGTGAAAATTGCTAGTGGATGTCCAAGTCATTTGAGGCTGGCAACCTCAGCATATAGAATGATGTTTTCATGAACCACCACTGCAAGGGCTGGTGACTGCTTTATTGCTAGTTTCTTAAAGAGAACTAAAAGCATAGGTAGTCCCAAGTTCCATATGGAGCAGGGAGGGAAAGATGAAAGAAATGATGTACATTCTAAGTATAATATTTACATTTTCAAACCAGTGCAAATGTCCATGTAAACAACTTCACTTTAAAATTAATGAAACTTTCAAATTTTTCAACAAGTGTAGATATACATCACAGTGGGCTGATCACCTGCTTGCCAACCAATCTGATTACGGAAACAACGATAGATTGTTTGGTCTGTTTCTGTTCCACAAAGACGCCACTAGGCGTGGTGGAAACAGCGACAGATTGATCAATTTGTTGTTGCCCTAAGACGCCACTAGGCGTACTGGCCACATACTGCTTTGCCGGTTGGTGGCTAAGGATGGAAGAAGAAGAAGAAGTAGATATACATGAAAACATATTCAATTTATACTGTGAACACTTTTCAATCAGGAAGATGTAAATGAAAACATATTCTATCTGAACTATTAACCTCTTCATTTAAATGTAATTAAAGATAAAGTTATTCAATTTAAATGTAAAGGAAGTTTTGTCTCGAGGGATTAAGTTTAATTCTCATTGAGGGTAAATTCGGAGATAGATGGGATGGTGGAATAGAGAGAAGGGGACCAACCAACCCATCAGCGGTAGCAGAACCTACCAGTGGCAGATAAGTGAAACCTATAAGCTGCCACGTGATCTCCTTTATAAACTTTCATCCCATCACAACAGTGACGACAACTTTCTGTTAAATCATTATTCAAATTTTCTAAAACCTTTTGAAACATAAATGATTATTAAATTTGTCATTTGTAATTATACAAATTTAACTTCGATTTAATCATTTTAAATGTATTGCATGTGTCACGGTATTGCCTCCCCTGCTTTGCATTAGTGGTCCTTCTTCTTCTTCCTTCTTCCTCGTTCGCCCTGAAAAGGACGGTGGTTGCGTTGTGTCTGTTTCCAACGTAGCTGTGATATCTGCATCTTTCGGTCGACACATCCGACTTCTGCACGGCATTTTTTAGGACCGGGTTTGCCTTCCCATTGCGATCCGTACTCGCTTAGCCAGCCAGCCTGCACTGTTGCAGACTGTTTCCAGGACCACCACGTGGAGGTGGAGCACGGTCTTGGCAAGTGGCAGCACTTAGCTGCCAATAACTGGTAATAGAAATAGAAACGAAACGCTCTTCTGAGTATGGCGTTTTCCGACACATAGTTATGTGCCCCCCCCTCCTGATGGGTAGGTTTTCTTAAGGTCACTCGGCTCTGGTCAAGGCTTGTTTTCCAAGGAAACGTCAAGGAGAGTTTTCAAAGCTGGTCTTCCGTCGTAAAGCTTCTATTCTACCATCCCATGTCAGAATTTACCCTCGATGAGAATTAAATTTAATCCCTTGGTATAAAATTTTCTTTACATTTAAACTGAATAGCTTTAGCTTTACATTATATTTAAATGAAAAGGTTAAACGTACAGATATACTATGTTTTACATTTACATCTCCACTGTTTGAAAAGTGTTCACAATATAAATTCATTTATGTTTTCTTTATATTTACACTTGTTGAAAAGTTTGAAACTTCTATTAATTTTAACATGAATATATTTTTTCGTTTACATTTACACTGAGTGAAAAGCTTTGAAACTGTAAGTATTATTTTTAGAATGTACATCATTTCTTTCTTTTTTCCCTCCCTGCTCCATAGGGAACCTGGAACTACTTTATGCTTTTCGTTCTCTTTACGAAACTATCAATAAAGCAATCACTAGCCCGTGCAGTGGTGGTTCATGAATCATCATTCTATGCACTGAGATTGCCAGCCTCAAATGACTTTGACATCCAATAGCAATTTTCACACATTAAAATTCACATGGTAATGTTATATATATATATATATATATATATATATATATATATATATATATATATATATATATATATATATATATATATATATATATATATATATATATATATATATATATATATATATATATATATATATATATATATATTAGTTCACATGTTAGTAATAAAATATGAAATGTAAATCACAACTTACGCCAATCTTGGCTACAGACTTGTAGCTCAGATGAATAAAAGAGACGAGTCGGTCTCTTACACGCGTCTGTGGGGGTCTTTATCTTGACAATAGATTCCCTCTCTGACTCCGTGTGTTTCTTCAGTTTCCTAGTCCCGGTGTTCCTTATTAAAATGTAGAGATTTCCTGTGCTTTGTAAGTCTTATTTGGTTTTTCAATAAAAGGTTCGGTTAACAAAAGGAATTATGAATCTCTGGCGAGGTCTGATGTTGTCTTGGCGAGCGTGAAATTCACAGTAAAATATAACTGCGAAAATTGTCAGACTATATTCCCTCTCTTCCCATGCCTTCATTTCTTATGGAGTTAAATAAACGCTCCAATCATATTCAAACAGGTCGGGTGTGGTACTTTCAAAATATTTCCGACATGGAAAAATTTTGCAAAGATCACGTCTCCCATATATGGTAATATAATGTCCGATGCCCTTGTGTACAAACTTGCAGACAGATCGGGGAACTCACATGACAACATGTGTAGCTGTAATACTTATTACTTTTAAGCAAGTGACCGGAAGCGATTATGTCACACTTGTCTGCCCACATGTGTGACACAGACAGTAATCTCATCTGTCGTATGAGTACGCAAAACTCCGTGTCTGCCCATCTGGGTTACCACACGAGTCGTCTTATCAGCGGTTCCATCTAAACACGCCATCGACTATCTTATCTCAGTTGCTCACCGCAAGCCAGGATGACCGGGTAACAAATAGGTGACATCACAGAGAGGTGTGTCGAATGATGTGATAAAATCAAATATCTGCTACTTAGCAGAAAAATAACTACAAAAGAAAGAAAGAAAGCAAGAAAAGTGCGATACTTGAGAGCACATAATAAAAATCAGTACCACAAATGTACCGATACTGCCGGAGAGAAACAAAGATCGATAGGGGCCGCCCCGTTTTATCACAGCATGTTTGTCTCAGTCAATTTACTGAATACATTCTAAACTGAGCTATACCTTAATAATAAGAATTCCACTGAGTAAATCACGGTGGGGGCTTTACGAGCTGAAATTAATAATTGCTTAATTCTTCATAAAAGGCGGCGGACCGATATAAAGTTAACAATTGCCCTGCCAATGCAGCATTGTTCTTGACTTCGGAAATATCTTATGAACATTTCTTGAGATAGAAGCGTCATTATCCTTCTATCTACCACTCTGCCAAAAGTAATCTTGTGCAAAGGTAGACACCTTTGCAGGCCCATATTAGACACTCTTAAGTCCACTGTTGGACCACTACTGCAAAGCAGGGGAGGCTATCCGTGACAGCCTCGTTCTCTCCATACAAAGAACCTTCTATTCCGCCTTTCTCCCCAAAGAAAGAATATTTCAGACTTGATTTCTCTCCATAC